>SRMA01026540.1:150575-196137 GCA_007224835.1 Danionella cerebrum | reverse complement strand
CCCTTTCAGTCGGTCCCGGAGACGTTAGTCGGGATTAGACCGACTGAATGGGAGCGAATCACCGTGAGAGCGACTGACTAACATATTAACGGGCAAATTAATTTGCAGGCGAAGGTGATTGATTAGCAATCAGCCGGGTATAAAGCCGGGCGTGCCTAAGCCTCAGTATGCAATTTTCCTTCGGAGCTGACTTAGTGAGACTCTCTCTCCTGAACTTTGACGCTTCTAGCTTGAAAGATCAGCAGGTTGCTTACCTCTTGGCTCTTTTGTTGTGACCTCTGCTAGCTCAGAATAGCATGCAACCAACAGCCAGCACCTCGAAGATCTTCTCAGGCAAGCCTGTCCAGTGATTCAGCCGCTTTCTCAGTATCCTGTCCATTTTTCACGACACGATGAGCAAAACGTGCACTATTCCTGGCTGTTGTGGGCTTCTCGTGGAAAAGACGGTCACGGGAGTTGCGCGATGTGTTTGGTTTCCAGCACACCGACGCGGCTCTCGTGAAGCGTGAGTGTTTGCACTGCAGCACTCTGCTGAGTCGCACGCGGAAGTTTTGGGTAGAGCGGCGTCAGGTGATTCCTCGCGTCATCCCCAAACATCGAGCGTGCTTCCCGTCTGGTCTGCGGGTGAATCGGACGGCGCTTCGGTGTCGCCCGGTACCTCGCATGATCCTGTAAACGATCTGCTCTCCCACGCAGCATCGGAAGGGGCGCGGCTTTCGGTTCTCCAGTTCGGCCTGCCTCCTTCAGTGACAGCATCGACTCGGGAGGTGACTCCTCCCCCCCGAGTCGATGCTGTCACTGCTGGAGAATTGGTGGCTAGGCAGGCGCCGGGACAGGTTCCCCGCATACCGCTAGTGCCTTTTTCTCCCAGAGAAGCACGAGGAGCTCACTAATTCTGGCAGGCTCCCCTGCCCGTCAGGGGATTGAGCTCCTCCCCCTTCACCACTCTGGCCAATGCAGCAGATACGGGTTACTCTTCGATTCCCCGAGTGGGTAGGTTGTCGCGGTGCTTACCCCGACAGCGCTGCTGCTTGACGGTCTCGTTCGGGTGTTCCCGCCAAAGTTGGGAGGTCTCATCAGTCCTGATGATGAGAGCTTATTCAGCTGCGGGTAAATCTGCTGCATTATTGCATGCTATGGCGACCTTACAGGTCCTCCGCGTCATGCACCAGGGTGGTGGTGACCAGCAGTCTCTCTGAGACTCGCTTTCAGCCGCTGATTGTCGCCTCGTGCTACAAGATCAGCCGTGCTGAACATCGGTCACGCGATGTTCACGCTTGTGGTCCAGGAACGCCATCTGTGGTTCGAGCAGGCTTCAATGCGTCCCGAGGACCGATTTTCGGCTTCCGTACGCGCCTGTCTCCCCGGATGGCCTCTTTGGCGTCGCCGCGGAGATTTTCGTCAAAGGTCTCCACGATCAGGAGGCAGGCGGAGGGTCTGGGTATAGTCCCACGCCAGAAGCAGCAGGCGTTGCTTCTGGGCCGGAACCCTCTCCGCCTGTTCGCTGCCAAAGAGTACGCCTCCTGCCTTGGTTTACTCCTTCGACCTCTGGTCCGGGGAAAACCCCTGCATGCGGAAGACGGAGCCAACCTCTGAGGTTTTCAAAAGCAGACGAGGGTTTCTAGTGAAGCTCCCCTGAGGTTGGCGACTCGGGAGGAAACGAGCTCTTCTTTGGGTCTGGTATTCGACCCAGCTCCCCCAGGGGGGGGGGGAGTCCACCACACACTCCTCGCTGCCGTCCTCCGGGACGGCGGCACCCATTGTGTCAAAGATAGAGCTCACCTCCTCCCGAGAATAGCGGTCTCGCATGCCCGACGGTCTGGGGTTCCTCTTCCTCGGTCTCCGACGAACATCCCGACATGGGCCCGAGCCCCGCTGGCCATGGCAGAGAGCGCGGGGGCACACCACCCCTGCCCTCATCTGACCATCTCCCAGGGTCCTTCCCTGGTGATTCCGCCCACAAGTCCGCCTCCGGGCGGCCCCGCCATGGGGACCATCGGCACGTCCCGACCACGACCCCTGTCAGCTTACCTGGGAGCCTGGCGGAAGCTTCCCGGGGTCTCACAGTGGGAGGTCCGGACAATCCGGCAGGGCTACACGATTCTCAATTCGTGTCCGCCCTCAGGTTTCGAGGTGTGCTTCACCTGTTCCCCGAACAGGCGCCTCATTCCTGCGAGAGGAGATCGACGCCCTTTTAACAAAAGGTGCGGTCCAGCCGGTACCCCCAGCCGATATGGAACGAGGGTTTTACAGCCCATACTTCCTGGTCCCCAAGAAAGCAGGCGGGCTGCGACCAATCTTGGATTTTAGGCGTCTAAACCGGCACCTGGCCAAGTACCGGTTCAAGATGCTGACGGTCCGCTGCATTCTACCATGCATCCGGCCTGGAGATTGGTTCGCAACAATCGACCTGAAGGACGCGTACTTCCAGGTAGAAGTGGTTCCAAGGCACAGACCCTTTCTAAGGTTCTGCTTCCAGGGCCATGCTTACCAGTACAAGGTCCTACCCTTCGGTCTTGCCCTATCCCCTCGCACCTTTACTAAGGTTGTCAGGGCCGCGCTAGCCCCGCTCCGCCGGGCAGGCATTCGGATCCTGGATTACCTCGACGACTGGCTTCTCATAGCCTCGCCCAGAGACCAGTTGATCCGACACCAGGGCAAGGTGCTTTCGCACTTAAACCGTTTGGGTCTGAAGGTCAACTGGGAAAAGAGCCACCTCACCCCCGGGAGAGTCATCTCTTTTCTCGGGATGGAGCTGAACTCCGAGAGCATGCTGGCGCGATTATTGGTAGAACGCACCAGGGCCTTGCTGACCGCACTCTTCGCGGTGTCCTCTCGACCAGTGGTCAGACCGAAGTTAATTCAGAGGCTCCTGGGGCATATGTCAGCCGCAGCCCCAGTCATTCGACTCGGGCTCCTGCGTATGCGACCACTGCAGCTATGGCTTCTCTCACGAGTTCCGAGTTGGGCATGGCGTCAGGGAGCCTTACGTCTGCCTACGGCAGACGCGCTCCCTTACCTGAAGGTCTGGAAGACGGAGTGCTTTCTGAGGTCTGGGGTGCCTCTTCGAGCCACCCCAACCGTGTGGTGGTCACCACCGATGCCTCCAAGACTGGTTGGGGCGCCATGTGCGGTTCCCACCGAGAGTCCGGTGCCTGGACCGGAAGGCGCTCTTGCTGGCACATAAACCGTCTCGAGCTAGTTGCAGTCATTTTAGCGCTACGGCGCTTCTGCCCGCTCCTCCGGGGGCGGCACGTGCTGGTCAGGACCTACAGCACTGCGGTAGTAGCGTACATCAACCACCAGGGCGGTGTACCCTCCCGCTTCCTGCACTACCTCGCCCAACAGCTGCTCCTCTGGAGTTAGAGCGACTTCCGTCGCTCGAGCCTTCATATCCCTGCGGAGTGTAACAGGATCGCGGTTCCGCCGTCCAGATTCCACCCCTCGACAGGAGATTGGCGACTCCATCCTCGGGCTGTTTAGCAGATTGGGACATCTTCGGCGAGGCCCAGGTACCTGCTGCCTCCCGTGTGAATACCCATTGCCGGCTCCTATTCCTGTCCCTGGCTCCTCTCGGGACAGATGCGCCGGCTCACTACCGGCCCAGGAACAAACGCTCATGTGCGTTTTTCCCCAGTGAAGCCTCCTAGCACAACCTCTGTGCATGGTCAGGGGGGACGAGCGCGGGCTACTCTTTTCGCCCTCTTCTGGCCGAACAGAGTATGGTCTCCAGACCTCTCTGCGCTCGTGACAGCCCCCCCCCTTGGCCGATTCCCCCTGAGTCCAGATCTGACTCGGATACAGGCACCCGCGGCCAGACCTCTGGGCCCTACTTGTATGGCATATCTGTCCGCGGTGGACCCCGAGCCTCTACCACCCCTCGCGGTGACTACCTATACCATGCGTTAGCCCCCTCCACTGAGTGTGCTACGCTGGCAAGTGGGGTCGGTTCGTCGAATGGTGCTCTTCCCGCCAGGAAGACCCCGGGACATGCCGCATCTGAGTCGTGTTGACCTTCTCCAGGAGAGGTTCGATTGGGGGCTGTCCCCATCGTCCCTCTAGGTCTACGCCGCCGCTATTTCTGCCTTCCACCTCCGGGTTGAAGGGAAATCAGTGGGCAGCCACGCACTATGGTGAGATTTCTCAAGGGGCCTAGGCGCCTCCGGCCTCCTAGACCACCCTCCATTCCTCTTGGGACCTCTCCGTCGCCCTTCGGGGCTGCAGAAGTCACCCTTTGAGCCCTGGCATTTGGCGGAGCCGCGTGTCCTCTCACGGAAGACCGCACTCCTGCTTGCTTTGGCCTCAATCAAGAGGTTGGGAGATCTCCAGGCACTGTCCGCCGACGAATCCTGCCTGGAATTCGGCCCTGGTGATTCTCTGGTTACCATCAGACCCAGGCCCGGGTTCATCCCCAAGGTCCCATCCGTCCCCTTCCGGGACCAGGTGGTGACCCTGCAAGCTCTGCCCCGGGGGGAGGCAGAACCAGCCCAGGGTTCGTTATGTCCTGTGCGAGCTCTCCGGATCTACTTGGACAGAACCGGGGAGCTTCGTCGCTCCCAGCAGCTCTTCATATGTTTCGGAGGCCAGCGTAAGGGTTCCGCTGTCTCCAAGCAGAGGCTTGCCCACTGGCTAGTGCGGCTATCCACCTAGCTTATGAGGCGTGTGAGGTTCCCTGCCCTCTCCATCTGAGGGCCCACTCCACTCGCGGCATCGCTGCCTCGTGGGCGCTGGCTAGAAGGGCCTCACTCGCCGACATTTGTAGAGCTGCGGGCTGGTCTACACCTAACACGTTCATCAGGTTGTACAACCTTGATGTAGGCTCTGTTCCCTCTGCGGTCCTGAGTGGTGGCAGTCACCCTTAGGGGACGGAGCAGGTGTAAGCTTGCAGTACTCTCCTCGTCATCGGGAGAAGTACACCTTTCTAAGAGCTCCCCCTTGGGGTGGCTCTCCCATCCTCCCCCCTTCGGCATCTGACTGAGCGGAGCAGTCAGCGCTGCCAGGTTCCATGTGGTGGCTTTGCTCCGGCCTGGTCCCCGCAGAACTAGGGTACAGATCTGGGAGTCCCTCTCTGGCGCTCCCTTTCTATGTTCTTATACAGCTCCCCCTTCAGGTGGCTAGTATGAACCCGCTCCGTTACTCCCCTTGCTTTGGCGCGTAACGATGACTTCCGTCTCTGCCTCCTCTCTCTTGCAGAACGATGACCCGCTGGTAGCCCTTCGGGCCTCGACGCGATCTACGCCACTCCTCCCTGCGGGTCGAGGGGTGCCTCCTTCTGGTCGTCAGCATCAACCAAGTGCAGCAGATGCTCTCAGTGTTGGACGACTTCCCCGTCAATGAGTATTCCGGGCAGGGGCAGAAGGAGTTCCAATTCAGGTACTAACGGCCTCTTACTAACCCCTCTCTTGGGTTTAGTGCCGACCTGTCTGGATGGACTTAGGGCATGGCCCTTTACAGAGGCTCCCATTCAGTCGGTCTAATCCCGACTAACGTCTCCGGGACCGACTGAAAGGGAGCGTCTAGGTTACTTGCGTAACCCCACGTTCCCTGAATAGGGAACGGAGACGTTACCCTTCGCCATGCCCTGGAAGTCATGGATCTGAGGTAAGCTGGGAGGTAAGTGGGTCCAGCTCCTCGGAAAATTCCATACTGAGGCTTAGGCACGCCCGGCTTTATACCCGGCTGATTGCTAATCAATCACCTTCGCCTGCAAATTAATTTGCCCGTTAATATGTTCGTCAGTCGCTCTCACGGTGATTCGCTCCCATTCAGTCGGTCTAATCCCGACTAACGTCTCCGTTCCCTATTCAGGGAACGTGGGGTTACGCAAGTAACCTAGACGTTTTTCTAGGAAGGTTTTCCTCAAGGTTTAGAGACCTTTCTTCAGGAACCCAATTTGTGATATTTGATGCTGATGTTAAAAAGATGTCTGAAACCCATCAACGTCCTTGTGGACCAGGGCTCTTTTTTTAAATAGGTAATGTAAGTAAAACCATTTAAAATGTTTAGTTTCATGAGTCTATGATGAACCAAAAGGGGCTTGTGAATTATTCGAGCAGTGAATTTGGATTTTTTTTTTATGTTTTATAGCAATCCAATGCCAAAGACGCCATATAGGCTGGATGACAAAATAAACAAACTGTCTCCTAGTAACTGGAGAATTGTCCATAAGACTCCATTCACACCGTTCTTGTGCTAATCCAGACACATGAAGTTTGGAGGTCTTTGCTCTGTCGCTCTGTAGCCTAGCACATAATGGCTGAGATGTAGTCAATTGCTTCCACTTGTTATAGACCACCTGAAAGTTTAGTAGTTGAATTTGTTGGGTCTGAATAAAAGCTGAAAACCTGAACAACATGCATTTGAACAGTGTTGATTCTCATGTTTCTGCCTTTCAGAAGAAGGCATTTCTCTTTTTCTGAGCAACCCAAAATGGTTAGTAAATTAATAAACATTGTACACAATGTATACTTAGATTTTTAAACAGAGATATAGATACGAAACAGAGAAACTCACACTACGGTCGTCATCCTCACTCTTCATGTGGTTTGCAATGAAGCGGACTCCATCCACAGCCTCATCAAAACCAGGACAGGCCTGGGCCAGCAGGGTCTGTGTGAGAACTGTAGGAGGCTGCTGTTTCCCTCGAGGTAGTGCAGTACCTGGCATGGCATTCGTTGCTCCTTCCCTGGACTCTCGGCCCCCTTCTCTTAATCCATTTAGTCCATCTGTGGAGCCCCCTCCATTACCGCTTCCACCCAACTCTGTCCCAAACTGTTTCACAGAGGCCCGGTTCACATAACACGTGCAAGCCTCATTGATATCCTTGCTCCCTGATGGAGAACCAGCTAGTCCCAATCCTGCCATAAGCCCGGCAGCCAGTCCCGCTCGGCCACCTTCCTGTTGTTCATTGGCACGCCGTCGCTGCCGAAGACGCTGCCGCTCACTGCTGTTACGCGGCTGCCGCATAAACAGCAAAGCGGGTAACTTGTTGAGGAACACCAGCTTAACCCACGGAGGCATTGTGTGTGTGGTGGGGGACCGGTGATGCACATTCAGGACACAAACACTCGTCACAATGGAAAATGTGACCAGCACCATGGTGAACATCAAATACTTTCCAACCAGAGGAACATCAAGAGAAGTTGGGGGCACTATTTTGGAGATCAGCAGTAGGAACACCGTGAGGGCCAGCAGCACAGAGATGCAGAGAGTCATCTTCTCTCCACAGTCCGATGGAAGGTAGAACACTAGGATGGCCAGAGAGGTGATGAGGACGCAGGGAATGATGAGGTTGATGGTGTAGAATAATGGTTTGCGGCGAATAATGAAATCGTAAGTGATGTCTACGTAGGTAGGATCTGAGGGGTTCTCATTTCGACGGCCAGGCAAAGCAATGATATCCCATTCACCACTAGGTGTGAAGTCATCCATGCTTGCCACATCTGCACGCAGAACCAGATCCACTTCTGTTCGATCATAGGTCCATGAGCGGAAGCTGAGTGTGCAGTTCTGCTGGTCAAATGGGAAATGCTTCACCTCAATTTTACAGGCACTCTTGTAGATTGCTGGTGGCAACCAGAAGACACTTCCATCATGGGAGACGACAGCGTTGGAGTAGAAAGACACCTCGTACATGCCATCAGCACTGATGGGTGAGAAGACAAAGAGGTTAAGGCGTGTTCTATAGTTCAATGCAGGCCAAAGTCTTAAGCTCCACACTGTTTGGCTTCAACCTGAAAATTTTGGATTGAAGATATACTCTCATGTGTACATGTGTCAAACTCCATTCCTTGAGCACCAGATATCTGCATTGTTTACTTCCAACCCTGCTCAACGAGACATACACTTGTGGCTTTCAAACAGACCTGAAAATATTACTGGACATTCCAACATTACAAGTCATAGTCCACTTGTTATTGATTACACCAGAACAAAATGAAGGTTCTGGAGTGGCCATCGAAGTATCCTGACTTCAATATCATTAATAACCCAATCTGGGGAGAACTCAAACCTGCAGTTCATGGAAGACAGCCCAAGAGTTTACAAGAGTAGGAGGCTCTATACAGGAGGCTTTACAAACAGAGAAGATAAAGGACCTCATCTACAACTACCTCAAGAGACTTCAGGCTGTCATTGATGAAGGGGGGAATACAAAATATTAACTTTGTAAAGGTTTGATTAGGGTCATTTGGAAAGTTTCACCCAACCACTAGCATGGTTGGGATAAAAGTGTTTTTTTTTTAACATTCATATTTTCTGAAAAAAATGGCCAAGAAATAAGCACAAACTTAGTTGATTTATGCCCAAATTAGTTTTTTTATGATTAAGTATTGTTTAGAAAACAGTACTGGTTTGACCATTTCGATTTGGGTCCAGGTATCGAATGAAACTCTTCCGAAACCAATCCCTGAGTATATCTTGACAATTTTAAAGTTACAGAATAATAGCAACCAGCAAACATTAGCAAAAACAAAAACAAAAACAATGGTGGCCTGATTCTTAAGGATGATGCATGCAAAAAACATCGGAGGAAGGTTGATTAATTAGGTTGAATTTTAAACATCTCCCAGTTCTAGGAATGACAGTGAGAGATAGGAGCCACGTTCTTTATTTACAGTCAGGTCGTGTAATGTGACACCGGAACAGTGCTAATGAGAGGAAGACTGATGAACAGAGATGCTATCTATACTCCAATGACAGAGCAAAGCATTGGCTGATGGAAAGACAGGATCAGATATATTAAGGAGAGTGATAAACCAAAGAGATAGCTAAGTGGAATGAACTTTGAGACTTACTTGTTGTAGAGAACAACATCGGGTAACCAAATATGCTTAGAGGGAAGACGGACCTTCTTCATGCCATCAAACTCATCTGGACTCCATGTTAATCGATAGTCCTGCCACTCCTGAAGTGAGAGTGGGAATTAATCTTGGTTATATTCTTTGATGATGCAAAGAAATCAGTCAGCAATTCCATTCATCTCCGTGGACTTTTTAATTCGAAAGAGTTTAGCTTTTATTTGTTGCAATACCTTCAGAACTTCAGCACAAGTGATTTTGGACAGTTTGCCCACAAACAATGAAAAGGTCAGTCCATAAGTTTAATAATGGGTTTACTCCAATCCAATTTAAGGATTAACAGGGGAAGAAAGAAAGAAAAATGTATTTAACAGCTCTGAAAGTGACGTTTAACCAAACTCATTGACCATATCTAATAATCGAATTACCCAACTGTGCGTAATCATACTGGTCATCGGGTTAAATTAGCTACCTGCTCTCTTGGTTTTATTGACAAGGAATGTAGATATTTTTCCACCTCCACCCCCTCCTCATGGGGTTCAGGTCATGTAATCCTGAGAGCATGACATGAATCTGAGAGGGTTTTCAATGGCGGTCCTAAAACAAAAAGCTTATTTCTTATGCCAAGACTATATAGCTCACATGGACATGGAACCCTTGTTTTGACTTTTCTATATTATATAATATATTTCAATAATTACCTATTGATTCATTATACAGGCAAGATGTAGTTCAATTTAAACTGCATCTTCTTTTAAAATGCCTCCTTAACTCTGTAAGGCTCAATTTCAAGCACGGAAAGAACTAATGCTTCCTATCTGATGTTCATCAGCCGTGCACTCCGCTGCTAAATTGCTTGAATTAGTGATCTGTCACATTTCATTTCAAATAGAAATCTCACAATAAATTAGAGTGTTAGATATAAACACTCGAGGCAGTAAATGCTGATATGTTAATGAGCCTGCAAATAAGAGCTGTCAAAACGACCGCCATAACTAATAATTGTTACACTAATGCACAAACAGCATCATACAGTACTTGTTTGATCAGGGCGATTTAACACGCATGCTTTTGGGTTAAATATACTGACTGCTAATGTAATTACAAAACGTTCTTTACTCTGAAACACATTGAACACAAAACCAAAGAAGCACAGTCACATTTTATGGTAAGCTGCACTGACAGGGGCAATAACTCCTGTCTGCCGACATCTATGATCACAGTGACCATGAGCAGATGATTCAGAGCAGGAATGACAGAAAGATGAAGAAGCGGAGAGTACAGGATGTACAAGTCTATTTTGATGAGATGCCTGTATTTTAAATGTTAAATGACCAAGATTACATAATAAAATACACAAAAAAACACACCATTAGTTGTAAACTTCAGCAGATTACATTTTCTTGGTTTGGACAACCATGCTTTTCAGACTTCCACCCGTGAAGGACATTTTTTTTACACAGTTGAATTGTTTTGTCATGAAAACTGGACTGTTTTGGACCCAACCATGGCACTTCCTGGATGTCTGAGATAATGGTGGGTTGTTTCCTTTAACTTTAACAAGTCCTAAAAGGTTCGTTTTAAAGCAAATACATTTTGATTTCACATCAAACTAACCTTTTTTTTCTGAAAATAAAGGTTTTGCAAGAAGTTGTGCAGAAGACTGACCTGTGTGAGCCAGACATTGGTGGTCATGATCTGTTCCCTCTCGTGCTGCATAGAAAAAAAAGAAAGAAGGCAAGTTAAAGGAATTTCATACAACATTTTATACAAATTCATTGACCTCCTCAATACAGCATAGTAAGGAAAACTATATCATTTGACACATGACAATATATTTAACTGATTGTAGGGGAGGAAATACGATTGCAACAATACAAACCCAAGGTTAACAACTAGGGGGCTAAAGTTTGAGCAACAACTTAATAGCATTTTTAAAAGCAAACAGTCACTTTTTCCATGACACTTTGAGTAATATAAACTAATATTTTATAACCCCCATGTTTCTATGATTTTCCTTAGCTGAGTTAGGGATATGGCAAAACGGTTGCTATGGTAATATGAGGTTGCCATGGAGGGGTTTTGTAACATAATATAACAGTACTGTCAATATAAGTTATTTAAACCAACCTCCATGTCTTTTTTTTTGCTTTTTGCTAAGGTTTAAATAAGACATTTGAAAATTTGGTTGCTAGGGTAAACAGTTTGGTTGCTAGGGATTCGTCAGTCGTAATGTTTGATCTCTTACTATGGTTAGCATAAAAAACAACAACAATTTCTCTATGATTTTTCATCTTGAAGACAATTTTGTTGCCTTTTCCCTTTTATTTAAATTGGCAATTGTAAGTCAAGAGTCCATTTTTAACCGCTTCTAATGGTTCTAGCACTTTTGCACAGTGAATGATATGTTCTTGCACAAGCAAAATGGCGCCCATTTGCATATTATGCATAAAATTTGACCTTCTTGAACAGTACAAAGTAAGAAAAAAAATCCAGTTCATGACCCCTTAAATCTAAATTATGGAAACAGCTGAGTCTGCTGAGTTGATTCCCGGCTCTCATTGAGCAAAAACCAGGCCGTATGCAGACTGGAAAGGTTCCAAGTCTCCCACTTATCATTGATACAGACAGTCACATGAGGTACAAATTCAACCTCACATTCATGTTTTAAGACAGTGGGAGAAAACTGGATTCCCAGATGAAAACTACATTGAAAAAGATCAAATCTAACCAACAACCAAGCCACCACGCTCCCCAAAAAACGATCCTCCACGGTTTAGTATTTGAAGCTCTGAAATCTCTTTATTGATCAAGCGCCAGATTCCTGAATGTTATTGCTTCTTTTACAGCTCAGAGGCCGCTCCAGCTCCTTCAGAGATGAATTACATGGAAATGACAGCTTTGCTCCAGCCTTCAGCTCAGGTAAGTGAGCTGCGGTTGATTTACAGTGCATTGCAGACATGAAGGAGGCATGGAAACGCTTGGCAGCTGAGCAGTCGCAGTGAGTGATGGCTGGTCACAAAGCATGACTAATTGCTGCTCCCCTGGGAACATTGATGGCTACTTTTTGTTATCTCCTTTACAGCAAACTGATCACAATCCATGAAAACATGGGGCTTTCATGTGTTGATTTGTATGTCATGGGGAGATGGGAATGTTATATGACATAAATAACACTTCCCCAGCAAACCGATCACCAATTCTATATTTTAGCTTCAGATGGTAATAGAGACCTTTTGACATAGGAACTTTTGACCCTAGCAACCATTTAAGGAGACTCATATGCCTGCTTGAGAGCACCACAGACATATAATGACAGTTTCTAATGGGATGTGGCTTAGCGAAAGATGTTTAGGGTGTTTTATGGACAATATTAATCACAAGTAAACATGCCCACTGACCACACTGATGAGCTGGGCCAGCGAGACCATCAGCTGCACTATCACCACTTCTGAACCATTAGTCGCTGGTCGGATCAGCTTGTTGTAGTGAGAAGGGTTAAGAAGATGCTCCACCAGCCGCTCTTCTGTATCTGCTGCATCATTGCCTGAAAGATATAAACGCTTGGTCAATACATAACCCTCCTCCAAATTACCATAAGAGCCTCATTTTAGGGTCTATCATCTGTAGTGTAGTTTTTAAATACAATGCACAGAATACATCTTCTCTGGAAATATAGCTCTGTATGGTTTGAATGCTAACCTCTTACCCGTGAGGGTTTCTTCCGGGTAATCTGGTTTCCACAATGCTTCATTTATCTGATAAAATATTTGTAAACATTCCCTTAAATCACCTCTACTTATGATATAATCTGGTTATTTGTCAATCTATGTGCTTGCATCACCTAATTTCTGGTTTTCCAAGTTTTACGTCAGTTTGTTTGATGTTTTTGGTTAAAATCAAATACTTGTAAAATCAAGTACTTGTAGGACCATCACATTTACCCCAGTTAACTTGACTCCCATATTTTAGTAAGTGTTAAAATTGAACTATTTGTTATTATTATTATTTTTATATGTAATATTAATTATATGTATTATTATTATTTTTTAAATGTAAAAAAACGAATTTATGTGTAAAAATGTACCTTTTCTAGTGAAGAACATAACCCTGGAACAGTATTCATTTAACTTTAGTTAAATATGTAAATGCCATACTCTGTACTTTTAACCTTCTATTCTTCAAACATTTATATTTAAAGTTGAAATTTTACATTTTGTTAATTAAATGATTTAAATGCCCCCCTGTCAAGCGAGACTAGGTTCAACAAAGGTTTGTCGTTTTGTTCATACACCTTTCTAAACATTTGTTGGCATGAAAACATTGGTACACAACACTCAAAATAATTATTATAACACACATCAATCTGCATAGTCGCCTTGGTGATAATATATGCAGATGATGTCATGGCTGTCACCCAATCAGCACATACCGTGATGCTGCTGGTCATCATAATATGATATTTTCACCCTTTTTGACCAATTTAAAAAAGGTCCACCATACCCCATGCTGCTGAAGGTAGAAATGGTGCTTTTTCTAAAAAAATAAACTCAGGTGTAGAGTTAAAACACTCTTGAACACTGATGAATAAACTCAGAGAGTGTGCAAACTTTAGTCAGAGTCAAGAAGTACACCCCATAAATTTTACTCCTTTTGGCTCCTACATTTTCAACACCAGAAGTTTATTGTGTACATGTTCACCTGATCCCTTTGTTATAACCCATCCCTTTAAAGGTTATGATAAGATGTAGATTGCACTTTTTATAGTAACAGGAAATAGCCACCCCCTCATGCTTATTAAACCCCCATTGCATACTCACAGCAATTGACTAATAGCTCCCCCAGCCCTCATCAATCCTCTGGGATGCGTGCTTTCATTCATCAAATCATCTAAGAGCAGCTTTAGGTTATTGTCAGACCATGCGCAGATTTTCACTTGTACTATGTCCATCAACACAGAATATTGACATTAGAGTCCAGTGTTTCAAAATTGAAATTTGATTCTAACCAATAACGCTGCCCTTCTCCTGGTTTGAGGGATTCTCACTCCTCAGCATTCTCAGAACTGGTCACCTATGGCTTTCTCGGTTGTTCTTGTCGCTCTTGTGTTCAGTGGACTGGAACGATGCTTCGCAGATCAATAAAAACTCTAATCACACAGCATAAACTCTCGTCTTTTAGCTCTGCTCTCGCCTGCACATTCTGCACATCTCTGTTTCTGGAAAATATTTCCTCCTCAGCTAATGTTTAAGAGTTTAAGTCATTGAGGAATCCATGCTCAGTTCATATACTTATATCATAGGCTATACAAATGATATTTGGATTAGACTGAAGCTCACAAAATGTTAATGTTTACATTTGTGTTTGATCTTACAAGAGACAACACATGAAGATGCACAGAAAGAGCTTTTAAAAGATAAAAATGGACTTGGTTCTTCGAGTTGTACACTTTTAAAGTCAAAGAAAAAAGAGACATTTGAAAGCCCGGCAGAAAACTAATTATTGGTTGAAATGGTAATTTTATGGCAGCATATTTTTGCATAATTAGTTGGACAATAAGAACAAAACTAAACTAAACACAATGAACACGACTTACAACAATGTTGTTACACAATACAAATATTCACAATGCACTTTGGTTCTTGGTCATGCAAAGTCACCGGCCAATGTCTCATTTTTACACTAATTAAATTGCTTTAAAGCAAAACGTCTTGTTAATCAAGCAAAAACATTTTAATCCATGTTTCATCCTCATTGTGGGTAATATCAGTCTTTTGAGTATCTGCTCTCCAGATTCTAACTAGGAAAAGTAAACAATCTGGGTATCATTGGGTTCTTTTTATATTAATGAGTGACATCAATGCATCTGCCAAATTTGTAGGGTGACGCCAACACTGCCATGGTAACTCGTTAACAGAGCAATTCCTACTCATCGATATCTTAACATATACATATCGATGACTCCTACCAATGTAATTGTTATAATGGCATAATGTATACTATAGCCAAGTACGAATATGTACAGTTGTACAAGTAAATAATTAGTGTTTAAAAAGGAATACTTAGAAATATATTTAGCGGTCAAGATACATACGAAGCTAAGTGCGACTCCTAGTGGATACAAACAAGATGGCCGCTGTGCCCGATGTAATAACACGCCCTCCTGCTCCAAACTATGGTTTGGTACGCACTAAATTGCATTTCACTCACTTCATTGTGGATATAGTGCACAGATCAAGATGCACAGAGTGTATTTGTGCAGATTTCCTGTGATTTAGATGCGTGTTCAAGCAGTAAAGTCACCCATGGCAATGCATTCGAATCCTTGTGCTATTTCTGTGTCCAGTTTCATTAAGTTGCTCAAATTTTCCTTTTTTTTTTCTTTTTCACATCCAAACAAGTTATTGTTCATGTTTTTATGTACCTCTTGTCACAAATCTATTTATTCCCATGATCACAAAACTACGTTATCAACTAGATTTATCTTCAGAAATTAATTATTAACAAAAAATAAACTAATAATTGCAGATTTAATTATGCCCCGAGAGAACTTTAGCACCAAGCTTTAAAGAAACTACCGACCTGAGAAGGTCATGCATCCTCTTGATCTGCATTTATCATTTAGAAATCTGTATTTCCTTTCAATACTAGTAAAAGTCCTACGAAATGTCTTTACAACAGAGCATCAACTGATAATACGTAGATTTCAACTGGCCTCTCATGAAAGCCCGGAGCGGAAGCCCACTTATTGAACTCTAGAAATAGCTACGTCTGTGTTCTAATGCAAAACATTTCACATGACTGTAAGGATCCACTCAAATGTCACAAGAACTATCCTCCATTGTATCCTCTTTATTTGCTCTCGTCATACTCCATTGTTCTCCTTCGTCTCCATCCTTTCTCTCTGTCTAATCTGTTAGACAATGTTGTGTAGGGTTGTGTTGAAGGAGGCAGGAGGTATTTTAATAAATCAGCATGTTTTCTCTTCCTCTCCGTTTGCTGTGCTATATAAAGACATGCAGAGGAATCCTGTCTCCAGCTCACTCTAAGTGCTTGTTGTGTTCCCTTGTCTGTGAAGATCATGAAAATAGAGCAGGAGATAGCAAGGGGTGATTGTGACGTCTATTAGATGTTACTTAATAACTTCAAGGCTAAACTACAAATGTACATGTCACCTCTTGGCACTAGAGCCAAACACATCTCAAAGTGACGTCCAAGAGGAATGGCAGTGACATAAATAACAATTTAGTTTACCCCCCAGACAAGGAAATGATCAGTCGGTAATATGTCGCAGTTAATATAGATATTCAAATCGATCAGAGAGTAGCAGGTTTTCATTTCAGAAACTCTTCAGGTCATTAAGGTTTAGAGCTTGAGATGTGGTGACTAGAACCCTGAGCTCCCCCAAAGATTGTTTATGGACTAGGTTCTGTAGGCCTCTTCAGGGTCTTGAATTGTTTGTTCGTACCTTGGCACTGTGTTTTGGGTCTTAGTGTTAATGATCTTAAAACTTAAGCTGAGTGTATTCCTTCTCCGAAGCATTCCGTTGTTCACTGGAAGAGTTCTTGAGCCTTGTTCTTCACAGTGTTACCAGTTGTTTTCTTGGTGACTATAGCCTCAGCTGCGTTAAAAATGCTGACTGGGTCGAGGAATAACCTTCTTTCTATGGACAAAATTGGTATAGACTAGAGCATGGGGGAAGAGGCAAATTTATTTTATTCTTCTTTTTTACCTCAACTCATAACCTCAAATTTTTACACTTATTTGGAAGGTGCGTATAAACAAAAACTTTTTTTTTAACTCTTAAGCATGAAACTGGGTGTATTATCGCAGATCTGAAGAAGAATCTTCAATGATTTTCTAAATACCTTCACAAAATGAACTAATTCTTAAATGAAGGAAAAAAAATAAAATTTAAATCTAATGTAACCTTTCATAAATTTTATCATGTGTCATTTTTAGCCAGTTTAAGAATTTAAGTTAAAGACCACAGAATGGTAACTGGTTTAATGGTTAAACTGGTAAACAAGTCGTTGAAATTAAGCTTCCAAACATCGCCACTTTGAGGTGCCAGAGGCAGAATAAAAGCATGTAAATTTTAATTTTGGGTGATAAAAATTTCATATAAAAATGGAATAATGTACATAGATGTGTGTATGAGACGAAATAAAGTTAATACTCTACTGGAAATTCATACAACTTTACAAAGCATGCGGTACTTTAAATTCTGTGTGTCCTGTGAATAATACGTGGAGGATTTGTGCTATATTTATTCCCCTGCCTTTCTGCAATACATGCCTTTGCAGGAAAGAGTGAGCGAGAGAGCGAGAGAGAGAGAGAGATGTCAGTTCGGGATGAATGGGGCAATGTGTTTTAGATAGATGCTCAGTGCTGATGGTATTGATCTGAGCTCCTAAAGTACACTCATAACAGAGAAAGGTTCCTAAGACAGGCCAAACAGATTGCTGGGCAAAGAAAGCTAATGTATTACCACACACACATCACATTGCCTCGCAAACATCCAACCATTCCTCAAGGACACAAAGGGGAGTCGCTTCAGAAGCTCGTTGTCATCTTTACAGGACAATCCTGCATGATGACAACCTCTAAATTCCATCCTTTGTATTTAATGTATTACATTGATATAAACTTCCTATAAACTACAGTATGTCACATCACATGCAGGTTGTTCCTGTAGCTCACCAATGCCTGCAGCACTCATGGAGCCCTTGTCACCTGGTTTCTGCCACACAAACCCGAACCAAACATCAGGCCACTGGACATCTTCTCACTTATTTTTTGCAAACAACTCGCTGGCTTTGTGGATCCTCTTTAGAAGAGGCTTCCTTCTGGGATTATAGCCATACCAGTGAATTCTTGCAGTGTACGAGGCCTTGACCCCCCCCCCCCACAGCAAAACAAACAGCAGTCATATTTATATTCCTCAAAGACTGCTTCTCCATATGAAACTGAGCTTGTGCACATATCCATTGCCCTCATCGGACAGGGGTGGTTCAGTGCAGCACATAAGACATGGGTCAGAGCTGATCCAGTCATGTACCATAATTGAACATAACAAAACCTGGTTTTCGAGCAAGGCAAGATACAACATGTGAATGAAAATGTTAAAAATGTTTTATGAAATGCTTAAAAATGCTGCGCATGATTGGTGACAGGCTGTTCATCTCTGAGCAGTTCAGAGGAAATGGATGAAGCCATTAAAGCAGACAAGTTCAAGTTTCACCTCAAGATGTCTTGCCACCTCATGCTAAAGCATATCAGGGTTATACCTCAAACCGGAAAATTGAGCTTTACTTAATGCTTTTTAAGTTTTTTGGTTATTCTGAGCCTCACTGAACTTCTGAGCCTCACTCTGAGCTTCCCTCAATGAGCAAATGTTTCCTTTAAGTAAAATAAAATTAAATGTGCTATCAAGATGAGAATACCGTCAAGTTTCAAATTTGATTGTTTTACCTGTGTATCAGGGCATGACAAAAGATGAAGCTCTCAAACCCAAAGAAAAGTCCCAAAATAAACTAAAACATTAGCCTGTTGGTACAAAAATAAACATTATTCATTTTGAATCAAGAGAGCACACAAAATGTGAAAAAACAAAATGTGAAACACCCACACAGACATAAATTAGGGTGTGGTTACCTTAACAAATCAAACACATTTATTTAAAAATGTACATCTGATGATGTCACCGCCAAGGAACCCGGCTCCGTTAACACCATAAACACGTTTGAACCATAATCATGACAAACAATGGTATATATAAACAAAATGAGCATTCATAGCCTGCCGATATACCAGTTAAACCATTTTATTGCTCAACGGCTCTAAATACAGTGCCCACTAGAGTGCAAGAGGTGGTCTGAAAAGATCTCAAACTACCTCAACAAGTCATCCAAGTCTGCACAAAGGAATTGTTTAGTAAAGATCACACTAATGGTTAAAACCTGAGATGTTATTGTAAATTAGAGGGGTTTTTTGGCATTTTAGCACCAGACTGAGAAGATACTGTTGTATATTAATAAAACAGAGAGACTCTCAATCGGTGCTGTTTGGAGGCTCTAAATGAATGGATTTTGCTTTGTATATCTTGCTCAAGCTAATAATTAGATAGTTGTGCTTTGACTCGTGCTTGAGTGAATATTTTTGAATGTTCCAGAGAGAAATCTTGCATGCTATCAGCCATATGTGGAAAGGCTGTTCATAATCTCTATAGAAATGATCACTCTTCATTTTGCAGCTTTTTTCTTGTGTCTTCTAATCCAAATAAAGTGTAGTGTTGGAACGTTTTGAATAATACTTACAATATCTCCTCAAATCAATCATTTCTAGAGTGTTTCAGCTACATTCTTGTTCCTCTTAAAAAGCACAGCGGACTCTTTAAATGTGCAGTAAAAGGATCGATAGCACTCTGAACCGTTTTATAGTTTATAGCTGTTTCTGTCTCCTGGAGCATCAGCTTTTAAGACACAAACGGGGCTGGGAAATTGAGTGTTTACAACGAGAGCGGCCTGTGTTGGCAGATTGACGTCTGGTTGATTTGAAATGGCTTGTCTGAGCTTGTTTGTGCTCATCTAAAAGGGACATTGGCTTGGCAACACCTCGGCACATCTGCAATAAAAAACGGCAGCTCATTAGGAATTAATGCACCTGGCCCTCGCTGTTTGGGTTTCTCAGTATAATTATAATATTAACAAATTAAAATCAAATAATATCAAATCTAAAAATGTCTTTTTTTGTAAAATTACAATACAAAATGGAAATTTTATTTACAAATAAAATCTCCTAGTAAATATTACATAAAACAAGAAGACAAGATAAAGAAGTTTCAGAAGTGACTAGAATCACAATCGCTCTACTTCAGCTCCTAAACGATATCTCAGAGTAGCTTCACGTTTCGTGACAATTTTGTATTGCAATATATTGTACCACGATATATTATTACACCCTCAGTTGAGAAACGTAACAATCTATGTTTTAACGTAAATATCTTGACCTTTTATTAAGCTTTTATGCAAAAACAGTATCATTGTGTCATCGAGTGGTTCCTATACCTTTTTTGACCAAACACAAACGTCACAGAGTTATTTTAACACTGATGTTCCTGTGCACTAGTGCTACACTCTGGATTGCTGTTGGTTTCCTGTTCTTGGTCACAACCGTCCTTGGATTGTTACAAGCTACCTGGCTCTATTGGCTGGATTTCTTTATGCTTTTTAATCACATTTTCTGACACCCTGCCACTAACAATAAACCTTTACTGCACTTGGATGCCAATGTCGGAACTCCATTTTATAACAGTTACTGAGAATAATCAAGAGAAGTAAATTCTCTGCTGACGTACTCTTCTTCTGTAGCAAATTCCAACAAAGATAGCTTTTATAAATAATACTTGGACTGTATAAAATATATATAAAATATATAAAATAAATTAAATTTTTTTTTATTTAAATTTATAAATTTATATTTTTTAATGAATATACAATAAAGCATCTTTATATTTATATATCTACATGAACAGAGAGAATTTGACACCAAACACATTGTTATTGTGAGGTAGCTTTAAAAGCTAATTCTCTCTTCCATTACAGTGTCCTTGACTGAAGCTTTATAATAGAGCAGACTGTACTTGCTGTAGAGGATATAGAGACCGTGTGAATAGAAAATCAATGTCTGGCTGCTGAAATGATTTGTGGTTCAGATATGTGAGTCTAGTATGTAGATCCAGATCCCTGCTTATCCACCAGATGCGACAAAGATCTAGCACGACTGACGAAGAGATCAGCACCAAAAATATCATTTGACCCATGCTAATTTTGAATATTTGCTCACACATAAATAAATGGTCAGTGCAAATATGTAATGATATGTTTACCACATGTCAATTAAAACAATATTTTTTTTTTCATTTGATTAACAACATATTTTGAAGGTTCTGAAGGTTGGTGGGGCTACTCACACCGGCACTTTTCTGAAATTCATTGATGATTTAGATATTTATGACGTGTCATGAACAAATGTGACCTCGATGGCACCAGGAAATTAGATCTCAAAGACAAAAAACTGTTCCACGTGTGCCTTTATAACCGCACTCTTTTTGTGTTACAAATAGAAACTGTTAATTTTAACCAAATAAAAGACTTAGCTTGGGAGTACATGCACTTAAATGCAGCTAAAATGTATATTGGATGTCTTTGTCTCAGTGGATGTTTGCTGGGCTTTCTCCTTCTCACACACTACTCAGTGATGAGGATGAATCAATTAGAAACTACCTCCAAGAAGCTGGATATAAGAAGCTGGATACAGCCTCATTTTACGTATCAAATCATATATCGTTCAGACTGCACAAATGTGAGTAATTGGAAATATAAATGTTTTGAAATATTAACACTGGCAGAACGATGGTGCAGCAGTGGGTAGCACCATAGGCTTTCAGTAGGTAGTCCATGTAGTTATCTCTGGGTACTCTGGGACATCCGTTAGATTTTTTGAATTCTCTAAATTCCATTCAATAGTAAGGTGTTTGTTGCCTTGTGATGCTCTGGTAATTTCTGCAGGGCGTACCCCCACCTTTCACCGAAGTGTGCTGGAGATAGCCTCCAGCAGAACCCCGTGACCCTGCAAAAATAGAAGGGAGTCGAGATGGATTGCAGTTCAGGTTTATCTGATTTGATCAGATGCCTAAATCGTGATTATTGATCAATAATTTCTGAATGTAGCTTTAGACCATGTTTGGTTTTGCCATAAAACACATAAAACTAGCATTAGCTTTTGAAAGTCAGTATATTTCATCAAAAGTACGGAAGAGACACAGATTCTGTGAGGAGGAGGAGTATGTGAGTCCGCTGAGGTGTGAATAATAGAAACTAAAAATAGCCCAGGAGGTGAACCTCCCATCCGCACCTACACTGAGTGCCCTTTATTGACCCCTCAGAATGTGCCTCTCAGAATGCGTGTGAGGAATGGAAAAGACAGTGATACACGCATGGTCGAATCTGAGAACACGTAACATGATTAGTATGCAAGCCTGCAGGTTTAAGATCTGTCTCGCTTTTAAAGAAACACACTAAGCACTGGCTGCTGATGCTGCCTCCTGTTCCCACATCCGCTGTCTCTTCCATCGCTCCCTCGGGTGGAAAACTCATCTTTGCTTGATGCAGCACAATGTTTTAAAGCTGGAGTTTTAATGCCGGAGGTGGAGGGGACTCGACCCTCATCGATCAGCCGGTGAATAAAGGTGCTCCATAAGTCACTCCATAACAGCCTTTGTCTGTTTTTACAGCTCCCTCAAGGCCGAGGCTGCATTTAGTCCAAATCACTGGCAGATCTGCTCCTCCTTGATAAAGAGAGGCTGGACGATGAGGCACTCGGCAGAGCAGAGCAGAGATGCTGACATTAATTAATGTTAATGCGGGGGCTGAATGAGCGGGGTGATAGCAGCTGATTATTGATTCAATATATATTTTGGCTCAGTGGGAGCCTACGAATTTGATGAGGCGGTTTAAAAATGATGAGTTCCTGGTTACAAAATTAAAATGTGGAAACTAGTGGCTTAATCGTGATTTCTACCTCTCTGCGGTCGCATATTAAAAAGCTCCTGAGAGACAGAGAACACGTCTCTGAATCAATCAGCTCCATTGATTCAAACAAGGAAGATGCACTATATGCACTTAACAAATTAGATGCCTGATTAAATTATGTTTTATTTGGACACTTTCGAAGATACCTGCATCATGTTAGCTCTATACAGTAATCCATTGTAATAAAATTAAACCCATTTTAGTATGGGTGAAAAATCAACAGCTGCTCACTCTGGTTCATTCCAGATCATGGCTTTGGCTGAGAGTGAGAGAGATTCCAGATTCACTAAACAAGGATCTCTTGATTATTTTAGCATTTTCATAGAAGCATTCCCTCATTTACTAAACAGAAACATGTATTTTGGAGTGCTGCTGTTGGTTTTTCTCTAAAGTCGGACTGAGAGACACAAAATGTTGTCAGCAGCTGCGAGAGTTTTGATCTGAACATCAAGAGCTCAAAAAAAAACCCAGATCATTCCTCTTACAGCCCTAGTTGCGTCTTGGTTTTCTTCTCGTTTTTGATCTAATTAAGTACTGAAAAAAATAAAAACTGAAGAATGTGATGAGCTGTTTTACTTGAATACACGACTGCAGAGCGCTGTGTGTTAAGGTTTCGTTTTGTGTAGATTTTACCTCAGATTCTCAACAGCAGATTTCGAGACTATTTGCAAACTACAATATAACATAAATATTTAATGTTAAAGACGTGTATGGGATTCTATGGGTTTCTTAACTTTAAATGGCACTTTTAAATTAAAGTGTCTCTGAAAAACCTCAAACCCTGAAGTGATTATTGCCGAAAAATTGGCATAATTCTGACTTAAATAGTTTATTGATATATGTCATAAAGTGTCATATACATATATATCATATAGTTCTATGATTTTTAATTTCATGTTGTTCTCGTAGGTTTGTCTGTTTAGATCTTGTACTAACCAACATGGACAAAACGCAGATATTTAAATGATTGTTATTGTTTGATCTCTTTTATTCAATAATAAATTCCAATTTTTCCAATGCACAACAAATAATTCAGCTCTGAAAAGTTAAATTTACTTCACATTAATAGACTTGTTTGCACATAGAAAGTGCTCCAAACTGCATAACGTTAACACGGTTTGGAGCTCAAATTAGTATTTTTCATTTAAAGTATTGTTTGCTAAGTCATACTAGTTAGATTTGGTGTCACCTAAATGAGTGATGCACATTTTTTTATTATTATTTTTTTCTCCATTATGCAAACATAAAAATAAAACTGCTCACAAACTTTTCCAAAAATTACTTAAGTTAAATAATTAGTGTCCTTTATGAAATATCTTTACAAAAGCAATCCAATAATGAAATTCAAAAATCTTCACCATGGCCAAAACCAAACAGCTGTTCAAGAATGTCAGGCATAAACAAGAGAGTGCTGGGCGACAAGAGCACTGCCAAGCGGCTTGGTGAGATGGTATGAACACTTTGTGGGAATATATGTAAATTTATAAGTTAATAAATGTTGTGAATAGGCCTTTCAGCATGACAATGATGCAAAACACATGGCATAGTCAACAAAAAAGCTCAGGTGATGCATAAGGTCCAGTTTTCAGACCTTAATCCTATTAAAATCTGGAAACCTAACCATATATTTAATGAAATTAGGTTGTTGAAGCTCAATTAATTACATTAAAATATGTATTGACATAAAAACAGAATGGCAGAATTTCTAAATAATATTCTAAACATGTTTCAGTTTAATATTCAGTTTACGAAAGGACTTGAAGATGACGTTAGCTGTTCGGAGTGCTGTGTTTTATTTTAATATTAGCTCCATGTTTACTGCAGGTTAGTGATTCTGACTTGATGCCACTTAATGAGAAGACAAGCCAGAGCGTGTGGCTTATGTGTGCATTGCATAACTCCACTAACTCATTGTATGCATGTCTGTTTGTCACCATAACAACCCTTTAAGTTTTCTCGTGTTAATGATGATCTTATACGACAGCATGAGTTAATGCATTAGGAGCCTTGTTAGCCTAACACACTATGCTAGAGTACTAGAGCTATGTCTCTGCTGACATTTTAGTAGAATTGAAACATTATGGCACGACAGAAAAAGAGAGCCGTAGGATTGGTGAAGACCATTGTATTTTCAGACCCATTTACTACGCGTCTGACTTTGTTTGTAGTTTCAGTTAATTAGCGGAATTAGCCTCGTGGTGTCTGACACTTGAAGGAGGACTTTCACCACTGTGTGTGGGGCTTCTTGCCCAAAGCCTATTGAAATGTTATTCTTGTTTAGTTCATTTGACTTATTGGGGAATTGCAGACATTACATCACAGACCATTTGTGGCATTACTCTGACCTGAGGTAAACATATGCATGTCTTCTATGAAGGTTACATCAACAAAATATATACTTTAATAAACTAATGATTAATAATTTCAGGATTGTTGCAATAAGGAGTTTTTAAAGGGTTGATGGATGTTGTTTTCTGATCTTTTACTTTTTGCATTTTTCTATCATGTTTTAGTGTTGTTCCTTCAATGGAGACATGCCTGGTGTTGTATTTACAGTTGTCTGTGCATGTTTGTTTAGTCCTATATTCATTTTTGGGAGCTCTGCACAGATTTTTCATTAGGTTCCGACTGCACAGCGAGGTTTGCAAACAACAGTGCAAGGTGGAAGCATAGTGGTGGGTGGAGCAGTATTTGAATCAGCTTGACCCAGTCAAACCAGCCCAGTTCCACTGACCTCTGGTATCATCAATGCAGTTTGAGCAAAAATACCTGCCGCTCATTGGATATTTTCTCTCTTTCTGACCATTTTCTTTAAACCCTAGAAATATTTGTACAATAAAATCCCAGTAAATCTGCAGTTTCTGAACAACCATGCCACATTCTAAGCTGCAATACAGTCCATCATATTAAATTTGAAACAATATTAACCCATTTTGAAGTTTTTCACACTTTATAGCAGGATTTCATTCATGATCCAACAAATTTAGACGTTGAATACCTGATTTTACAAATCCTTTTTTTTTTTGTATTATTATTATTATTATTATTATTATTATTATTATTATTATTTATACGTGTCAATACACAAAAACTACACAGGCATACCAAGAACTGAAAGAGAAGTATTTTGTTAAAATTATGTTCTACGTTGTTGAAAAACTGATTGTAAGCCTCTTTTTTGTATTTAAAAGTTTGATAAATACTTTAAAATGTTTTTTTAATGCTTAAAAACATTGTTTAAGTGGTTAAAAACATGTTTACATATAAACAAATTTCATTTGTCATTTTTTTTCCACGTGCATAGATTAAAACAGAAAAAACACTTAGAACACTTTACTATTCAGGTGGTTTTTATACTGATACAATAATGAAAAGGACCCATTTTAAAAGTGAGAACCTGCTCCTCAAAGGTCTCTGTAAGATCTTGCAGGATGCAAAAATTAAAGTCATAGACTTATTGAATAAGGACTTCTTTTGTTGTAAATGTGTATATTATATTGCAGTTCCTGGTTTAAATTTCAGCCTGATCACGTGGTTTTTCAGAAATTATTAAAAAACTATTATTTTCTCTTATCTCTCTCTTGCTGTTGAAATAAGACACATTCTACTTTAATGCAAATATACTTTCCTGCTATTCAATTTTTGAATGACTTTCATTAGGTTTTGAATCAGGAGCTTAAAGACTCGTGAATGGTGCGTGACTTGTTCCGCCTCTGTTTATGTATTTATGAACAGTTTCTCACAAATTCTAGCGGCTGAGGAATTCAGATGGAATCCATTCCTCCAGAGGCGACCCCAAGCGACTGTAATAGCTCAGCAGTTGTGGTGGTCGCGGCTCGTTGCTGTAATGATGTGTGCATCAGTATCATCATGAAGCTGGCGGAGCCATCACCGCTGCGCAGCATCCGCCGCCGCCGTCGATTCATACATCAGCTCGTTAGCACCACAGCAAAACATGCTCATGATGGAAGCAGGTCACCAATCATTGTGTAGTTTGTCTCAGCACAGGTTTAAAGCACACCGCCCAGCATCTCTCCATCTCCATCTCATCAACACGGGCGCCCCAGATAAACCCGATCGCTATTTTAACTTACTTTTCACGATGGCGAGGATCCAGACAAGCGTCCACATCATCATCATCATCTCAGCGAGGAGGAAAGCGAAGCATCTGCCGCGCGTCAGCTCCTCTCTCTCCGGTGCGCGCCTCTGCTCGTGCGTACCGGAGCGTGACTCCGTCGAGGTGCGCGGTTCAAGGGTATTCGCGTCTCCTGCGTTATTCTGTACCTGGCTTCATCGCGTCGACGGCGGCGAACTCTTTAACGCGCATAGTTCCCACCTCGAGCGAGCCTGGTTTTACGAGGATCCAGGTGCACGGAGGAGATCGAGGAGAGAGCGATGGCGAGATGTCAGAAACAGCTGGGAGGGGTGGGAGGGGAAGGGGGCGCCGGGCGGCATGCCTCAGATTCCCCTTCACTACATCAGGTTACAATGATGTGCGTTTATTCATGCTTGGCATATGGAAGCTATTCTGCCAGCAGTTATAAAATATATAAACGCTGTTATCGTTTACTTTGAAAGCCTAACAAATGCAGAGATGGATTTTTACACTCATAACATGGAGCAGGCAGCAAATTCCAGTTTGCTCCAGACAGCAGAAAAAAAAAATATTTAAAAAAGGGGAATTTGTGGAACCAAGGGTGGTTCTAAGCTCTGAAGTTTATGGTTGCTTTAATGTCTATTCTCACCTCAAGTGCGCAGGGAAAGCTTGAAAATCCAACAAGACAATAATTTTAGCCTTTAAAATTTGTTTTTGGTGAATTGTTTTGAGTGTGTGATCCACTAAAACAGCAGGTGTTATAATACATTGAACTTAGCTAACTGCTTCATAGCCTTAGTTCTATTAATGCATCACTGGATGGAAATAAATCTTGTGACATTGCAAAAACGTATCCAAACGATGCCACAGGGAATGTGTCCCAAAATCACAGCTAAGGTATTAAAGTGTGTGACTTTTTTTGCCAGTGTATCATCCAACCAATTAATTTCAATCAGGTTCAACATAAAGGAATTTGTAAAGATAGCTTAATCATAAAATTATGAAGGTTTGTGGCCAAAGCTGGTACTGTTTTAACCAAAAATGTCCTAGACTAAATGTTGCCAGATTATTTGAGAGGACTTGAGAGGGCTCCGAAACCTTGGGGGCCATAGAAGCCCGGAGGATACAAGTGATTTAGTATGTCTGCAATGAATCATGTACTAAAATTACAGTCTACCCTCGACAATGCAGTGTAACTATATTTAGTCTGCGTGCCCTTCCAAGTCTTGTTAAACATGTTCTCCTTTCACTGAATCCTTGGCACAGAGAACCAGTGAAAGAAAGGGAATGTAATACTTGTATAACTATTTTTATCGGCAAAAATGTACCGGTTTATTTTGCTTTTCCAAATCTTATGCCTGTTTTTTTGGAAATGCCTCATTTGATGATATTGACTAGCATTAATTGAACCTATTTCCCATACGTGAGCTGCCACTAAATGGAGCAGGTACTACCTATTGTCAGAACTAATGGAGGACAAAGTCAGTGTAAGTGAAACTCAAAAGCTCAATAACTTGTGTAAGATTACAATAGCAGTCAGAATCATCAGTCATGTAAACAACGCTCATGAGCCGACAGGAAGGTTTTGAATATTATAGGTGAGCAATATCCACAAGAAATTGTATTAAGTGTGTATACTTAAGTGTACAGAGACGTCTTCAAGAAGTAAAACACACCAGAAAGGGGTCTGAGGATACAGGAAGTGCTTACGTGACTTCTATTCTGTACTTTATGTCATGTATAAAATGTATAGAAAACACTTTAATTATGTTAAAGTTAAACCATGCAGGGTATGTATGAAGTTCACGTGAGGAAGTGTAAAATATTCATCCTTTACAGCCACTTACCTAGAGACTTGCGGCATTATTCAGCGTGTTCATGCACCAACGAGATGCTGTTACATAAAGCAGCTCCTCTCCTCTTTCTAAAGTCAGTAGTGCTTCATTTCATCACAGCTCAGAGCTCCTGAGCTCGACGAGGCTTACTAGCGCCACAGTCTTATTGTTCCTTCTAAAATCCTCCATAGGTGATAGAGATATAGTCATACACTTGCTCAAACGCTGAAAAACGCATACACACGATGCCAGCTGGAAAAAAACAGGGATTTAGGGGAGTTAGTGTTAGGGTTGTAGGTGAAAAAAACAGCTGATTAAATGCGAACCTGGAAGGAAAGTCATCTGGAGTTAAAAAACCCAATGATGCTGAGTTGTTTTCTGCTCCTTAGTTCTGCTGACTACGCCTTGTGAGACCCTACATACAGCCCTTGTGTCCTTTTGTGAGATTACCAACCTTTTTTTAAGCGATCCACAGAACCTGCCTAAAGTACTTCAAAGTATGTTATTGTCTTACTTTTAAAAAAGCAAGCTGGATAAGCAGAGAGTGCACAGGCAAATTCTTCCTTTCTACATCCCAAAACAGTTTTTGTAACACTCACATAGAGCAGGCACTAACCAAAGCTGTTTACTAAAAAAGTGAGGCCATTTGGCTTGTATAATGCTCCCGTAAGTTCTGATATACGAAAAGGTCAGGCACTTTCTGGTAGAATCCACTCAATGCATTTTTGGCTCTCGCTTGTTGGAACAGATTAACCCACACAAACATTTTTACTGCGATCTCTCCATCTGTTGTACGAGGAAGCATCAGGCAGCAAGGCTGTCCCCTAGAGAGCCTCTCGCTTCATTTGTTTCCCCCAGGGAAGCGGGTTGCGGGTGTGAGCTTTTCATGAGCTTGCTATCATCTCCCCATGCAGTCAGCATCACTAACATCTCTGTTTGACTGAGAGCTGTCCTCACATCACAATCGCTCTCATCTTCATGAATCATGACTTTTGCCCTTTCAACCAGTGGTTTTGAACCCGCTCTGTGTCAAAACTCAGCGTTCCAGAAGTAAACGGTGCTTCCGGGAGGGTGAGGGGGGTCTCCCAAGCTCTCCATGTTCGCTGACGCTGTTCTCATGCTCTCACACTGTTTACGCCATGCTCTGTCTTCCATTACACATTCACTTACACCCTTCAGCAAAACGTCTATTTTTGTTAGTTCTCCTTATAGATGACCTCGTCTTTAAGTCCATATACAGTGACTGGAGTAAGGATGTAGAAAGATAATGGGCAAGAGGGGATAGGATGGATAAACAGAGCAGATAGAGAGAGAGTCAGAAGGTGGAATTAATGTGCAGGAAAGCAAGCGTTTGTTCAGCGCCTGGTGACTCATTGGTTGAGTGTTACGTAGGTATTCATGTCCTATTCACACATCAGTGTTCAGTTCTGTGAATCACTTACAGCTGATGATTGCTCCAGCTTCCCGCCATACTGTATATGGTATTTAACGTATGCTGACTAATGTGAGAAGATGCACTCTAGTTATTTTAAAAAGAGATAAAACATGAAGGTAATGTCACTTCATTGATAACAAGAGTACTGTGAGTTATGGAGGGGACTATGAGACTATGGGACTATGAACTGACATTACCCTGTTGGCAGTTACAGAGCTCAGATGTTCTCCTAGCAGAACTTGAAACAGTTAAGCTGACGGGTGTCAACTCAAACCTTCAGTATCAACTCCTTCCACAGCTTTTTTTTATTATATTATTTTTGTCATGTAGTAGCCAAACCTAGTCGCTGACCTGTTTGTTTAAATGGAGGGTAAAAGCATGCATAGGCTATGATAAGGAGTGAGAGCGTCTTGTTATCTTGTTCTCACTGGAGAGTTGTTTTGTATCCAACAATGGCTTTGCATGAAGGCCAACTTGAAGGGATGAGGGAAAGCCGAATAAGAGAGAAAGATTTTATCATCGGCCAATAAATGTCAATTTCACAGATATTTAGAGTCCATCACTGGGCTCTACTGTTGCATGGCTGTCTGTCTCTAAAGTAACTCACCATCGCAGTTATGGACTGACTAATCATCTTTTTTTGTCTGCAAGTAATTGACTCATGCAAGAAGCACTGTAAAATTGTATTTTACCTTTCAGAATATGTTTGCTTAAGGTGTTCCAGCAAATACAACTTGGTTGCTATTTTCATTCAAATTTATTCTTCAGTCAGCCAGATTATTTTTGTAGCCAGCTCAACCTTTATGTTTTTTTTTTTGATGACATCATCCTCTCGACTTCTCTATCTCTCTCTGCAGAACAGAGCAGAGCTGACAGGAAAACATCAGTGCTGCAAGTACTTGGAGTCTCTCCTTGAATTATTCACAGACTGGGACCCCCAAGTGCTTATCTACTCCTCCCTCTCCCCCCCTCTCTCTCTCCTTCTCTCTCTCTAATCCTGTCTCTCTCCCTCTTCTGCATTTGCCACTGGCTGCTTTCTCAAACTATCTTTCTTGATTCTGACACACTGACTGACTTCAGGAGTGGGGGTATTTTCAAATTTGTTAAAAATGTTAAGGTGAATAATTAACACAATAAATACATGAAAGATCTTAAATAACAGACTGAAAGAACAGCTTGATGCTTTCACAGACGATCAGACTGTCACAACTCCTCAAACTCAAATGTAAACGACTACTGCACCGAAGGATGTGACTAAATTGGATATAACTTCAAATAAATTATATCTACTACGTATGTTAGCCTTTAACTGCTAGATTCTTGACTGGCCAGTCTATAGTCCTAGGAAGATATTGTTTAATTCCAGGAAAATCCTATCTTAAAGCAGGAGAAACTAAAGTTCTTGCACTCTGCAGCCTTTATAACACTGACCACACTTCCAAATGTAAGTAAGAGCTACATTTTGAATTTAGGTCAAAATGTCTGTACCTCACAGATTGTGCAAAATTACTGGCTGTGCCTCATGGTCTCATCACCTCTGGTTCGTTGAACAATCATTGACAATATATGGGTTCTTAATTAATATAATGAAATGCTCAATTCTATAGGAAATGCTTTATGATTTAATTACATTAAATTAATAAAGAATTTTAAATCCGGCCACTTTCTTAGGCAAACTTTGCTAAAACCAGGCTACAAAGGATTAAGGCAGTTCTGAAGGCAAAAGAGGGTCTAACCCGGTGCTAGCAAGGTGTACCTAATAAAGTGGCCGGTAAGCGTATACCCACATGCACACACACAAACACTGACGCATGCACACACAGATTTTTATCTATATATAAACTACAATAGTGAGTGTGAATGGAAAGAAAACTGACATTTTGCCATTTATTGCTTTATTTAAGATTTTGCACATTCTTCCGTACATTTATCTACTTTATAACAAAACAGTTACTCAAAACTTTGAACTGGCACCTCTTATCTTTAAAGAAAAGACATTGAGACATAACTTCAGGCTGATAGGATGTTCAATAATCCATATACCCTGGCATGACGCCATGCTCTGTAAATCGACATCCAGCAATTTTCAAACTCAATCAAATCAATCGACAGTTTTATCATGGACAGACAAGAACATTGGCCAATCAACAGCAGTGGCTCATTTATCTGATGAACGAGCCAGGTCCAATTCGCTGTATTGATCCAAGCTAAAGATCTCATCTCAGCCAAGCAACCCCTAGCGAGAGGGCCCATCTCAGAGGATGCAAAAAGAAAATAATTCACCTACATCTCTTTACAAATTCTATACTACTGATCCTTAAATATCAACTATTTCAGAATTTTGCCTCTTAAATTGGACAGTCGGAGAGGAATGTATGACTGAAGAGGAAAAAAAAGACATCAGAGATTGTGCTGCAGTTTGATTTACTTGCCGGAAGGGGGCGATGAAGAGCTTCCTGCATGTGCAGTTCAATTCTTTGTACTGTAGAAGCTAGACAACGATGGTGTTCTGGGAAGAATTATTAACTAAACAAATAAATACAAATATTTGGTTTTAATATTTGATGGGTATATATATAATATAATATCAAATTGCATTACTTCCGGTCACATAATCCAAACTAAGTCAATTAGTTCTCATTTGAATTTTTTTTTTTTTGCTTCCAGCTGCCACAACAACATCTGAAAGAGGAAGAGTGTGTTTCTGTTTTTGTTGTTGCAGCTGGAAGAGCAAAGGATGTATGAGCTCCCCAAATAAATGCTCTGGGGACTTTAATCACTCAAGAGGAGTTTTATCACACTAAAAAATGTTCTGAGCCCCAAAAATCAGTTCTGTAACTGGATTCTATGTAAGATGCATTTAGCCCAAAAAGCTTCAAACTGAAGGATCGGCCGTAACAAAAGTTCTCATTTCAAAAGGTCCTTCAGAAAGTAGGATTTCAAAAGTAGTGTGCACTTGCATGTCATTTTTGAGCCCGGTAACAGATAATGACAGTCCATGACCAGTGACTTGGGGTACACATAGTTTGTCAGTAAGTTAATGATCAAGAAGAACAGAGTTTGTGTGTACAACTTTGATTTTTTAACATATTGCGCACATCGTGTCAACTTGACCACTATATGTCCTTTCATTAAATGGTGTCAATGTGAAATCAGGAGCATTAATACAGTATTATACACCATATTGGCAAAAATATTCACCGTTGTTGGATAAGAAACCTCTCTTGCAGTCTTCGCAAACATTCTTCTCAAAGACGTTTGCTCAAGTTGAGGTCAGGAATCTGCAGATCGGTCAAGTTCTTCCACTCCAAACAAATCATGTTTTTATCAACCTTGCTTCATAAACTTATGTTACACCAGAAAGGAACTAAAATGCAGCCAAATCCAGCTCTCGAAACACACCACCGCACCACAATCCCTTTCCACCATTGCAGACTAATATTGTACCAATCGCCTAGTAGCTGCCAAACCCAAACTGGTTCATCATATTGCCGGATGGAGAAGTGTAATTCGTCAGTGCACAGAATGTATCTCCACTGCTCTAGAGTTTAATGGGGGTGTGCTATACACCACTGCATCTGATGCTTTGCATAGCACTTGGTGATGTGTGGCTTGGGTGCAGCTGGGCAACCATGAAACCAATTCCTTAAAGCTGCTCTGAAGCTCACATGAAGCATCCTCTGACAGTATTCATAACTCAACTACATCCGTAGTACCCAGTTGCGCTCCTACTTGATTCTATAGACCACAGTCATGATCTCGAATCATTTGTCTATGAATTCTGTTTTCTATTACATTTCAGTAACGGCAAGACTCAACTTGGTATGGCTTAGCTCTGCTCACCACGGTTTACCTTGCAACTTCCAGTATCTTCTCTGAGTGGGTTTGTCAATTAAGACGCATCACTCCACAACGCCACTCTAGTTCCGCTTGGGGACATCAGCGAATGCGACAAAAATGCATCTCTTGGAAAACCAGTTCATTTCTAGTCACACGGTCGAGCTCTTAGTGGACACAGTCTTCTGCGATCAGAGAAAAGATGCCTACATCTCATCATTTTTTCATGGTGGTCAAGTCACTTTGTAGTGGTACCATGTTTTTGACACAGGGACAATTCTTCCTAGCCAATCAGTGAGTTCAACAACTGACCAGTCGGTGATGAACAGGATGTTGTGTCTCACTTTTCTTTCAAATCAGAGAAAAGTGACACTCTAACTTGACTTATCATGCTCTTAAAACCTCACCCAAACTGTCACGATAAAGTACCACCAAAGGGTACAGAACATGGAGGAAAAGTCCAAAAAAGCATGCCGAATCAGGCCAAGGAGAGCCGTGTCGATTCAAAAGAGGCAGCAAGTGGCATTAGAGGGGTGAAGTCAATTCTTCTTGCAGTAGCAGCCACTGGGACCATCATTTGGGGGGGTGTTCGGCGACTAGTGAAAAGGTTTACATTTTCTAAACGATATCGCTTTCAAACTGGAGGACAAGAAGGTTACCTTTACCATTGAGAGCCAATGAGAACACTTTAAGAGGACACTGTGAAGGTTTTCAAGAACGTAACCTTCCACCAGGTTCTACATTCCTCAACTAGAATAAATTTGGGTTTGAAGAAGAACATTATTTTTCATTATTTTGGTGCTCAAAGGGAAAATTGATAGATTTTGGACTTCTTGGCCTACACTGTTCACAGCACACAAAACGTTTGTTGAGTTTGATGAACGCCTCATACTTCTTAAGTGCTGCTTACTTTAAAAGTATCTGTTATCACCTGTTTTGAGGGGATCGTTTACACAAACATTTTGAGAAGGATGAACTTTACAGCATATTTTTTATACAGTTTGATGTGAATTCGACCTCAGGTGCCTGTGAGGGTGGCTAATGCACAAAAATCTTCTATGATCTCTGTTAAAGGTTCTCCTGGATAACAAATGTCCTGAGAATACATAACCCGGAAAAGTGCTCAAAATGGTTGTTGAAACAATTTAGATCAAACCATTTGACTTGACAAACCCAAAATTTCAAGTAAACAGTACTCAAACAAGGGCATTTGCACTGTATATCATGCCTGTTCATGCTCTAACTGTCACTTCGGTTGCATCAGAGCAATGTATTTGTTAGAAATAAACAGAAACTCATCCAAACAGGATACAAGCACAAAAAGACCCATCATTATTTTGCCTCTGTGTTAGATGTTTGATGTTCATGAGCTTCTAAACCAGCCACTTTGGCACCAATCAATCCTGATATTTCAGTCTCCAACTAGTGTTGCCTATGGTGTAATATTTCTGTTCTGGATCAGTTTAACATCCTGCATCTATGAATAGGAATGCAGATTTGGTGGAGAGTTTGGTGCATGGAGGCTGGAGCATTGGGCAAACTCACGCATTGGAGGCCATTTGTGCTGTGTAGATGTTGCTAATGTTAAGTAGTGTCCTATCATGTGTTTTGGCTCCTGATCTCTATGGTTAAATTAATCTAGTGAATGCGTGGCACGGGATGCTGCAGGGTCATGTGTTCCGCTCCCGTGAATGGCAGTCGCTGGGTACAGTAGTGGTGCACCACTTCTGGAATGCTGGGAAACACGCAGCTGCTCTTTTCCAGTGTGTAACCACACTCTTTAGTCTGCGCTACGATGATATGCACACATCCTTGACTTGTCCTGTGGAGAGAAGGAAGTGAGGCTCTTATATCATGAAGTCAGCTTTTCAGGACGCCTCTTGTTCTCTTGGTATCAGACACGCACAAACACACGCACATAGACATACTTAAGGGCGATGGAGTATTTGCTGGTAGCTGATTCGCTGTCTCGCACCAGGAAACTGGCCTCGCGACAGGGCTGCAGCTGAGCCTCCGCTTCCTGTCGGCTCACACTCCCATGATACCAGCTGGAGACAGAGCGAAAGAGACAGGACAAAGAGGAGGAAGTCTTATTTTTATAATGCTTGATTATGCAATGTGAACTGTGCTGTAGAAAACAGACTGGAACATACAGTGAAATCACACAATGTATATATATTCCCTGTATTTTCAATCAAAATGTTGTATTTGATATGCATTTTAGGTGTAACAATATATAACTAATAAAATGCATCAGTTGGGATATTGTCTACAAGCAGAAGACATGTTAACCAAGAGGAACATTTGAATCCACTCTCAGAAAAGTTGAGAAATCTCATGGCAATCTACTCGAATAGAGTTTGGAGAGCCAACTCACAAGTTTTGAGAAGAAACGTGTCCCCATAACTTAGTTTTATATACTTTAGAGCTCCATTTAGGTGTTTTCTGAGCTATAGAATGTAAGTTGGTACAACTATCAGCCCATTTTTTTCAAATCATAGAAATCAAAACTCTTAAACTTTGAGTTTGAACATTTTTAGTGGGCATTTGCAAATTATTAAGCAAAATTGACTTTTTAGAGCTTTCTACTCTGTTTTAGAATTGTTCCCTGATCAGAGACAAGTGGAAATGTATTTACAGTCATTTTCTGCATTTGTGAGATTAACCTCAAATGCTTCCCATTTCCATGTAGAGCAAACAAACTGTCTGGGCGTGGGCTGAAGCATGGCGGCGGGTTGAACGGGGGTAAACAGAGCGTTTGGCGGAGACTGAAAATAGGAACTGATTCAAAGACATTGTGTCATTGTTTATGATAAAAATTGCGAATGTTATAAAAGGTACAGTGCTAGTCTAGAAGGATCCAACATTGATTTTAAATGCTTTGATAAAGTAATATTATGGACATTTTGTGCACAAATGTTAGCACTGCCACCTAGTGGGTGGATGATATTGCAAGCTCTAATGATGATCAAACTAGATTCTGTTTTTCTTAGCTTTACTGTTTTAATATTTCTATAGTTTTATTTTCCAAACATTGAAATAGTTCCAAAATTTATATCTTTTTTTAGGATTATTTAAGTGATTACCTACAATAGTTGATCTTTCAATGAACACTGCTACTGTCGTGTCAATGGGTCACAGATGTACAACAATATAATCTTGTATTTTTAATACAAGATTATATTATTAATTCAAGATTTTAAATATTTTTAGTTTAAATTCTATAGACGAGCATATTTTAACCCATTTTGAGAAGGATTTCACTAGAATCAAGTGAGGACGAATGATTGATTACATTGTTTTGCTCACTTTAAGACTTCTAGAGTATTTTAGTGACTAGAATTAGGCACAAACATTCTTTCTGTATTATTCGGTGCTCATGAAGAGAAATCTGCTTAATTTAAAGCAAGAGTTTCCATTGACAAATCTTGATTTTATTTTATTTTTTTATTTGGAGATTTTCAGTATAACCCCAGACATACAGCCAAAACAACAAAGGAAAGGCTCAAGAAGAAGAAGATGAAGCTCCTGGAGTGTTCTAGTCAGTTTTCCATTACATAGAAAATCAGTAGAGGGAGCTAAAGGTTTTGGGTTCCCACATGCCAGACATCCTACCTTAAGATAATAGAAAGATTGGGAAACAAAATCCCTCCTTGAGTAATATACATGAAACACCTGACCTCTGTAGTTACCAACAATGTGGAATACCAACAAGAATTAAATCTTTTTTTGAAAGGGACGGATTGCTATATTTTTCTCATACACATCACAAACACACCTCTGTTTCTCCAGGGGCAGGGTGGGATCCACTAGGGGTGTCTCTGTGTCAGGGCTACTGCTGCTCGGGGATGAAGGGGAAGTCGGAGAGGGTGGATTCTGCCAAAGAGTTTTGGGCGTCCAGCTCTTGTGTCTCAGAGCTTGCTGTTTGACAGGAGAACCAGATTCTTCCTTTGACATACGCTCCACCCCGTCAAACTGAGCTGGAGATGAAAATAGATTTGGGTTAGCAACTTATGTTTAGTTGGGTTGCTTATAGCTAATAAAACAAGCTTTACTCAAGTGTGACGACTGTAATAATATGGATAAAAGTAGGAGGTGTGTACCAGACAGCGCTCGGACAATCTGCTCTTTCTTCCACTCCCAGGGCAGCTCATATTCTGCCGGTGGTCTTGAATCTGATTCGGGTCGGGTGAGTGGAATACCCTCCAGAACTTCCTCGTATGGAACATCATAGATCTGAGGGGGTCCAGATCCTTCACCATCTCCTCCGTTCAACACTACACACACTTTCAGCAGGTCCTTCGAGCCGCGTCGACGAATCTCTGGACAAGAGATTATATAGAAAGTGTTGAACAGTTCCTAATCGACATTATCTACACTTCGGATATATTTAGCAGCCTAAACTACAAACTTTACACCAATAAATGTTTGAAAAGTGTCAAATTCTTACAGATTTTTAGCATAGTAAAAACAAGAAAATACTGCAAAATTAAAGTTATTGAAATGTTTCGTATTTGAATAATTTTTAGTGAGTGATTCATTAAATAAATAAATCTGGCAATTAATTAATTAAAGACACCATTAAAAATGTCATGAATAATTATATAAAGAATTCAATTAAAAATCAATCATTAAAATGTGTAAGGGTTAATGTAAAAAAAAGATATGTACCATTTTTAAATGAATAAAAGTATGTTTCATGCAGTGATTTAATATTATTAATAAGCTTGCCATCAAAGTCAGGTGGGTGGGGCTAATGTGGACGTCAAACCCATTTAATTTTCAGATTAAATTACTTTTAAAAATGTATTTATTTATCTAATGACAATTTTTTAAATTTAATTCTTAATATCATAAATTGATTACACATTAAATGTCACGTGTATACTTAATTTCCATTTTAAAAGGTTAATGGAACATTTAGAAATTATTCACTTATTTAATTTATATTTTTATCCTCTATGTGCAACATAAATTAGACACAAAAAATGTGGATTTTACTCAAAAACAGTTATAGGAAATAACCTATAAACATATTTTTATAGGTTTATAGGTTTTGATATAGGTTCTCAATATATGTGACAATTTTCCTATATTATATCACATACATGCACCTCAACGATCAACTATTATATATATGTTAATATCTACTGCATATAGGTTTTATATATGCACATATATCCTCATATAGGTTCTTTCCATACATGCCTTTTTCATCAATTTCCATTCTACCTACACTTTAATACTGAAAAGCTTCTAATTATACAAAGTTTAACTGTTTTTTAACCTTTTACTTTTTCTGCCCCTAAAATTCCTCACCAAAGCTCCTTCACCCTCCCTTCACTCACCGTTTCTTTGGTGTCACTTTATGTCTAGCCTATTGTGTGAGAAAACAATGGTCATTCCAGCGGAAAGTCAGAGCTTTCGCTGATTGGCTGGCTGTGCAGGCCACTTCCTGAGTTCTGGGAAGTGATTGGGGGAGTAACGAGTGGGTCTTTCTCACATAGCCAGCCATACTGGGGGATGGCAGGGGTCAACTTCCTGTCCACAGAATGGGGCAAAGGAAACATAGACAGGAAACAGGAAGCAGAAAGAGGAAACTACACCCATTGTCCCTGCACAACACTGTCTCCGTGGAAAACACCATAAAAGTGGAGAGAGGGAGCTGTGATTTTTACAAACCATTCAAATCCCTGAAGGTCTCCTTAATGGAATGATGGGAAGGAGGAAAAGGAATGGATGCAGTACCTGTAATAATGAGCTGGGCATCGTAAGGCTCCATGTAGCCATCGTTCTCTCCTTCTCTCTCGGCTTCTTTCTGTTCCCTCGTTTTCTCTGCATCAAACGGGTCTGCATAATCCTCCACTATTATCTGTTACCAAAAACAGAAGAAGAATGGAAGGAGATGTCAGCTATATTAAAGGAAGAGTGGCTTGCCATTTGAGTAAATGTTGGCTTAAATGCCCATAACCAGTGAAATGTAAAAAAAAAAACAATCAATGAATAAAAATGTAAAAAATGATGCAAAGACCACCTCCAGACAGATAAGGTTAACAATAGGCAGGTACAGCATCAGGTAGGTGAAGCAGGGTGAATCATTGTGAATTTCCCCTGTATTTTTTTATGAGTTTTGTTTCACAATCCTCTCCAGGGTGATGTTATCCCTATTGCTTGTATACCTTTTTTCAATCATACCTTTTACATGTCTTTCATACATCTGTGTGTGGCGTTTCTTGAAGCACTGACTCCAGCTGCTGCAGTCCACTCTTTGTGAATCTCCCCCACATTTATGCTTGAGTTTTGTTTCACAGTCCCCTCAAAGGGTTTTTTTGCTTGAACATGTTTTCTACTACACCTTTTCTTTGCATCACTTTTATCGTGCTTGGACACAGAGCTTTGTGAATATCAGCCTCTTTTGCAAGGAACTTTGTGTCTTGCCCTCCTTGTGCATGGTGTCAATGGTCGTCTTTTGGAAACTGTTATCAGCAGTCTTCACCATGGTTGTGTAGCCAACATAAGTAGACTGAGAGACCTTTTAAAAGGCTCTCCAGGTGTATTGTGTAAATTAGCTCAATGATATAATTGTGGCAGTTTCTTTTTATTAGTTTTTAGTTATAATCATCAAAATGAAAAGAAGTAAACAGTTGAAACATATAAAAAAATGTGGAATGATTGTATATGTTATACAAGTTTCACTTTGTGAATGGAATTACTGAAATAAATAATCTTTTTTTGTGATATTCTAAGTATATGACCAGCACAGCACATTAATCACCAGATTAAATTACAATTATTTCAATGATAATAATATTAACAACAGGTGAAGGAAATAAGCACGGATTACATAAAAGGTATTGATTTTGAATCACTTGATGTTTTCAACAACTGAAAATATATTTAAAAATAATTTTAAAATTGACACTGTTTGTTTTTTTTCTTGTGCATTGCGTGAAATACTTACAGACATTGTTTGACAGAGAGTTTTACAACTGAGACAAGCAAGCAAATAGAATAACTAACTATTCCACATGAAGAGTTCGTTTGATGACATTCATGAGATTCATGCAAATGTTCCAATCTCTTCCATGGCCACAGATGTTCCAAATCAAGCAGTTGACTGCAATTGTGGAAATATAGGCTGCTCTCAAGGGCTCTGAAATCCAGCGTGGTACTGTGATATAATGCCATCTGCCCAACAAGTACAATCATGAAATATCCTTGCACATAAATATTTTTTGTTTTTCAAGAGCTGTGATTGGTTCCTAGGTTCCAGAGAAAGGAACTCTTGCTTTAGCATATGATTACTTTTGGAAAGCAAGTGGCATAGTGGTGGAGTTGGTCGTCCTATAACTGGCCATAGGTGCAAAATGGCAGCCACATTCTGTCAGACTGCCCCTGGGCAGCTGAGGGCTACCAATGTCATTTATGGGGAATGATAAAAGGCTCTGAAATTTTTTGAAACATACGGAAAAGCACTATATAAATTGCAAACAAGGAGATTTTTGGCAATTACTTCCTAATCCAACATGACTGAGCACCAGTGCACAAAGCAAGTTCCATGAACAGATGGAAGAGTTTGGTTGAGGAAGAACTTGACTCTTCAAACCGCAACACACAAATGCGTTTCTGGAAGAATGAAGCGGTCAAAGAGTTGAAGATGTCATAGCTGCTAAGAGTGCATGGTATAACATCAGCCCTGTAGATTAAATGTTTATGATATACTTTGGACATTAATTTTTATAATTGTGATATTTAAAAACCTTGAATAACCTCTATGAAATATGTTTCTTAAAACCTACTTAATCTGTCAATCTTAATTGAGAACTATGGCATCCCTACCCATTTCTTTCTCTACCTCTCCCCCTGGATGCCTTTTTGTGTCTGCGTGACCTCATGAGCTTCTGATTTCAGAGCTCTTACGTTCAAAGCGTATCTGCAGGCGATGCTCATAAATAGCAGAGGATACAGCTAGCATATCAGATGACATAATTCTTCAAACACAGCCTTCACCTGGGACTTCAGGACTGGGACAGAGCCATTGTGTTGCGTACGCATTGTATTCTTGGAGCATTTGTGAGCCAGGGTGTGTGTGCACGAGCACAAAAGTGTGTTTGCCCTAAAGACAGCAGAGTGTGTACATGACTAGGAAAAGAGACAGGAAGAAGCAAGGAAAGGGCTCTCATTGTGTTAGTTGCCTTTCAGCTCCACTGTGTCTGCTTTTAATACGCCAGTTCATTGAAAAGAGAATATGGAGAAAAGGAGCGACGTGAGGAGGGAGGGTAGAAAGATTCGACAGAGAAGGACGATATTGGTAAAACAAAGAGCTGGAAGAGAGATACGGATCTCAGCTTTCCAAACAAAGAGGTTTGTTCGGTTCTCACACTCAAGAGGGAGACTGGGAAAACTGGAGTTTGTCGTGGATTTACATGAAGCCAGTCTCGGAGGCGTTGTTATCTCTCAGATCAGGGTTATTCTTCCTGCATGGAAGGATGAAAACCCATCCTGAACCTGAACAAGGTGCTGGTCTCTGTTGGTTTGAAATGGCCTTGTTTCTGACGGAGCATTTGCACAGAGAAAAAACTTTGTTGGGTTGACTGAACTTTACGATTTTCACAGTCTCAACTAATTGTGATCTGTTTCAGTGTAATCTGAGATTAATGAAAGTATACAATTTAATTTCATAATAATAACTGACCAACCAGCAAAAATTCTGTCTCGCTGACCAGTTTAGTCTCATATCCTCTATTCCACATATGTATAAACTGGTTAGATGGACAAAAGACACCTGTCTACCGCTCAATCCCTTGTAGTCAGATAACTGTCAAAGGACACCAGGGACAAAACTGTAGACCTGCACAAGACTATGATGGGGTACAGGACAATAGCAAACAGAGACTACTGGATAATCCCTGTCAGGCTGAGACTCCGTGCAAGGTCTTTCTTGTTATGATATCAAAAATGTTAGGGATCAGTCCGGAACCACATCGGAAGACCTATTCCACGAACCTGCAGCAGCCAGGGACACACTGAAAAAAAATGTCTGGGATGTTTGGGGGTTTGTCTATTTATCTTATAGTCTTAGTGAAACTTTTATGTTTTTTTTATTATTATTATTAAATAAAATTCTGAGTAACATTTACTCAAAGGTAAGAGCAATTCGATATAGTGTGAGGCCATTGGTTTCCACAAAAGTTTTAACAACTGCTTCAAGCTTTTATGTGCAATTTAGACCCCCAAAAGCTGTATTTTGTTTTAAAATGTGTGTTTTTCAAAGTTGATTTAGCTTTTTTGCAATGAAAAAAATGTGGTTATTGATATGGCTCTGTAATTAAAAAGTACTCAAAATGTGCTAATTAAATTAGCCGAATTAGTTGGTCTCCAGGTCTGATGAATATATATCAGAGTGATTAAATTATGTACTGTATTGTGTAATATTCGCACTATACATTTTTATACATTTAATATCTATGTTTTTAATGTCTATGTTTGTTAAAACCACAAGAGATTGTGTATTTTTCCTTTACAAACTGTATTTTATTCAAACATGTTATTCACAAAAAATATATACCTTTGTCTGATTAATATTAAATGAAGTAACTTGTTTGTGGGTCGAGCAGTTAACCCATTTTTTCATGAAACTAAATGGTGAGTGAATGTGGCCTGTGATGAAATGGTGACCATATGGGGTGAGGTGTGTACCTTGTCTTTCACTTATACCCGAACCACACAAAAAAAACTGAATAAATGAATGATCTTGGTTTTATTATGTCACCCTGCATCTGAAATAAAATAAACCTGAACAGCTTTATATCCTATATCCGCATAAAAGAAGTTACAGAAATAAAAATAATATTTTGCCATACATTAAACTGCAAACAAAAAAAAAAACATTTAGAGTGCAGAAGAACACACTGGAAAAAAATGCTTTTATTGTGTTCAGCAGTTTCAGGTAATTTTTGTGTAATGCCATCATGTTTCGAATGTTTATTTAAACGTATTAGCGATCTATTTAGTTTTAATGGGGTTTTCTAACGTATGCGTCACTGGTGTTCTGCGCAACCAACGATTGAGCAAAAACTCATGTTGCTTCAGAAGCTTTAAATGAAAGTGTTCTGGTCGTGTTTGGCTCTGACTCACCGGCTCTGTCCGGATCGGAGACTTGGCTCGGTCGTTGTCTGGAGAGGACCCTCCGCCGCTGGGTTTGGGGTCATTTACTTTGATCATTCTGCTCATGTACTCGTCAGCAAGGCTGGTGGTGCGCAGGGTGCGATGGTCTTCAAAGCCCTCGAGTTTGCTGTTCTTCTTACTCTTCCCGGGGATCAGAATCTCCCAAATCTTGCCATCTTTCATGGAGCCGTTGCTGGAGTGGTTCCGACCCAGCTCGATGGCGGAATTTTTACGATTTCTGCCGTGGAGCAGAGAACCCACGCCGCCACCACTGCCAGGGTTTTCCGCTCCAGAGTTTTTACGCAGACTCCCTTTGGAAACCGTACTAACGGGCGGTACCGGTTTGGGACGCGACTGCGGTCCAGATTCGGAGGCTGAACGGTTCCTGTCGACTCCGGTCTTCAATGTGGGGAAATCTTTAAACCACTTGGCCATAACGAATGCGCTCCGGTGTCTGCACTCTCTCCATACACGCGCGCAACTCCTCCAGAAAGCTTGATCTCTCTCTGAGACAGATTTCAACTCGCTGTTGGTCAATTCATTTGGTACATTTGGGAATCTTTTTTAAATTTTTTTGGGGAAAGGGTCCAAACTTAAAATCCCGTAGGTACTCAACTAACAGAATTTATCCCATTCGTATTTTTTCACGAATCTTCTTCCACTCTCAACTAAGCCGCTCCGACCGTTTCCATTGGAAACTAAAGTGTTTTTACGCACTTTCAGCTATTCTCTCAAGATAAAGAGTAGTCTTTGAAGGGCATAAAGGCGGAAAAATTGGAAGTTTTTCTTTGCTCTCGCTGAAGATCCCATTCCCGGTGTGTCGAGTTCAGGCGAAGTTCCAAACCAAGTGAAGGATGTGCGTGTGCGCGCGCGCCCTCGATCTGCAGTTGTGGGAGGGTTGGCTGGGTGACTGCCCCTGAGCCCAAAAGGAACTTTTATTATGACATGCACGTCAACACCCCTTTCCTTCTGGTCAGGATAAAACAATTCCGGAAAATCCAGCCGAGTATAGTTCAAGTTTGTTTTTGTTTGTTTGACCTGTATGAAGATCAGAAAATTTGAACCAATTTTTAGAACACCCTAATTTCTGTAAGATTCAACTCTGGGCTCTTGATAAACCACTCAAGGATCTCTACAGAAGTGTCCCGAACAGGCCACACCTTCAATATATTGCTTATAGGGTTATTGTCCTGCATGCAAGAAATGTTGTCTGCATGCAGGAAATGTCAGAAGAAGAGTACTCTAGGGTTTCATCTAGTATGTCTATGTACATTGCTGCTATTATCTTTTGCTCAGTCTGACTAGATTGTCTCCGTTGCATGATGCTGCCACCACCATGCTTCGCTGTATGGATAGAATGATAAGTCAGATGATGAGCAGTGTATGCTTTCCTGGTATCAATTTTGAGCTTTCTAATAAGAACAGTGAATTTCGATGTGCGCATAATTTCTTAGTACTTTTATTATAATACATGAAAAACAGCCTTTTCCTGCTGTTCATGTGGGGTGTTGTGTGCAGAAAAGGGTGAGGGGAGATTCATTTCATGCATTCTTTGACATACAAATGTGCATTGGAAAACACAAGAAAAACACAAGAAATATAAATAACGCTTAATATAATTATCTTTTCATTTTCCTTATTGTGGGATTTTAAAAAGTAATTGCACGTGAACCACACAAACGCTCTCAGCTGAGCATTTCTTTTGCCTAACACAGAGGGGCAGCAGATCTCTACGGGCAACTTTCAACAATCCAATATTATTGTAGTATTTCTTTCAAGCAAAAATGAATTAATTCGTT
>SRMA01026540.1:39848-150555 GCA_007224835.1 Danionella cerebrum | reverse complement strand
ATATATATATATATATATAAATATAAACAAAAATATGTGTAATTTATTAAATGTTTTTTTTACTTAGTAGAAAATGTTAAACAGTTTAAGTTGGAGAAAAAATCCAGGGTCTGGGCAAATCTCTATGTCCAAGAAAAACTGGACATCTGGTCAACCGTGGGGAAGTCCAATTTTGTTTTAGTTACCTCCAATCATTGGAATAACTTGTTGTTTAAAACTTTCTGTATCAACCCCATTCATTTTAGGGTTTATTTTGTCACTCAACCTCACAGTCTCAACGTAGGGGGTGGGACTCCTTCTATAGAGGTCAATTCTAATGAGATTTCTCACACATAATAAAATTAGATTAGAGGTAGATTTGAAGCTGCTGCTGCTATCCCTGGTTTGTTTACCAGGCAACAAATTCAACTTTATTTTTACTATTTTACCATTTTAGTGAGCAACAAGAATAGAACCAATGGTATCTCATTTAATAATATGATATCAGTGCTTCATGTGTATGGTATCAACAGAAACTTCCAAGCACTCACCCTTGCTGCACCAAGTATGTTTGCTCACAACATGAGTAAGTGTTTGCTGATGGGGAGAACAGTGACATCTCTGTCACTGTATGGGAGCTGCAGAGAGCTAAGTGTGAAAGAGAAGCCCCTGTTCTCAGCATAGCTGCCCCTGTTTTCTGCCCTACTTCACTGCAATAATGCTAAGAGAGTCCTCTGCGTCCCACTCATAGACTCCCTTCATGCAGACTGTTAGATAATGCACTGCTGGGGGTTTAAATGCTGCCTCTGTTTTGCGCACAGGAAGTGGATTGTGTTGGTGGTGCTGCAAATTGGGCTGTTTGTTTGACCCCGTCACAGTTAGTTAAGCAGGATAACTGTCTGATCAATTGAAGAGCAAGCATAAAAATAGTTTTTTTGACCTATTGCTCAAAAAAATGTGGGTTGTACTGCTTTATTTGTGTTTCAGTGTCCCACGTTATTAAAACAGCAGATCACATGACCTGTGTGATTAGAACTTTAAACCAAAGTTAGAACCAAATTAGATCTTAGATTAAAGAAATATTAATTTTCTTTTTTAAGAAGAATTTATTATCTAGTTTATCTAGTTTAAACTTTTAGGGTATAGATTTTATAGCTTATTTTTAGAAAATATTACCTATATTTTCTTGTGTAGGAAAAAAAACTTTGTTAAACAAGGGAAACATTTATTTTGATTTGATATATATGTTTTAAAGTTGTATTGAACCAGCTTAGATAACTTCTCTTTCATGCCAAATCCTATTGATCGTATTCCCAAAACAGCTTTTCAATTGCACAGAGTTTACATCCAGGAAAATTCCACAAAGCGTCCGGATTTAAAAATGAGGTCTCTGTGTTTGCTTCTGAGCCAAAAATTAAATAGCGTCTCCTCCTACAACGTTCGAGATTCTGGCACCAAAGTTTAGCTTGCTTTTTAGCTCGGTTTTTAGTTTAGCTTGCTTTTTAGTTGGGTTGGGGCAGTCAACGGTCACCATTGTCCTATAATGGCCATTAAGAATATTTGGGAAATGGCACTGAAAATATCTGAAAAAAATTAAACATCACAGAGCAGTGAGCGTTTGTTTATTTTAATCATAGTAACAGCTTAAAATGTTCTATGCCACTCCCTGGTAACCAAAATGTTTACCCTAGCAACCAAATTGTAAGAACTCTATCCCATCTCTGGAAAATAATTGAGACACAGAGGTTGATTATATTGCTTAGTCAAAAAGGAACATTATATTATGTCCATAGCAATCAGACTGTTCACCATAGCAACCAATTTGCTTTGGAATCTTTATCTCAGCTTAGGAAAATAATGAGGGTTTTTTTGTATTACTCTTCAAAGTCATTAAAGTGTGTGCACAAACTTTTCCATCTAGTTTAAGCCGTCTGGTTTACAGTATAGTTTGTGTGAGCCACCAAAGAGAATCAACATGTTTCGAGAGTGAAGCACGAGTTGAGTGTTGTTATGACTGCTAAAGACATCAGTTGTTTGTCTAGATAAACATTAATTGAGTTAATTAAAAATCTGTTCAAAGTCTTTGCAGCGGTAGGCACTCAGTCGGACTGTGCCTCTGGTTAAACGTGCAGTCATGGACCCCCCTGTTATCTGTAAAGTTTTATAGTGCTTTTATGGTGTTCAAACTCAAAGTCTGTTGCCTAGAAAGATAATGATGTTGAATAAATCTAACCTTAGATGATGAATTGTTCAGTGTATAGCCCTACACCTGTCTGTCTCTCAGCACAAGTGTATCATCTCTGATTTCAGCTGAAGGTAGAATCTCAAAGAGCTGTCTGATGTAAAAACATGAGTCCTTTCCTTGTTTTCGAACAGACGCCAAATGTGTTCATTTTTCCTTTGTAATAGTTTATCCATTACACAGTTTGTAGTTTCAAAGTCTTTGCTTTATTTCCAGATAAAGTTTATTGTTTTCAATGTTCAGTTTTATTGGATGTAATAGCTTTCAGAACATTTTTATGGTCATTGATTTTTTTTTTTGCTCCATTTTACTTTTTTTTTGCTAATTATATGCGAAAAATTGAAATATTGCATAAAATAAAAAGCACTGAGTCCAAGAGAACAAAATCGTCACTTCCTTATAAACTTGCGGCAAACATCTAAAGAAAATTTGCTGCAGAAGAAAGTCTTATATATAATATACCTTATACATAGATGAAATGCATTTTAAAAATTCATGCGCATGTTGATGTTTCCATCCAGGTGTTTTTTTTTTTAGTTTTTTTTTTATGCAATATTCCAAAGTGCAGCTAGTGTGAAACCAGAAGAGATGTGGGTAGAGAGGTGGGGTTTTAGACCCAGGTCTGTCTGCAATCGCACATATATGTCTGCCATCTACTATTGCCATCTACAATATAGAACATTTTAGCCTTTTCCTATTGCCTGAAAGTGCAGATATCAATATTCGCCTGCATTTTTCTACAAAAAAAAATAACGATTTTCCATAGGTTCTTCCAAATTTTCTAATTAAATCAGAATTCAACATGAAAATACATCAGAAAGTGAGATCAAACGTTCCGAATACATCCCCTCAGAAAGGGTGTACATGTGAAGAAGAGGAGTCAGAGACCAATGATCTGCAAAGTGGTTTAGCAATGTTTAGGAATGCCTTTTGTGCATGTGCCACACCCTTCATGCTTTGGTTTCTTTCGTTCCTTCCCCAGTCACACCTTCAGTGCTGCTCTCAGTACGTCATGAGAGGACAGCCGGGCTGTGATGATATTTGTGTGTGGTTACAGGAAGTCAGTGGCGTATCTTCTACGTGAGAAACAATAGAGTGTGCGAGCATGTGTGTGTTCAGGTTAATGAATAATGAAGGTTACTGGATGCCAGGAGACAGGCTGCATGAATAGAGTCTAGTGTGTGGGATTGAGTCTTTTCTCTGTGTCAGCAGAGAACAAGAGCTCATTGTAAAACAGCGGGAGTTAACAGTAGAAATCCCTTTCAGGTTGTTCTTCGGTTCACATTCCATTATATTCAGAATCAAACCCTGACATATAAAAAAAAAGAGTTTAGAGTTTTTTCAGTTTTTTAACAGAGCAGGCAACCACCAGCCCCCATTGTTACTGTTGCTAAGCTGCACACGCTGCCAGAGTTTTTCAATTATTTTGTCAATGTCAGAATGATGGATAATTTTTGGATCAAATTTTAGCAAGCATGATACAAATACAACGTTGTATTGGGTAGATGATTGTAGTTTAACTCTTAGAAGTTTGGGGCATTTTTGTGCATTTTTAACAATTTTTCTTATAAAAAGGTTCTTTTTTGCCATCAGGTTCAAATCTTTTTTTCATTACATTACACAAATAATTTCTCAACAATCCATAAATTGAACAAAAAGTAGAAATCAGAGTTGTAAATTGTCTTTTATTTTACTGCAAAAACAGTTAAACTGCAATGTAAAAATCGAAAGTTTTGAGAAAAACTAAAATGTGTAAATCCCCCCTAAAAGAAAAGACAAGGTCTTAAAAAAATTGAAAATATTAATGAAAAAAACTTTTGGAGCTTTTTTCTGTGCCAGAAAAAAACACAAGCCATATCACGGGTCTTGTACTTCCAAGGCTTATCTCTTTTTTATCACTACATGGCACCAATTTGGGGTCTATAAAACAAAACTGAAAGCACATTTCTCATATTTTATTTTGAATAACCTTGCAATTTAATGGCCTAAAATCAAAATCTCAATTAATTGAACATTTACCTTAATTGTGATTAAACTAACGGTTGTTTTATTCTATTATTTCCACTAGTAGTTCAATGACAGGTACAGTAAATATGCGCACATATTATAAGTGAGAGATTTTTGAATGAGGGGTGTGTTAATTAATTGTAAAATAATTAAAGAAAATGGAGTAAGGTCATGTGACTCTTTAAAGGGAAAGTAATTGAAGAATTGACGTAGAAATTTTGAGGTTGTCAATTTTGATTACTTTTCTATTAATCTCCAAGCCGTAATGTGTATAAATAAAACCTACTTCTAAAGCCTCAAAATGAAACTAATGCATTGTCCCAAATTCGAGACCTTTCTGTGAGGTTTCTAGAAGCATCAGACCCACGGACTACAGAACAAAACTGAGTGGTACAAATGTCCTAGCCAACCTGGAGAAGCTCAACGTTGTGATGGAGAAACATTTTTGTTGTACTCAGTTTGGGTTCATTGAAGACTTTTTACAATGCCTTGTACAGGAAATGAGCTGGAAAAATTTGCCCGAAGCAGAGACAATTCTTTGATCTGGTCGGGATTGAGGTCACTGGAAATAAATTATATATCATGCTTTCTTCTCTCTCTTTTTAGGATGGCTGCTCCTGTTTCCGGTAGGAAAACCCCTGTTGACTATGGTGTACAGATTCGCTTTATAAATGACCTGCAAGACACCGGAGCTGGAGTTAATGGACAGCCTCGCAAAGAGGGGTCTAAAAAGCAGGGATCGCGCTATGGAGTGGCAGTGAGGGTTCAGGGAATTGGTGGGCAGCCCTATGTTGTACTCAAAGAAGGAGACAAAGGCGATTCCTATGGAGTACAGCTAAGGACACAACCACCTGCCTACAGCAGTTTGCCGAGGTATGACTTTTTAATTAAAACTGATTCCAGTATAGGTGTGTTCAAACATGACCTGATGTTTTGTGTAATGTGTGCTTCAGAAAACGAGAGGATGGGGTCATCCAGGGTCCGTATTTCTCCTCTGGGGAGAACACACCTCTTCGTCGAGCCCAGTCTCACGGCTCATTGTTGAACAGGGAAAACAGCATCGAAGACTTCACTGATCACCTGCGGCGTCCACTCGGCGATGGGCGTTCTGGAAGCTACGGAAACCTGGATGGAGAAAGAATGGACCGGAATCAGTGGGGTGGCTCTCATCAGACAGGGCTGAACGGAAGAGGGCGAGGTGGAGGGGGTCACTACACCTCGACTGAATCTGTTGAAATCACCTCGCTGAACAAGCAGAGCCAATCAGCTCCCAGCTCCCAGCGCCAGACTCCAGTCCATAGACTCGATGGGAGCTCAGTTGCTGAAGTGGATAATGCTGTGATCTCCAGCAGGGGGCGCTATTCTGGTCGGAGTGCAGATGAAAGATCCATCTCGACCTCACCTTTACCTCTAATTCCAAACACCTATTCTACTCAGCGGTCTTCGTCTCCTGCATCTGCCTACAGCAGCCTGGGGCGGGGATCAGGGTCTGTTGCAAAAGTCACAGCCATACCTTCATCTGCTCCTGCTGATGCACATGTGAGTGGGCTCTGAAGTCTACTGCAGTGGTGCATGTTTACTCCCAGAAAAGGTGCCTGGCTGTAGAGTGTGTTCAACAGGAAATTGTTGACGGAGTCTTTGCAATGTTGCTGAACTGGAATCAGGCTGTCAATTTACAATTTGGGTTAATATAAATTGTTTGGGTTTGGTGTTACCATTGGAGCAGGGTTTATTTGTAGGGTTGGGGTTAGTCTCTTTGAGAAGTTTACCATTGATCCAAGTTCTTGCCGAGTTCAGACTGCAGAGTTGTCAAAGTAGTCGTGTCACAGATGTTATCACACTGCATGAATATCTGGGGCAGCATTCAGTTGTTGCTGAATTGACACGGTAAACTACCTGTAAACAAAGATCTTTTTTGGCAGTTTTCTTGCATTCTAAAGTGGTTCCACATCCCTGTGCAATCGAGTGAGTAAAGCAGCTGATGCTCTCTCTGGCGTAGACTTCTCTCCGGTATCGAATGTCGCTCAGCTTGATGGTGTCCGATGGCAAAATACACATTCTCTTCCTCCTCAGATGAATCACAGCAACCATGTCTGAATGTTTTGGAAACACTGCTTAGTTTTATTGTGTACCTTCTGCCCAATTCAGGTAACCCCTGACCTATTGATGGACCAGGGTCAAAGCTCAGGGTCAGAGCAGTTCTCGTCTGAAGACCAGATTCAGCAGATCGTCTATGATGTTCTGCGTCAGGGGTAAAGCCCTCTGCTGATGTTTAATTGCAAGATGAAGGCCAGTATGCACTCTATGTGGCTTTCTTTGTGTGTGTTCTCAGGAGCACAGAGGGCGAGGCTGCTATTAAACGCAAAGTTCGAGTCATCTGTAATAAGATTCAAGGACTACAGGTACGGCATCATACTGTAATATTAATATAACATTAATCAAATATTCATTCTGACAAATGTATTGTATTTTTGTATTTCTATATATGTAAATAAATATATATAGGTCAAACTTTGGAGTCAAATGTGTGCCAATTTACAAACAAATCCAGTATTTTCAAAAATGATTAATCTGCTTTGACCGCATATGTTCATTGACCGCAGTCAAACACTGGATCAATAGACAGACATGGTAAAAAATAAATAAATAAATACAGTGTGTGTGTGCGCGTGTATAAGTAAAATTAAAAGATTTAAAACACATTGAAAATGTATGTTTTCAATTTTATATATATATATATTTCACAATTGAAGCGATTATTAAAAAATATTTAAATACTTAATATGTAAAAAGTTTATTTAATATTATATATCATAAACGGTATAAACAACAAAACAATTGTATGTTGCGAAACACTGCTTTGCCCATTTTTAACCCTACTTTAATTAATGTATCTAACAGACTTATATCGTTTTCTTAAGTTTGAAATGCTTAAAAGATGTTTGCAGCTAACTGTTAGATGTAGCTCGATTTTTGACTTCTGTGCTGCCTAGAGATAGATGGTAAAAGTGAGGAGCGCTAATGAATGATGTGAGGGGGAAATTGCTCAAAACCAAGCACACACTTAACCACCAACATATTGTAAATTGAGCGTTGGCTCCATCTGCTGTTTAAACCAAACAAAATTTCGGAGAACATTATGCCGGATAACCTCCCTGTCAAATTCGTGCCAAAATCAACTCTTAACACATTTTTTGGGGTAATAACTGTGGATTTACGCTCACATATACTGACTTGAACGCAAGAAGTGTTGCTCCTTTCTGTTTGAAAAAATACTCAAAAATACTTCAAGAACTGTTTGAAAAATATTTATATTATGATATATTCTTGATATACCAAAAAAAGATTTGTTGCGGATTATGTTTTTGCTTATTGATAGCATTGATAGATTTTCTTCACATGTGGTTAAAATAATTCAAATAATCAATCAAAAAATGAACAAGGCATTTTTCCATCTCCATAAGTGAAAAATCTTGCTGTTGGCACTGTGTTTAGTACCCACACTGCCATTTCCACCAGGCCACAGCTTCGGTCATAAAAGCAGTAATATGCTAATGCCAGCACTGTTCACCACAGTATGAAACACACGCCTAATAAATGGATAAGTTCCACCAGAAGTTGGAAGTAAAGCTCGGCAGGCAACTTGGGCCTCATTTTCATCACCTGAAACTTTCCAAACAATTACAAAAATGATGCCTTTGAATGTTTTTATAATTCTCTCAATTTGTAAAATTTTGTTAATTTATTTAGAGCAAATTGTAAAATAGTAAAAAAAAAACCCACCCAAAAAGGCCCTGTACTTCTAAGTTTAGAGCATTATAAAAAGCAGAAGATGGATTATGCAATCTTAGTCTCTTGGATTTTAGGTGAGCAGATCTGATGACTCCCTGAAGGAAGAGCTGGAGAAAAGCTTGGATGCTAATGTGCAGCTGCAGGAACAGCTGGGACAGAAGAGCACAGCGCTGCATCAGATACATTCAGAGTAAGTGAAACACAACAATCTATTGCTAATGTGCGACAGAATAACACACAGCGTTCTTCATCTCAGACTGACTCAGTTACGAATGGAGCGAGAGACTGCGGAGTCTCATGTTCGAGAGTTAGAAGATCAGCTGGCAGGCCTCCAGGATGAGCTGAGGAGAGCAGGAGAAAGCAAGGTTCAAGCTGAGACGATGCACACGGTGAATCCTCAAACTGACTTCAATGGGTTTGCAGACAACAGCTGGTTTAAGTCGTGTGATGTTTGTCCACAGGAGTTGAGCGCATTGAAAGCCAACCTGATGGAAGCTGAGGTGGCTCACCAGAAGCAGGAGGATGCTCTGAGGCAGAGAGAGAGGGAGCTGACTGCCCTGAAGGGTGCTCTTAAAGATGAGGTCTCCACCCATGACAAGGAGATCGAGGCTCTCAGAGAACAGTACAACCAAGACATGGAGAGACTGCGAGCAAGTATGGAGCAGGTTTCACAGGTGATTCTGAGCATTTATTTTTTTACATGCCTTTTTTGTGGAGCATTTACAGTTTTTATACATCAATACAGTCTTTAAGAATATATATCTCAAGTTATCTCAATACTAGAAAGTCATCCAAGTGCAACAAACAACAAAAAAGGCTTTCTTGCAGTATTCATCAAAAATTAAATGTAAAAAAAGTTGCACGTTTAAGAAAAAAACTGTCATTTTGTCGTTTAGTTTTGAGTTTTTTGAGAATCAAATTTATAACCTAAGACATTGTGCACAATTTGCAGAAAATATGACATCTAAACAAACTATTTTCAGTAGAGTAATATTGTTTTGTGGATTTTTGAGGTTCTAAAGAAGCTCAATTAGTCACCAAATTCAGCACACACATCAGAACTGGGGAATATTTACATCTGATTGGAGTTAGGTGTAGTTACATGGCTATATAGCACCACATTATGCATTTCAGCTTTTGGTGCACTTACAGTTTGTGGTGAGCAGATGAAATTTGGCACACATGTGTAGGGTACCAAGACTTAAATATAAGGTATATACCTTATATTTAAGTCTTGGTACCCTACACACGTATCCGAAATTCGGATCACGTATCCGAAATCAACAAGAATTATTTAGCAAAAATCTCTAAAAAAGGCCAGACTCTTCTCAGAGATTTTATCTGTTCGTCTCCAAACTTCATCAGTTTTATCTTGAGATGTATAGGATGTAAATTTGAGAAGCTTTTTGACTCGAACTATGTACACACAGCGGGTGTCATGATTTTCAAATGGAAACAAATCATATAACATTGATAGCGTGCTTCTTTTATCGACATCTGTGACAACACCTTCATGGTGCCCCCTGGAGGTCACAACACTGTATGTTTTCATTATTTAATTTGCCTGTATTTCTCAGTAATTTTAACGAATCTTGCTCGAACGCATCTCTTAAATTAGGATCGGTCATAGTTCATAGTGCAACCCTTTAATATTTTTGTTTGTGTTTGCTCACTTGTCATGGATTTTGAGACTTTTTACTGGTGTTCTTCACACCCTTCACACACTTTTATGTGTCTGCCTTCTCCGGTTTCATAAGCTAAAGAAATATTGTCCTATCGTATGTTGTTGTTGTTGTTTTACCGGCATTTTTAATTGACATAATCGATGACCCTAAGAGTTAATGATTGATCAAGACACGTACACACACAGATCAATGCATCTTTCTCTCAGTCTCAGGCATCTATTGAAGCTGAGCGCCATCGTGTGAACTCCACCTTGAGGTCTCTTCAGCAGCAGCTGGAAGACAGCCGAGATGAGGGCAATCACTGGAGGGAGCAGTTTCAGTCCTGCAGAGAAGAGCTGCGTAAAACCAAACAAGAGTGAGTCTCTCGGTTGATTGTTTAGTGCACCGTTTCATCAATCTCACATCACTCTTGTCTCTTTTTATTTGGCATTGTAGCGGGCCGCTGCTTCAACCCAAAGCAAAGTGAGAAATGCTCAAAGAGAAGCTGAAAGAAATCTGTAGAATTATCTGTAGATTTGATTGCACCTTTCTTCTTTTGCTGAATGATTGAAAATACAAAATTCACAGTTGAAATCAAATCATTGTATTTTGGCATTTAGTTTGTGTTCTTTCCTAAAAAAGCATTTATCCGTTAGAGCAGAGGTGTCAAACTCAGTTCGTGGAGAGCTTAAAGATAACCTCCTTTTCTGTGCCTGCTGAGAACCTATCAGTAGAACTCAGATGTATAGAAGGTACAGAACATTTTTCCTGCTGCTTTGAAAGTCCTCTAGAACTAAGAGTGGCCACAGTTCCTCTGTGGATAGACGATAACATTCTAGAAGAAACCAGACACTGCTCTTCACCGGACCAATGGCATCTCTGCAGTGAAGCATGATGGTGGCAAAATCATGCTGTGGGGCTTCTCATTGCAGGAAGATTATTCAGGATTGAGGAATAGATGAATACAGCAATGTACAGAGGCATCCTTGATGAAAATATGCCCTAGAGTACTTCTGGCCTATGATTGGGACCACTGTTCTACTTTCAGCAGGGCAATGACCCTAAACACACAACCAAGATATCAAAGAAAGGGATTTCGGATTGTTGAGGGCCCCAAAACATTGCAATTGCAATTATTTTCTGGAGAAAACCAGTGGCTTTGCCCTTGACCAAATGTGTTTTAGTATTAATATAAACTTTCTCTTATATGGAATAAAATAAATAACTATATTTTCATTCTTATTAACTCTAAAATTAAATTGTTCTTAATCTAATTTTGTTTTTAAACTTGTTATATTTGTAATAAACTGCATTTTATACATTAATTATGATTTATGTTTTGTAAGGTCAACAGAATGTATATTAATTTTAACCACACAATGATTTTTGACACCAAATCAGTAGTTTATGGGATTAAATGGTGAAACACCATTCAATCTATAACTGTGATAGAGATTTTTTATCTGAGTTTCAAATTCTTTAACATTAATTTTAGGATTTGGAATGCCTTCAGTGGCTTTTCTGACATCCTCATTAGTCCAAGGTCTGTAAACATACATTGTTGCACTCTCACCGTCTCCACATGGATTAGGGACTTGTATCATTGGAAGCACCTCACTGTCATCAGGATTTAGACTTTTTATTGGACTAGTCTGAGATCTTACGATTGTCCAATTTTTTCTTGTGAGGCCTGATCTAGTGCCTGTGGAATCACTTCGTAATATTAGTGGATTAACATGCTTTGTGACATTCGCAGCAGCCTTCGCCAGATCACCAGTAGGATATATTTGTGACACACCGGGAGCAGTAGGCTGCTGGGGTGGATAAGGAGGTGGTAGTTCCCCCTGGTCAGACTGCTTGTGTCTAAAAACCAAATCGGGGTCTTCATTCTGAAGTAAAGCCAATGTGTTTTTTTCCTCTGGTTTCTCCACTCTTCCCCCTCTCTCTCCCTCCCGTCTTCTCCTTGCCTCCCTCAACCATGCCCTTGCTTGATAAATACCATCTTTTTGCATTAATTTTTTTGTTTGTCTTGGTTTTTTTTTCAATGTCTTTTATCAGTTTTGTGCAACTCTCTTCATTTAGTTTTCCATTAAAACTATATTTATCTTTCCATTTTTAAGATATTTGACTGTTTCGGGATCCTTTTCACACATGTATTTTGCATCTCCCTCATAGCATGCTTCCTCTTTTGCGACCCTGTTACCCATCGCGTACTCTCAACGTTTAACGTGCCGGCACGGAGTTGTTTTTTATAGTCTTAACTCAATATAAGTGACTCTCACGCAGCTCTGGATCAGCCTCAAAACAACAAGTTCACAGGTCTTTAAAAACACAAAGTCTTTATCACTGGTCTTACTGCTGTTCACTAATTCCTCAAAGAGCGCGTCTCAGACGGAGCCTCTGTGCTCGTCTCACACACTTCGCCAGTGTGTCACAGAAGATGCCTCTATGCACCTCTAACAGGGTCGCCTAACCCCCACTCAAGGAAAACCGCATCCAAGTCTACTTCAAATCATACTACCAGTATTTTCATACTGGCCTCTCAGCCTCTATGCGAGTAAAGTTCGAAAGCAGAACCCAAAACGGAATCCCCTAAGTTTAAACAGTTTTACCCATTCAAATTTAATTTAAATCGCGTCTTACCCTAATATTGAGATCGTGGGTCTGTGTGCTGTCTGATAATCCCGTCACTCTCCGCCGTCCTGGTCGGTCCTGGCCTCTTTGAACTTCGAATTTTAGCGAAGGAGGTCTTTTAATCCAGAGAGCATAGAAGTCTCTCCCCAAGCTTGGTTTCAGGCCCAGCTCCAGGCGTCGGAGAGATGTTGGGAAAGGGCTCGAAGGACCAATATGTTGGAAAAATTCCAAAAGAAGTACACCGACACCACGAATCCAATTGATGTTAATTTTAATTCCCTATTTGACATACTAAGTTTGATACCTATTTTGATCAAGGAGATTAAGAGCATATGGAGACGAAAAGCATCACAGAGAGAGAGAAGGAGAGAAGAACATCCGAATACCAGAATGGAACACTGAAGTTACACACTGACCGATCGCAAAAACATACACACACTACTGCCCGCTAAACTCAAAAAGTCTCACAGATAAAGAGTTATCTTAACCCAAACAAGGGGTGGTTACAGGGACGTAGTCACAATAACGAAAAAGAGAATAAGAGAATAATAAAAGCAATGACTAAGCAAAATGTCACGGTGTCTCAGCTCACGGTAAACGCTGAGAACATCTCTGAAAGGAATGAGAACTAATAGAACTGAACAGACACAGTTATTAATGCATTTGATAAATCATACATTTAGTATCTACAAAAACATGGAGTCATGAAATCACATTTCATAATTTTTCTAACAAATTGGTACATTCATATTTTTAGGTTACTTCAGTCTCGTTTGGAGAAGGAGGAGACTGAGGACGAGATAAAAGACCTGCAGGAGAAAGTAGAGCTGATGAAACAGCAGATTCCAGATCCCAGACAGACCCAGATCGTCAGCCAGGTATAATTTATGCTTGTAAGTATGAGCCATGACTAATGCTTCTCAAGTAGGTTTACGGTCTTCCTGGTGTTTTGTAAGGATCTCGATCGATGCCGTGCTGATCTGCAGAAGACCCAAGCGGACATGGAGAAATTAAAAACTGATCTCGACAAGAAGACGATGGAAATAGTTTTATTAAAGAAGAGCAAACAGGAGCTGGAGGCGGAGCAGAAGTACGAGATTGACAGGCTGAAGAATCAATCACGTAGAGACAAGGAGGAGCTCACCAAAGTTCACGAGAGGGCCAAGCAGGTATGGAAGGCGTCATCAAAGTCACTTTGCTGCCCCAATTCCCTCTCCCCATCCTTATAAGCCAATCAGAATTCAGTATACAGGTATACCTAACTAAAGTTATACCCCTGACAGCTAGCCGAGCCCTCATTGGTGGAGGCCCTGCGCTTGGAGCTGAGTGAGATGCAAGAGGAGGCGGAGCAACTGCGTGGTCAGCTGACCTCTGCTGAAGAAGAGCTGCAGTCAGAAAGAGATCGACGCAGCTCTGCTCAAATCCAAGTGAACAATCTGATGCACGACCACAAGGACCTTGAGGAAAACAACACTCGGACGAAGGAGAAAGTCGCGCGTCTAGAGGTTAGGACAAACGAAAAGAACATTCACGGAAAAAGTTCAGCTGTCAATGTTTTCTTCCACTAGGGGCTGCTTTTGAGCCTTAATTGCCCGCAATTGTTCTAAATGTTTTTACACATATTTAAAGAAAATGTTTTAGAAATGTTCATAAAATGCTCACTGACCTGATATAATTTAATTTAAAAAACTAAATGTAATATAAATATTCTAGACAGTGTACGCTGTTTATCTGAGTATATCATTAGAACGTAATTTTCCCATGAACAAAAATAAAATAAAAACAAAAAAAGAAAGCAATCTTTTATAAAACACTTGATTGATGGCATGAGTGTTCCTTTCTTGTGAATGCAGAGTCAACTGCAGGAGTACATTTCTCAGAGATATGAGACTGAGCAGGAGCAGCAGGAGGAGAGCAGCAGACTGAGACAGCAGCTGGATGAGTCCAAACGGGAAAACTCCAGGCTGGGGCTTGAGAGAGCCGAGCTCGTTCGCCTTCTGGAAGAGAGGGAGAAGGACAAAGAGACCGTCCGCAAGGAGAACGTGCAGCTGGATGAGCAGAGGAGGCAGCAGGAGAGAGTGACGGACAAACTAAATAAAGAGGTATAGAGTTGATCCGAAGAGGAATGAAAGTCAGTCGCAGCAAGACAGAATACATGAGTTTGAACGAGAGGGAGGGAAATAGAACAGTGAGGTTACAGGGGGCTGAGGTCAAGAAGGTGCAGGAGTTTAAGTATTTGGGGTCAACAGTCCAGTGTGACGGGGAGTGTGGAAAAGAGGTGAAGAGACGAGTGCAGGCAGGTTGGAGTGGGTGGAGAAAAGTGTCAGGGGTGTTGTGTGACAGAAGAGTGTCAGCAAGAATCAAAGGAAAGGTGCACAGAACAGTAGTGAGACCAGCTATGATGTATGGGTTGGAGACTGTGGCAGTAAGGAAGAGACAAGAGACAGAGCTGGAAGTAGCAGAGATGAGGATGTTGAGGTTCAGTTTAGGAGTGACGAGGATGGACAAGATTAGGAATGAGCACATCAGAGGGACAGCTCAGGTTGGTTATTTTGGAGACAAAGTCAGAGAGGCCAGGTTGAGATGGTTTGGACATGTACAGAGGAGGGATAGTGGTTATATTGGTAGAAGGATGTTGGAGATGGAGATGCCAGGAAAGAGGTCAAGAGGAAGACCAAAGACAAGATATATGGATGTGCTGAAAGAGGACATGAAGGTAGTTGGTGCAAGAGTAGAGGATACTGAGGACAGAGTTAGGTGGAAAAGGATGATTCGCTGTGGCGACCCCTAAACTGGGAACAGCCGAAAGGAAAAGAAGAAAAAGAGTTGATCCGTTTGTCTTGGTTTAGTAGATTATTGGAGTTTTAGTCTGTTGGTGTAGTTTCTTATTAAAATCTTGGTTTGTCTTTAGCTATATTACACTTAAGAATGACTCGCTGCCTCCTTTACCTCGTACATGTTTCTGTCAGATGGAGCACTTGTCTGCAGCTTACCGTGAGGAGGTGCAGCTCTTGCAGACACAGCTGGAAGAGCAGAGAGACAAGTGGAAGAAGGAGCAGCAGGATTCTCATAAAAGCACCAAGGAGAAGCTCTGTGAGCTGGAGAAAGCGCAGAGTACTATCCACTCCCTACAGGAAGAGGTGCCACACTGACTTCACCATAGCCAACCGTGGTGTGAGAAAAATCCTTTGGTGTCTTCTGGTTTGTTTTTAGCTGGCCCGTCAGAAGAAGGAGTTGTTTTCTAGTTTTGAGGACCGAGATAATGCTTTACTTGACAAAGAACTGCTCACCAACCGCCTCAAACATCTGGAGGGTGAGCTGGAGAACCAGCGCAGCACACAGAACGACCGCTCGCGAGACATCCGCAGTTTAGAGGTGGGTTTCACTCTAGCCTCCTCTTCTGCGGTCTAGGAAGTCATCTTCTGACTCTGTGATGTTTGTCTCCACCTGCAGGACAAAGTCAAACATCTAGAGCTGGAGCTGGACGAGGAAAGGAACAGTGCAGAAATGCTGACTGAAAGGATCAGCAGAAGCAGAGATCAGGTAGATGAAAATAATTCCTTGGGATCAGCTGAGCAGATACTGAACGTTCCTCTGTGTAGATTGAACAGCTGCGGGCGGAGCTCATGCACGAGCGGTCCTCCAAACAGGATCTGGAGCTGGATAAAAACGCTCTGGAGAGACAGGTACTTCACCTGAAGCATAAATGTGTGATCTTGTAATTAGTTTATTTGTTCAAGGTCATGGATCTGTGTTTTTTTTTTGTTTTTTTTTGCTGATCACATGACTTGTCCCTCTGCTGCTATGACAAAGTTAATTAATATTCCAGTTCCTAACAACATCAGACAAGGAATAAAACTAATATTTTTTACTGCTAAGCTAATGCTTGCTGATCTGGAGAATGGCTGAATGGTTTCCAGTTGTTATTTTCTCTACGGGAGATTCGATTGAGTCTATGTCAAAAGAGGCTTCCGGTAGATGGATCCTTGCGCTTCTCAATTCTGTGCATGCTTCAGATCAAGGATTTCAAGTCTCGTGTGGCTGAGATGGAGGGTCAGTCGCGCTCCTCCACTGGTGTGTCTCAGCTGGAGAGCAGAATACAGGAACTTGAGGAGCGACTGCGTACGGAGGAGAGGTAGTAAAACCCATCAAATATAACACCATGACACTTTTTTTCTGTTCCGGACGTCCTAACCTCATCAGCAAAGATACTTTAGCTCTTCGTATTTTTAATAATCATTAGTGATTCCTGTTGTTTCACAGAGAAAAGAACTCTGTGCTATCGTCTCAGAGGCGTCTAGAGAGGAAAATCAAGGAACTGAACATCACTCTGGATGAAGAACGGCAGCAGCACCTGGAGCAGAGAGACCAGGTGAAGAGCGCAGCCGTGAGTGCATCTGGGTTCCTGCCCGAAGCCGTGTGCTCAACGTGTGTGTGTTTGTGTGCTCCTGCAGCTGGCGCTGCGAGTGAAGGCTCTGAAGCGACAGCTGGATGAAGGAGAAGCTGAAGCCGAGCGTCTCGAGGGATTGAGGAGGAAGGCCATCCGAGAGATGGAGGAGCAGCAGGAACAGAAGGAGGCGCTGCAGGCTAGAGTTACTGCTCTCGACAGTGAGCTCAAGTAAGAGTGCTTTAGATTCAGAAAACTTTTGTAAAAGATAAAAAAAAGTTAAGTAAAAAAATTTTAAAAAGTGCTAAAATACAGGAAAATGTGAGTACAGTAAAATACAGTACAGAAATGATGAAAAAATGAATACAGTATAAATACAGTAAAAAAAATAGAGCACAGTAAAAATACAGTACAAATACTGTACAAAATGTGTAAAAATAGTGTTAGAGTTCAAAACACTGTACAAATGTATGGTATAAACTGAGTACAGTAAAAATGCAGTACAAATACAGTACAAAATACTGTATTAATGGACTACAGTAAAATAAAGTACAAAAATACAATCATCTGGAATTTATTGAGAGCTCGACCACCAAACTCTAAAAGGTTAAGTTTGAAAAGGAAAAATATGGTGTCATGGAAATTCTGTGATCATTTTGAACAGAAGTGCTCCTGGTCTGATTGGGTTCAGTGATCTATGCTAAGCTAAGCTAACTGAATAAACTGCAATTCACTATTTATTACCATGGGACGAATTGGGAAATAGCAGAAAAAGTTAAGTTTTCCAAAAAAAAAAAAAATACCATTGGTTTGGAATGACTTCAGGTGTGAAAAGGCCTCTTTATTTGTCTTCAGGAGGAAGACCCTTCAGGCCAGACAGTCTGTTCTGGAGTCCTCAGTGCTCAGCTCAGAGGATGATGATGATGATGACAGTGCACTGTATGATCACTCCAGGATAACCTCCATCCTCACAGAGAGCAACTTACAGACTAGTTCCTGCTGAGGCACTGGGAGAAAGCTGGGGCATGAACGAGAGCCGTCCTTTCATTGAATGAGGATTATTCGTTGTCTAAATGTGAAGTCTACAAACGTTTAGTGTCAAACAGATGTGAGGAATCATTCTCAGTTATGTTTACTGACACATTTACATCAAGCCTTTTAGTACAGTAAGATGAAGATATGTCAAGCATATATCATTTTTCAGATTCGTACCAACAATGTAAAAATGTTACATCCCTAAACTGACCATCTTCAGAAATGTCTCCCTTCTGCATCTTTCATATGAGCAATGGTCAAAAGTGACGTTGATCCTCAACTCGGGGAACTTCATCCATGTGTTAAAAATGCATTTATAAACAAAACTTTTTATACTCCTTACACTCCTCTGTTGCCTTATTAGCTTTTATCTGTCAAAAAAATCAAGAACTTTTTGGTTTATCAGTTAATAACTTCTCGTAAATACAAGACCCTCTTACAGCCTCCTTCATTCACTAATTCGAAACAGAATAGCTTTCAAGACTTATTCATGTACGGATCAATATTCATGATATCGTTTGATTTACTCTAGTATCTATGGTTAAATCAATGTTTATGTGTGATTTTATAAACCCTGTCGTGCACACAGATTTATTTTTCTAACATAAGCTAATTTTCTACACTGTTATAAATGAGACCTGTTAGCAGAATTAGCAGAAGAGACGTCAACAACGACCTCCTCAATCGTCATCAATGCTGAGCCTTCTGCTCTTTGCGTCTCCTTGTGCTTTCAAAGACCCAAAATCACATCGATGAGGGGAAACTGATTTTGTGAGAACACAATCACCATAAAAGACATTTACATTTCAGGACAACATAGTTCAATGGCAGCTTTACTCAGCAGACGAGCGTAGAGACATCAGTATTTGTTATCCATCACTCCGAATCACTTTAATTTGTTCTTTGTTTACCAGCGCATGATTTTGTGTCTTCGTGAAGCAGATGCATTAATTCAAGCTGCCTTTTCTGCCCTGCATCAACTCTCTCTATGCACACCGCATAATGAACACGACTGCAATATCTTGCTAATGTAATTGTTTTTTTAATTGTTAATGTTCTGTAGTGCAGGAGAATGATGTATGTATGCATTTTATATTTATTTGTAATCAAGTATTTTATTTGGAATCAAACGTTTAGAGCAAGCTCTGATCAACTGTAAAGTTTGTATCTTTTCAATCAATAAAAATTTGAGCACCAACTACTCTTCTCTATTGTTTTTATTTGACTAAAATATCCCTCAACATGTGTTATTTTCTTACTCTAATTTACGATAACTCAAAAGAAATGATGCAACCCTTACATTGTTTGTAAATGCTTTTTTAAATGTCAAGTCATCACAAAGTACAGGAAAAAAATGAGTAAAAGAATTACAGTAAAATACAATATAAATACAGTTCAAAAGATTAGCACCAATATACAGGGAAAATTTTGAGTAATGTAAAATACAGTATACAAATACAGTTCAAAATTAGAGTACTAAAATACAAGACGAAAAGTACAGTAAAATAAATATAGAGTACTGTAAAATACAGCTCGAAATGCACTTAAAAAGTTGAGTAAAGTAGATTTTTGTAAATGCTTTTTAGTACTTACCTGTAAAAGCTTTAGATTATTTATCTTTTTTTCCATGACTTTTCTTTGTGATTGAAATTGTTTGTAATAATTTTGATTAATAGTATTATATAGGGTTGGAAAAATGTGATCTGAGAATGTATGCTTGTAGTTCATGTCCACACTCTACAGATCTTATCTGGGAACGAATTATTCTCTTTTTGAGGACAGGGTAAGAGGTGAAGTGTGTCATTGTGTAAGTATAAAAAGGAGATCTTTAAAAGGTTTGTACAGTAACATAAAGAGGAGCTTAGGTGACTTTTCCAGGTGTTTAAACAGAAGTGTGGTTATTAGTGTTTGTCTAGGCTTGCCATACCATTCTTTTGGGATGCGTTGCACATTTACATGTTGCTCTTCTCCCACCCACCGGAACCTGACTGGAGCGGGGCAGTTGCTAGGCCTTGTACAGTCTTTATTCACTTGATTTACCAAACATTTTATTAATTGTAAATAAATAAAAACAGTGCTCATCTATAGAATGTAACACTTAAAGTAGACTCAAACTATACAGAGAAGCGCAGTCCTCAATGACTGTCTCAGAATACTATTTTGAGCTTTTCCTCTCAGCAGTTGTTGAATTATCGAGTAGAAGTTGTTGTATGCAGACCAGGCAACTTTCACAATGGAGTGATTTATTCATGTTATACCGAAAACATTTTGTTCTAATTGTGTCATCGATCATAAAGCTGTTAAACACAAATAGCTCTGTCTAACGCTGTGGTGACTCTATCTATCTGCAATGGGAGTCAAACTATATGCTGCTGTTGTTCATTTTTCCGTTAAACAAGTTGTATTGTTTCGTTCCCTCATCTGTATCACGCATCTTGTTGATTTGTGTGGACCGGGTCAAAAAAATTTCTCTCTCTGTGTCTCTCTTTATATATTCTTTATAAATGATTCCTATATTTATTCATTTTATGCATTTGTTTTCTACTTTTATCTATTTACTAATACTTTTATTTTTTTTTTATCTTAAGGTCCTTTCCTGAACAAATTGGCTGACATTGGTCTGGTACAATATACACAAATTTTATGTGCTGTTGCCACATAATGGATCAAAGTTTTGCGAATAAGGGTTTGTTAATGACGTAGAGGTATAGCCGGAAGTGGTAAAAAACCCTATTCTGAACATTGTGTTAAAGCTGTAGAGGTTTTGAATTTTTTTTATTATTTAGCTTTAAATTTGTACTTTATTTTAATTTTTTCAAGTGGCAAATACAATATTTTGTGCAAAATTATGTAAAAGGGTATAAAAATGGCTATTGGGTGCATTTCATAGAAGGGCAACTCAAAACTGTGTAGAAATCACAAACATAAATATGCCTAATTTTCTATGTCCACAGAAAGCTGTGGTCATCTTGTAAGTAAAGGGATCACAGTCTGTTTTATGTTTGTTTGTTTGTTTGTTTGTTTTCCACTTAAGTGTGAAAACGGTTTTGCACCTTTATATATGAACCCAAGCCATTTAACCATTGTTTTGCCACTCAGTCTCAGTGAAAGGGGCGTGGTCCAATAAGAAAGTGGTATTTTGCTTTCTCTCTCTCTGACTTTCAGCATAAAAATCCACATCGACTTTAATTTTGTTAACATGAAAATAAAATGAATCATTTGCTTCACATTGTGGGGGTTCTCAGAGGATTAGTTAATGTTTTAATTTTTATCCTGTAAACACCGCCAGTATTAATTGCAAAATTCGTCACTGACATCATTGGATCAGTCTGTGTGGATATCCTTGGGCTTATTACTGAGAATGAGATCATGGCATGACGGTGTTCCCGCGAGCTGAGACGGAACAAACCGAGACATGCCGAAGTTATGAAGTCACACGATTGTTTTCACTCTGACGAGCTTCTAACGCCACTGTGAAACCGCCGAGAAGCAGTCAGACAGGGAGAAAGCAGGAGCAGGAGGAGAAGCAGGGGAGTGTCTGTCAGAACCGTTCAGCCCGCGGTGCTCGAGAGAGTTTATCAATTATTCAGTGAATCAGACAAACACAACTTACTCCGCGTTTCTCGTGTTTTGCTGAAACAGACCAAATGAATCGAATGGGGACCATGTGCACTTATGATGAACTCCGAACAGGAGTCAGACAGGTATGTTGATAACTTCTTTATTTCACACCAGTGTTTCATTTGTGTATTAATAACGCTGCTTCTCAGTGGTCCCACAGTGCAGTCATGCTTTGCATTAACTGTTAAGGTGAAAGTTATAATAATTCTTAGCATCCACTCAAAGCTAGGCTTCGATTAATTATCCAAGTCTTGAATTAAACTGATTATTAATACAAGATTGTTTATCTAACCAGTTTACATTACCTCCATTAAATCTAATTATCCCTTTACCATATTACATTGGTTTCATATTTGCTCTAAATTCAGCAATACTTTTTGAATGTTTGTAAAAAATGTGATTATTAAACAAAGCATTGTATGGAAGATGATGAGGACTTTAATCTCAGAATTCTGACTTTTTTTTCCTCTGAAATTTGAAAATGTTTGTCAGAATTTTCAATTTAATTTACAAATACTGACGTTTTACTTTTAATTCAGATTTTTTCTTAGATTTATGACTGATAAGAATATAATAATTCTTAGATTAAAGTCAGTTCGCTACACTCAAATTGTGATTTTAAATTGACTTGTTTAAAGAGGCAAACTAGATTGTATCCTCTTTTCCCTCTTTTCTTTTTATACAAGTGAACTTTGATCAATATAACATGTTTCTTTCTGGTAAAATAGTAAATGATCTCCCTCTACTTCTCCACTATTTGTTTCCTCTCCTGCTTTATAGGTGAGCTTGTAAAACCAAACTATAGCCTGCAGTCACACTACTCACAGTTCCCAAGAGTTAATACGTTTAGTTTTATTTGTGGAATCTTCAGTAAAGTTAAGCATCGTTACACCAGAAACATTTAGATATTTAGAAAGCAGTAAAGTTGCCTTACTGTGCAACAAGAACATTTCTATATCCACACTGTATTCATAGACATTTTAATGTGGTTTTTATTAGAATTAATAAAATTAGTTTATTTTTAATCCATTGGTTATCCTTTAGCTAAAAAGAACCATTTGATAGTTAGAGAATAATTTATTTTTGGGAAAATAGGTGTTTTAAATGCAATTTTTCCTTATAACCTTCTGTAAATGTCTGTAGTACAAAATGTTTTAAACATCATTTCTAGTTTTAGAGGGGTTTTTATATATAAAAAATTTTACCTGTAATAAATTAAAACACAACTGGAAAAATCATAGTGTTTCTTGATTTAATGGCAGTACATGTTGATGTGGGCCTCTAAGAGGTATATCCGCAAGCACCGTGGGTGGCAACCCAAATACCAGCTCTACCTGTGTAGAATAAGTGGCTAGTATTAGTTAAAAGTGTTACATGACGTTGGCTGATTATTAACTTTCCATCTCAAGGTTCTCATATTGATGACTGGTGTACGTCTACAGTAGATTTATAGCCCTCTGTAGCTCATAATTTAGGTTGTATAATAGGTCGTAAATATTTCTGCACGTAGACTGTCCAAATACGGTTCTGCAAATGAAACAAGACTCAAGCATTTGCTGTGCATTGGCAAGTTTCCTTCCGTCTGTGGCCATTTAAATCGATTTCACTGATAAAGTACTGTATTTTGTGTTTAGTCTTCTGTTTCTGCTTGTTTTTCTGTGGGGATGTGAAAGCATGGTGTGCTTTCCTGACTGGAAACTCTTTGACAAGTTACAATGGACCTCATTTCAGCACATTTTTTTTCCTACTCACTTTAAAGCCAGTTTTCAATTAGAAATTTGTGAAATACTTAGCACAGTTTGTTGTTCTGTTCTCATTATTTGTATATAGTTTGTACATTATGACCTAGGATTAGTGCCAGGCAAAAAAAGATCAAAACATTTTTTGCACGGTAATCAGTTTATCAATCGTCAAAAGGTTCCATGTGATTACTATGATCAGCATGAACATGAACTAAACTCTATTTTTAAATTTGATTTGTATTTTTTTATATTTTAAACAAGCTTTGTTTGTAACAATTGTTGAAAAGCTTTGTGGTACTTTTATTTTGACAAGAAAAATGTGCCATTTTTTTTTAGCAGAAAAATAGGTTAGAAAAAAATGCAACAAAAAGTCCTCAAAGAAAAAATGTCTGCAGGTTCAATTGTAGCATCATAGTCATTCATCTTGTCAGAATAAAAGTCCTCATTCCCCTTCATACTGTTACTTGAATTTGGATTTTCCAAATTTGTGATTATTGATCACTGCAATGGTCTGGTGACCTTTCCAATATGAGCTGAAGAACCCAAATCCAGGATAAGAGGATAACATAATTAATAATTAATAAAAGGTTTTTTTTTTTTCAAAGTACATTTTTATTAAACTAGTCAATTTTGGGAAGAACGCTCCTGTTTTTTTTTCTGACTGCCAAAATGAATGTAATGGAATTTCTTGTTTTTTTGTTCAGTATTTCTTTTTTCTTTTTTTTGGGGGGGGTACAAGTTGCTTTCATATTTGTTTCTGAGGAACTTGGAACTGTTGCAGAGTACAAAGGTCCTGCCCCAGATTTATTCCATATAAATGCTTCATAGATATGACGGTGACATGTGTAATGTCTTAAATGGGCCTATCCTTTCCTAAGAAGGAAAATCATTACAAAGTTCTACTGTATTGTTCTATTAAGCTCAGCAGGTGACCTAAGGTTACGCAAAGCATTTCCTCCCACCCACCCCCCCACTTCCGCCCATCCACCTCCCATCAACATTCTTAGAAATGTTTTGTTTAAGCAGCTTCATATGTATTCAATTTCTCTAATACTTTCTCACGTATCTTCCCTCAAGCAATCACTCAACACACAGCAAATATTTGACTATGCTCTCTGTTTACCGCATGCAATGTCTAGTATTAGTGTCTCATCTCTTATCAGGTTTAGTTATGAAGGAGGCTCTTTATTATTCATTCAGCTTGCGTGTGAGTGGACAGCACAGTACATCCAGTACAGCAGCTGCCAGTATTCCGGTAAACAAAAGGGTGGATCAATTGTGTTTGGAAAAGTTGCACATGAAACACAGCCTCTGCAAAATAATTGATTAACTGAACTGCTTTTTTTCTTGAATGAATAACAGCTAGGGTAATGAGTATTTGACCCCCTGCTGATTCTGAATTTTAAATTCAACAACATTGCTGATGTAAGACTTGTTGTCATGTCTTTTTTTGTAAAAATAAATTAAAGCAATATAACTTAATAAACTGATTAAATGCAAAATAAACAATAGGCTATTATAGTAAACTGTTTAAATTAATTCATTAAAGCTACTAAAATTGTGTAAAGAGTGTTGTTACGGTCCTGCTTGCTCTTCACTAGGAACTATTTCTCAGTCATTTACTCCAGGGACAATAATTAACAACGCACACAGCTCACAGTTGCTCTTTTATAGGGTGTTAAAGCCACAAAAATAAAGATCAATGCTGTCTCTAACGTTGAAGAGGTCATGAAAAGTATTTTTAGGAGTACACAATGTTTGAAATTATAATAATAATCATTTGTAACATTCGTCAATTATGTTATGATTGCAATTGAGATTTGATCCAAATAATCAAGAATAAAAATGATGCTCTAAAAACTGAGGCATGCAGTACAATATACAGGTGAGGAGTGGCGTGTTGCTTGATTTTGGTTGTAATAGAGCAATTTAGAATGAAGTTATGAAGCATATTCTGGGTAAAACATATTTTGGATCTGGTCATTTGCAGACGGTCCCTAAGCGATTCCATGTCAGCGGGTTGCTCATGGACGGTAATGTGTTTCTGCGAATGCCGAGGGAAACTTGTTTTGATAAAAAACGTTTTGTAGTTTGTACGCTACATGACACAGATTAAAAATAGGTATTATTTGTTTACTAAGAACATTCTGGTCTCGAGCTATTGAGCAGAGAAAACCGAATCCGTGAATCTGCAGCTTACTTTACTGAACTGTGACGGGATGGATGATCGGCTGATATTGTTTCAATTTCACGCCGTGATCGACGTAATTAGCACCCCTGACTTAGAGTAAATGAGGGGACTTAAGACTGCCCCCTAGTGGGAGGATGATATTACACGCTCCAACACAAATCGATCTAGACTCTAGCTCTCTTTGCTTTGCGGTCTCTAAACGTTTCAATATATTTTTTCTTCCACTGATTATATAGTTGCAGTAGTTCGTTAGAAATTCTTGGGAAATTATTGTGACGCATATCGTATTGTGGTCATAATACTGTGATATGCATTGTATTGTGAACAGAGTGTGTGTGTGTGTATATATATATATATATATATATATATATATATATATATATATATTAGGGGTGTAACGGTACGCTTAAATCATATTCGGTTCGGTACAGTGTCTTGGAGAGTTCGGTTCGGTTCAAAACAATAAGAACTTACATAATCTTTATTTTGAAAAGCTGCCAATACACAGTAGAATTCTTGCATAAAATAAATAAAAGTGACACATTTGGGTGATATTTTAAATAAATTGCACTCTTTATTAAGAAAAACACATTTTTTTTAAATAAAAAATGAAATACTGCAACTAGTTAGGATAGATTACCTATCCACATTTTCTGAAGAGAGCATATATCTGGTTATAATATCTCCAGCAGTAGAAAATGTTAGATGTGTTGCCTGCCCGATCTCCGTGGAACAGTGTCGGCATACAACTTTACATTTATCCACTCGTCTATCCCCGTTATGTATTTTAACAGAGAAGCCAAAGTGTTCTCAAACACGAGACCGCAGTGAGGTGAGAGGGTCTTCAAGCTCTGGCTTCTCTTTTGCTTTTGATATGATTCCATTTTCCTACTCGCGCTCGTGCTCGTCAGTCAATAGCGTCCGTGCGGAAACTCGCCTAGGAACATTTTTCCGCTGCGCTTAATATCGCGCTAATAATACAGTTATATCATTTAATAAAAATACTGAATACCGAAACGGTACGCAAGTGTCCCGAACCGAACAGGCCGTACCGAAACGGTTCAATACATACCGTGAACCGTTACACCCCTAATATATATATTATTCTAATATATTATTATAATTCATGTATTCATTTTTAAATTAATATAGAGGACATTTATACAGTATTCTAAAAGCTAACTTTTTTTGTGAACATTAGGCCTCCAGTAATCGTTTAAAATAATTGTTATCCTATAATCGAGCGACATATTTTGTTAGAGATCTTTACATTTCATCATGGAATTAAATATCCCATAACACTGAGGTTTCTGAGCCACCTTTGTCCTCTGTACATGTGCAGTGTCAGGTTTCCAGCAGCTTTTTAGAATTCTAGCACGACCTTTACATCTTATACAGAAAACGCTGCGTGATTAACTGAATCTTTTGTCTGGTTCTCTTTGAGAGCTGCAGAAGGCAGGATCCAGTGGCACATTCCACTCACTGCTCTCAGACAACTATCCCCTCTGCCCCTCCACCTCCTCACTGCACCTCACACCTGCGTTCAGGTTTCACTCTGACCTGGTTTGGTTTGCAGTTGGCTCCAACGCTTTCGTTCTCTCCTTCGTTTTATTAATCATCTTGTATGTTTGTTTTGGTAATACCTGCACAGAGTCACTGCCTCTTTTCCCTATTCTTCATAACATGCAAATCACAGAGCGCTTATGTAATCGAGGCATAACATGCGTGGCCGTGTTTGTTCAGCCACAGGCTTTGCATGCTAACGTCCATTTAAAGGAGGAGTGTTTGCTGGGAATAATAACATGTTGTTCTGATGCCAGAACCTCACACTTTCCCAAATAGTTTTAAACCCTCTCCCATTACAGGCGTGATAATAGTGTTTGTGCTGGGTGTGCGTCCTGTCGCAGGTTTGCGTGTGTCTTTGTCTCTTGGCTAGAGGTGTGGTGTTGTGCTTATGGTAACCTTCTTTGGCTTCAATGGAAACAGCCGGCTCTCACACGGTCACAGGAGGTCCGGGGGATAGAACCAGTGCATTTCATCAGGTGAATAGATGTTCCTTTATTTGTTCGTGATTACTTGTGACTTTGGCTGTGCCATCATTCCTGTTTGCTAATGTGGTTCTGATTACGTTAGATCTGAGGTGGGTCGAGGAGTGGCTGTGATTTATCAAGAGGTATTCGGTAATAGTAATAGCTTTTGTTTTGCTCAGACAGGTTGTGTTAGAAATGTTGATGTTGAAATCTCAGGATGGACTGAGGTTAATGTTGATTTCTAGGCGCAATTTGATTAAAAACAAGTGTAATATGTCACCACAGAGTAAAAGATAATCCACATTTAGATGTACAGCTCTCAAACTTTGATGGAAGTGATGAGCCTTTAACTGTCATCTCTTGTGGGACTTTTCCAATGTTTAAAATTTAACTTGAGTCCATGTGTACAATATAAAATGGACTGAAATGTTGCCAGGATGTAGAGAGAAGCTGTCCTAGACCCTCTAATAAATCACAAGTAAACCAGTTGATTGAACTTTTTGTGTGAATATTGTCTATAGTCACTATAGTATTAATAAAGGCGATATCAGATGCCCCGTTAACATAAATTGAGATGAATCTTTTGGTTATATTTCTGAGTTGCTGCTCAAAAACGTTGATGTTTGTAAGGGTTCTGTTTAAAGATCTAGAGATATAAACCTGAGTGAACGTAGTCCTAAAATATAAAAACCCTCACTTGTTCCGAAGCTGAGGCTGGATCACAAACAGCAAACTTTACATTAAAAAACTTATTTGATTTGAATTAATACATATTTTCTGGCTGGTTCCAGGGCTTCTCACACAGCTACCTCTCTCTAATTAGCAGTTTTTAACAGGTTGCATTGGAGCTCAGAGACAAAAATACTGTTCTACACAAGCCTTTATAATTGAAGACTTTTAGCTTCACAGAGAGAAAAAAGTAAACTTTGACAAAGTAAAGGAAGAATAAGGAAGAACCCAGGAGCTTGGGGGAAGTGCTCACAAGAGCTCCAGCACAAAGCTCTTGTACTCTCAGACACACATAGGGGAATTTCTATACATTTTTGCCATTGCTAAGTTAATTTATAATAGTACCATGACTGATTACAAATCAGATGGAACCCAGTCCTTTAGTCAGGAGCAGTGGAGTTGTTAAACTGCATTCAGGAGTTCAAATATCTGCACCTGCTTTAAGTTCATAAGCGTGTGTGGCGGGTACGAACGTTCAGGTTTGCTGTCTTACTCGGATGCGTCCGAGTAGACTCCCATGAGAGGTGAAGGAGAGGTAGGTGGGAGCGATGAAGCTGATTCGGACTGGGTCGGGGGAAAAAGAGGAAGGAACAGCTTATGTGGAAGGCGGTTGATGGAAAAATTGAAGTAGGTGTGGCTCCAGATAGACTCCTCCCGAAAGATGTTTAATAACTGTATTAAATAACATATTAGTTATAGAAAAACAACCAACACAGCATTGATAAATTGTTTACTTTTTTCGGATTTGTTTGCTCCAGTACAGCTCACTTTCTAAATGTAGTTTTTCCAGACACTTCTCCTTAATAATAAACTTCACACTGTTTTTTTTTTCAGAGTGGGTTCTGGTGGTAGAACATGGGGTTGTCTGGCCATCACTACTGGGGACTACTTTCTCACTTTGTTTAAGTAAAATGGAAAATTTAGAAAAAGAATTAATGGATCATAGTAAGTTTTTTATATATATGATTTAAATAAATACATAATATAGCACTATTATAATTTTTCTGATGACCATAGCTAAAGGAAAAGACAAGTTGCTTTTTATGCTGCAGATTTTTATGTTGGTGTCAACTGGACAGTAACAGTCATCTCCTATTTTACCCCGAGATCAATTCTCACACACTGTAATCTTTTTTTAATAGTCACTGTATCAGCACTAAACCAGTCTGATGTGTTCTACAGTGCCTTACATAAGAAGCTCTGCAGTGACAGTGAACATAAATCAAATCCAGGCTAACAGAAGCGGACTAAAATCAGTCACATGTGAAGTGCGATGGCCTCTGCCTCATTTGCTCTGACATTTTAAGCACTTGATCTTCATCCCAGTAATGACCAGGGTCATTATCTCTCTCGCTTTTGGCCCTTTACACATAAGTAATAAATATGTCAGCTCTTCTCACCCAAACATGACTCATAGCATTACCGTGATTTGGGAAGCTACACACTGCTTAAAGATCATCGGAACACAAGCCAAGCATGAAGATTACGGAATTGTCTAGTCACAAATCAAAAGGTGGCTCCGTTCTCTGTAAAGAGCAGCAGTTCTGAATCACTTAAATTGTACGATTGGGGAGCAGGTCATGGAGGCGACCAAGAACACAATTCTTTGTAGATAGGACAGAAGTAAAAAAAGTTTATATAAGCTGATATAAACAGCTCATTCCAGAAGTTTTGAAGGGGATCTCAAGTATCTGGCGACCTGAGGCTTCCTCACACACTGACTGAATCAAACCTAACCATTTATACCTCAATGGTTGTTAAAACTTATCAACATCTCAACCATTAGCTTCTTCTGAATGCCGCTTCTGTTAACCAGATGCTGCCCAAACTTTTATGTGAATGTATTTACATATGAACACTTTGATACTATGGAGAACAGGTTTTAACCTTTTTACGACAGAAAGTGACTTGTTTTAAGGTGAAACATGATCGGGATCACATTACTAGTAGATTTTTTTAATTTACTATGATCATAATTAATAAATATAGACAAAAACATTTAATTTAATGCATGAAAGGTATAACAGAAGAACAAGATGAATCCATTCAATGCCTATTTATGTTTTTTTTTTTTAAATGAAGTCTATACATTTTCTAAAAGAGCAGCTCTGAGCTGCGTGCACTGTTTATTACTGCCCCTTCCTTGTGTTACTGAAAGAAATAGTTCCTAGAGAAGCGCAAACACGAAAATAAGTTTATTTACTTCGTTTCAGAAGCTTCAGTGATGGTCTATAATTACATTACATTTTACATTTTATTTATCCAGATGATCATTTTTGAGGAGTTCATGTGTTTAAAATGGAATTCATGTGTTTAATTTGTAGGTTTCGTTTAGAAGACTAAACAACATGTGTTTCTTGAATATCATGATTTGAAATACATTTGGTGCTGGTGTTTCCCCCTATGTAGCAGTGTGTTTAGAGATTTCTGGTCTTTGCTTCATCCTGTGTCAACCAGACATGGTTTATGTTGGCGATGTGATCATTGTCGTCATGGTGATCTTCCATTCTGAACTCGATTACATTGTTCCGGGTTAGATTTGTGGGGTCCCTCCTCCATCTTTGTGCCTTTGTAAATTCATGTTCAAATTTAACGTTTTGCAACCACGGCAACTCGGCAAGGCTCAGGAATTTCCCAGAGTCAAATCAAGACTCTCTGCCTTTCACTTTCTGATTTCTCTCTCATTGAGCAACCAACCAGCCGTCCAAGCTGAACTGCAATGGGCCATCGGTCTCCAGTCTGTCTCTCTCTCTTTCTCAGGGGGCATTACTCAATCTCTCCTCCCCACGTTCGCCCTCATCCTCTGCAGATCCCACCCTTTCTCATTCTATAACGGGCTCTTTGTTGCATCCCTCGTTCATGTCAGTGATCCCCAGATTGATGTTTTTCAGAACGGCCACCGGACGCTCAGACTGACTCTCCAGCAGCAGCAGCAGCAGTGGCAGCAGGCCAGCACAGAAAAGGTAATGCTTCAGGTGGAATCTTTCTTGTTCTATTGTAGCAAATGTCTTGTAAAATCACTCAAAAATGTGGTTTTGGTTTGGCTTAATTTTGCTAAGACACATACATTCCAATATTAGAGTTGTGTTTACTTTACGTTCAGCATTGAGGGAATCGAGTGCATGATCTCTGGGGTTTATTTTATAATAATCCGTTATGCATATGTTACAATTTGTTGATTTTGAAAATAACACCCTAAGAGTATCCTTAAATTAATATAAAGTCTCAATTACGTTCCTTATTGCCATGCAAGCGTCTCTGCCTAATGCAGGTATGTCCATTAACATTCAAGGAGGGCTGCAGCCCTGCAGGTTTTAGTTTAGACCTCAACTCCATGATAAAACGTACTTTAAACAAGTCTTAAGGGTGCAGCTTGAACAACGTGGGATTTTCGGTGATACTGATACTTAGAAATCTGGGTGTCCGTTGACTGATATTTGTTTTCACGATGTAAGGATGTAATATTTCATGATAATACGATAGTGGTGTTGCCCAATTTTATTATTGGAAGAGCTCTGAAAGTTATCAAACACATATTTCATAGTACACTGTATCAATTTTACAAGGCAAGTCAAGTTTATTTGTATTTGCACATTTCATACAAAGGGTATATCAAAGTGCTTTACATTGGAAACAAAAGAAAGTAATTTAATAAAATCAAGCATAAAACAAGTCATATAGAATCATAATGATTAAAATCTGAAAAATAAGAAATTGAGTAAAATGCAGAGATGAAATACCGGTAGTTCCACTTGAAAATGGTTTTCTTTATAATTCTTTTCATCGTGACGATCGGTTTGGTTGTTGTAGTCTAGGGAAAGCCATGTACGCAGTTCTGTAAACCTCAGGAACATATGGCTCTGCTCCAGGGGGCGTTCTTATAGGACCAGAGGCTCATTGTTCCAGATTCCAGCAATTGCATAACTTTCCATGTCTCTTTTTCCCACATCTGCGTCTTTTCCTGTAGTTAGGGGTTTCCTTCTACTCTTTGTGCGCCAGAGATATTTATACCCTGAAGAAAGGATCTCTTGTTTTAGGCTTTTAGAAAGTAGTTTTGTTTGAGCGTGGGGTCTGCTTTAAAAATAAGAAAGAAATACCTTGTTTTGAGTTTTGTGTAACTATAATATATAAAACATATACTAAATACAGTTTAAATTAAACTTTGATTGCCTATTAATTCTGAATACTTTGAAAATAGCCATTAAACACTCAATCAGTGAAAAAGTGATGTAAATAAACCCCAGCAGCATCTCCAGCAGATGTTCATGTCTTAATTCTAAACAACACTTGAACTTTTTATCCAACAGTACTGTCTGATAACTGCTTTAAACCTTGTCTGTCTCACATAGTTTGCTCACAATTCTTCACCATTTTTGGTAAAAAAAAAAAAAAAAAAAATCTCACTGAGAATGAATATGTTATGTCATTCCAGCCAATCGGCAGAGCTTTTGCCCTGATACAACCAACCAGTGAGCGGCAGCCAGTGAAGCCAGATCTGATCAAGCCATCAGACGACCAGGGGGACGTCATAAAGGTGGGTGTGACTAAAGATGCTAATTCTCTCACCTGCTTAACAAAGCAGGGATCAAAGGGCTCGAGCACCTCCAGAGCCATCGCCCCTCCATGGCCAGTTTGTTGAACTGCACAAATCGACCAATTATCAATTTTAATCGTTCCACCTGTGACCACCTGGTGGGGCTATAACCGAGGGTTTATGTTTTAGATGTGTTTAGACTGGACTGTTAGCATAGTTAGTAAACTCGGGTCCAATCAATGTTTGGCTTAGATACAACCACTTCCTCTTTGTGACAAATTGTCGACTTTTTGAAACTCACTCCAATAGACTTTTTTGTAGTTCTTGGTCCCTCACCCCTTCAAGAAACTGTACAGAAAATGCAGTTAAAAAAACACCAAAAAAATGGGATATTCCACATGGCCACTATGTGGCGCTATAACTGACACTATAGGCTGCCATATATATATGTGTTCAGACATAGACCCTTAACACACGGCAAATTTCATTCCGATTTGACATTGTATTCATTGCGAAACTCAGCTGACGGCCAAGAACGAATCGTTTTCAACGATTTAAAAAAAACCTTCACCCATTGCCTTGCATTGTAATGAAACCAGGTCTGAAGGGGTTAGTGCTAGATCACGTAGGAGAGAGAACCATACAAATGATTCTTCTAAATGCTATTTCTCAGGTTTATCTAGAGGATCGCAAACAAGCACAAGCCAGACACCAGCAGAGCCTGAAGATGCTTTCGGAGGAGGTTTCACAGATACAGGAGGTCAGACCATCTCACGCCTTACCATCTCTGGTGCTTTCAGAGCATGTGCTTTAGGAACCTTCCACTGTGTGCAGGTGAGATACTGTCTGAAGAACCTCAGAGAGCAAATGGCGGCTAAGAGCCGAACACAAGCAGAACACAAGGTGAGAGGAACAGTGATGAGACGTTTTAAGGAAGAGTTTCATTGAGTTGTGTATTTAGGAACTAAATGTGTTCTCGTGCTCAGCTGGGGCTAACAGGAGCCAAAGCGGTGAATGGGAGTCAGACGTTATCCCGACCGAGCCTGAATGGTTTAGAGAGACAGGTGAGCGATGTCTGTTAATGAATTACATCTTGTAAACATGTGGGAAAGTGAGGGTTCATTGTGTTGGGAATTCCAGGTGGATCCAAATCTTGGAAAACAACTTTGAGAATTGCCTATAGTAGTTCCTAAAAATGATCCAACAGGATGGTGGGAAGTGATGTAATCTAATCTTCAGCGTTAGGAAATCTATGCAAGGCTCAAAATAGCTATTTTCATGTCATTTGGGTGATTACCGATTGGCTAAGCTGCTGTTTGCAAAGCCCAAAACACCTTTCAGTGTTTGTGTTCTGCAGACTGAATCACCTGGGAAACCTGTGTGAATTGCTGGGCTTGGGAAACCCGTCAGTCCTCCTGCAGTAACCGTGCTGGGCTCGTTATAATCGATGCTCTTTGTTCAACAGGTTTAACGTTTATCACATTCTTCACATTTTTGCCTTTGTGGATCTATGAAACCAAACATGGCCACAGCACATTCTTGATCGGGATTGAATGGTGCGGATTTGCCTCCCGGCGGGACGTGTTCGCCTGTGTTTTGCGTTTGAGAGGGAGTCTGGGTGGGAAGGCTGAGCTTTGGCTGTGTGCGTCAGGGTTTTACTGTCAGGACACACACCCTGCTGACGCACAGATCTTCCTTGTTTCTCTGGATCCAGCGCTGGCCTCGAACTCCTCTATTAATAGCTGTGTGGAGGTTTCACTGGAAATGATTTCAGAGGAGTAATAGTTTTATCAGTTTTGTGATAATGATTTAAATGAATACCAATTGAAACAATGAAAACTTGAGGGGTTGTTAAAATGAATCTCTAACAAACCCAGGAAGGGTAATAACACATTTTAACTAGCAGGCTCTAGAAGAAGATAACCTTTTACAGTTTACTTAAATAACCTGTGAAATAAATGGGAAATGGCAAAATCATATAGAAATGGGTGTTTATTTATGCTATTCACCACTGAAAGCTCCTTAGCAACCAAATCTTTACCCTAGCAACCAATTTTCTTAACTCTTATCTCTACTTTGATAAACATTATAAAGACATGGGGTTGGTTAGTATTATTTATAGTGATAAAGGAAACTTTGTATTATGTCACTTTCCCTCCATAGCAACCAGACAGTTTACCATAGCAACCATTTTGACATGTCACTATCTCAGCTAAGGAAAATAATTAAGAGATGGGGGTTGGTTTATATTACTGCTATTGGCTTGGGTAACTTTGTATGATGTCACAAATTCTACCTTGGCAACCATTCTCCTTTACTTTTAGCATTTGTTGTAGCTAAAACAAAAACATACTTTTAGTATGACATTAAACATTTTTCCTTTAAATTGTTTTATCAAGAAAAAGAAACAAAAACATATTCTTGTTTTTATATCATACACTTCCTGGAAAATCACCATGGTCATGCGATGACAGATGTGAGCTCTAGTGGAGGAATATTACATGAAGTGCCTTAAAAATCCAAATTATAGTCCTTGACTGTGAATAATTATGCTTTTGTTCTCTTTGTGCAGGAGAGTGTGGATGAGCAGGAGAAAGAGAAGATGAGGGAGGCCAGTAAACGACTGTATGCTCAGCTCCAGGAGGCGGAGAAACAACACCAGGAGGAGAGAGAGAAGCTGCTGGTGGGTTTTCCCCCATATTTCTAGATTGAACATAAATACTTTTCTGTCTTTACACCCAAAATATTAAAAAATAACCATCAAATAGTAAATCGAGGCTTTAAACGAATCTTCCTTCGATATGGTCATGTGTCTCAGATCAGACTCTTTCACAAGTATTTAAATCATCAGTCGTGTGTTTGGGGTTTCAGGCGGAGGCGCACGAGTGCAAGCAGCAACTGTGTGAGCAGAGCGAGCACCTGAAGAAAGTCCAGCAGAGTAAAGAGCAGCAGGAGCAGCAGATGGAAGAGCTCCAGAGGTTCCTGAACGGCATGGAGCAGGAGAACTGCAGCCTCAGAGAGCAGCTCATGAGTGGAGAGGCTCAGATCCTGCAGCTGAGAGAGCACAGCGAACAGAGCCTCTCCAGCAGAGAGAGGTGCCACAGCTCACATTCAGATGCTTTAGAAACATCATTAGCTGTTGTTAACGCTCCACCATTCATCAGGTTAGAGGAGCTGGAAAAGGAAAATGCCATTCTGAAAGAGAAGATCCATCACTTGGATGATATGCTGAAGAGCCAACAGCGGAAGCTACGACAGATGATTGAGCAGGTAGATTTTTGTTCACATCTGTGGAGTTATCTGCATGAGATCTTCACACTCTAGCTTTAGCTATACAAGCCATACTCATATGCTCACTGGCCCATCTCGAGTGCTGTTTATTAAAGAATGCACCTCAGACTCGGGTTATGTTTGGCCTACATCCTGTGTGCCGGATGTGCCAGTCAAATGCAAAATTGCTGAATGAGTTGTAGCTATTTTATCTATTTTAAATTGCATTTTTCTTTATTATTTCATCACATTTGAATCCCTGAAAAGTAAATGCCCTGTTTCGGGAGGTCAGTTCATTTCATACGACAACTCTGATTGGCTGAGAGTTGCGTAATCAAACAAAGTGTAGTCTCAGCTCATAACTGCTCATCTGGCCAGTTGGAGATAGTTGGAGACCTTTTAAAGTTTGAAGATAACCGAATTATTATAAATATTCCCCAATATCTATACTTTTTGTTGCTTAAAATATAAATTATAATCTTTCCAATTAACCAAATACAAAGTAACCATCATTTCTACCATTTCTGTGACAAAGTGGGCGTGGCTAATTAGTCATGTTATAATCTGTCTAGTACAAAGTGGGTGTGGCTTCGGTGATTTGTACTAATATACAAGCAGTGATTGGCTGCCTAAGCTTTTTGCTCCATTGCCAATTTCTCCATGGCTCTCCAGTCTCATGTTAATTCAGCGATGACCTTTGACCTCTCGAGAGCATAGTATGCAAATATTTTTTCTCAGTGGTTGGATTGTTGAGCACAACAAATTTTGACCACTTGTTTGTGGTACCAGTCTGAAAGGGTATTGAAACCTTGGTCAAACCAGTTAGAACCAAGGGAAAATGTATCGCGATAGAGGGGAGAATGGAATTTGGGCTGGAATGATAATACTGCTTTCCATACAAATCCGAGCTGAACAGGAAGTGATGTAAAAGCTGAAGTTGTCTGTTATTGGTGGATTTTTTTTTTTTTCAAATACATGTTTTTCCAGTGACGTACTACTTTTTTGGCTTTTTCAATTCTGCTGTGTTTTTATTTGTTGAACATGTTGGTTTCTCAGTTGACCGGTTTTTGATTATTGTGTCTTGTAGCTTCAGAATTCCCGAATGGTGATTCAGGAGAGAGATCGTGTGATCAGAGAGCTGGAAGAGAAGGTGTCCATGCTGGAGGCTGAGGTCAGTAACACTATAATAAATATATATATGTGTCTAATCTGTCTATATGTCTAATCTTTGTCCATGTTTGTTTCCAGAACAAACAGATGCGTGATCAGGTAGACTATTACCTGGGGGGTCAAAGGTCAAGTTCTTTCCTACCATCAGACAGCAATGCGCAAATCGTCTACAGGTAGTGGAGCACCCCAATCACTGCTCATGACTCAGGAACACGAGCTCAGATTCATGTGCATGCGTGTCATTCACAGCAAACCTCTGAGACCCTCCAGCCAGAGCAGCAAGAGCCTGCCCTTCATCAAGGTCATTGAAATCAAGTCCTGAACATTTCCACAGAAGGAGGACACATCGCAGAGCTTCAGGAAAATAATGCTACTAACAATGATACGCTCTGCTCCTGCTGTCTAATCCAGCTATGAAGCGACTCAACAGATCCACTCACATGGACATGAAGAACTGGGTTCATGAGGGCTGTGATGGACTTCCAGAGTGATGTGTGGGATGTTTTGGTGTTGGAGGCTGGCCCTCAAGACCAGGAGAAGGAGTTGATCCAGTAAATACAGTAGCTCGCATCGTAAAATAAAGGGCGCTTTGAGATCTGGTTCAGTTGCAACATTTGCAATTATCAAATATTACAAGATCGGATAAGCTTGTCTTTTTTTTTTTTTAGGATCATGAAGTGGAAGTTTTAAACTATAAACAATGCCTTTTTTCATGAGCAAGTAAACACTCTTCTCTAATATTTGTAGTGACATTTCATTAACCAGAGCACGGAAGGAGTATGTCGCACAGTAAGGCCCAGGTGGTTTCCAGGTGATCAGTGATGCATGATATAAGCAGATGCAATCAGAATCTTGGCTCTGCACCGATCGTAAAAACGTAAAGACTTTTTTCTTATTTGCTTTACATCAATCCTAGACATTTTGTTGGTTGATCCCATTAAATGAAATTTGAGAGCTGATCCTCGACAAAAAATTTCTGGAGTAGAGGTACCCGAAGCAAATGCTCCAAATCCAACCACAATATTTATTTCAGAAGCTCATGCCTTTCGGGACAATAATCGCAGCAGGGAGAGTCCAGCCTGACACTTGGTAAACAAAAGAATCCTTCTTTGAGAAGAATGCAACACTTGTTCGGGTTGGACACTGAACAGATCTGGGCAGTAGGACACTAAGTGTTCTCTAGTCAGAATGGACAGATCTCACCCAGCAGACAGACAAAAAAAATTGTCCTCATGTCATTTAACCCCAATGAAACATCAAACACCCATCAAGATCTTAATCCTAAAGCCTTTTTGGCCAATGCTATGTTATTCATACCTTTGTAGGAGGTGTAGATGCAAGAAAGCTGTAAGGACTGAGAAGAGACCACATTATCCGGCTCGAAGTGCCAGTGCACCATTAATGCCAACTTAGATTTGCTGGAACTTAAAAAGCTCAATGTGCTGGAGGAACAATCTTGTGACTTATCTCCTCTTATTGTGGTGTTTATCAGTTTATTTCAGATTACCAGAGCTACAACACGTTTGTAGCTCATGCTATCCATGCCTGCAGGATGGTAGACCCCTATGTAGACAGAAAGCCAATCATCCCATCACCCAAGACTGATTTTGATCTAAAAAGCTAAGCATGGCTGTAACCTCTGGTCCTTCAAGTCCTGCTAATTATCCAGTCTTCTGTCAACCTTCTGACTTCTTTACCGTAGATTGACTATTGACATCTTCTCAGAAAGCCCTTGGAGAACTGATGTGATCCGATGATCCACTTGCGCTGCTCCTTTGTGATTGGTTAATGATTTCATCTACACATTATTTAAACTTTAATTTAAGTCCAGACTGGAGGTGTTTTCATTTTCTTCCACCTCCACATGCAGATAGTTTCGTGCAGATTTTCTTCCTGTGTGAGCTTGAGTTTCCCTCTGGCATGCTACATTATTTTATTGTAAGTTGAATAATATTTTTGTTGTTAAGTGCGTGTTTAGTGATGCTTATTTAATCTGTGTTTTATATTTAAATAAAGTAGTTTCATCAGTGTTGCTTCTTGAAAAGTTTACTTTTTTCATGGAGCCAACCGAATGTGATCTCACAGACCTGATACAGGACTCACCTCAAAGACCAGAAGGTAAATACAAACACAGTCAGGGTTTTGTTCTCTAAGAAATTCACCAAAGAATCACTTTTAATGAATCATTTAAATATGATAAAACAAATATTAATTTCGAGCTACTTCTTGGGTGCTAAAGCTCAAGTTTAGAGGCAAAAATAGTCCAAAACAACCAAACCTTTCACCTAAAATTGCACTTGGATATTGTCATAGAGCACAGGTTTCTCCCAGTTTCTGTAAAACTGAATCCAGGAGCTTGAGCAAGTGCATTACTGCAGGGTTTATGATGGATACTAAAGTCCAGGCAGACAGGAGCTCTGCAGCAGCTCTTTGACCTGTAGAGATATGACACATAAAGGCTTATGTGATGGCTTTCACTCCCAGTAGAAGAGCCTTCTTCTCCTGAAAGCCATACCCATACCCTTGGTCTTCTATGTCTCTCCCACAGGTTTCACAGTAGAATCTGAGAACATTTTACTACTTCACCAGGAACTCCAAAGTTCTTTTGATGAGAAATCATATTCTAGAGCGTGCTCTCCAGGGTGTTATAGTTGTCTTTGAAACTTTTGAGCTCTAGGAAGTGCTTGGACCTCTTGCTGCGCTGGCCACTGGATGGCAGGTAGGTGACCTGGATGCTGGAGGTGGACGAGGGCCCTGAGCCTGTCAGGTCTTTGGCTGCAGACTGGTGATGCTGGTTCAGGCTGCTGCAGCTTGATTGGCTCTTCACGCTGACAAAAAAGAGAGGAGTGAGGGAAGATCTCATCTGAGAGAAGAAGAGACAGCAAAACTTACAGCTCAGCCAGTTCAGCCAGATCTTCTTTGTACCTCACAAACTCAGCCTCACCAAACACCTGGAGAAGAGAGAAGATGTAAGGCACTGGATGACAGCGCCCTCTGCTGGATGTCCAGTTTCATTCAACATGCTTGTAAAATGTTGGCGCATCCTATCTCGTAGTATGAAAAGAAGATTCCCTGAATGATTTGTTCTGCTTTTGCCATCTCATTTTTAAAACACCAGGATCAGACTCGGGTATGATAAATTTGAAGCACTCTTAGAAAAAGTTGTGTGCTTTTAAGAACTGTACGGCAAAGTAAAATGTGTTTACATATCAAATGTGATCAGAAATTTGTCTTTTTGAGTTTTCTAGATTTAATGTACTGTTCCTCAAACTGACCCCGGTGCCATGGCGAGCGTTGTCGTAGCCATCCAGCAAGCGGTCGAGCAGCGTGCCGTGACTCGTCTTGAACAGAGAGTGAGAGTTGCGCAGATCCTGCAGCCACTTCCTGTAGCGCCGGCCGGTCAGAGCACTGGCACTGCCACACAGATCCTGAAACGGGACGTCTAAAGACGAGATAGAGGACAGCTGCTCAGACTTGACCCGTAATAACTCATCAGATTACATCCAAGTACCAAAGATACAAGGTAAACATGTTATTTTTGCTGTGGCTAGACTACTATGTGGCACAAGGCTGAGGAAAAACCCGATAAAAAATGGAAATGTAGGAACGAAAATGTAGGATGACGAAACAGTTTGATAAATTAAATCAATGCAAATAAAGGGACACTCAGATTCTTGAAGTAAACTTAAAATTCACATGCAGTGCTTCACCTGATTCTCGGATGGCATCCAGCGCTTGCATTCTGAAGAGGTAATTATAACAACCTGCACAAACACAAATAAATGTTTCCCTTTAGCTCTGTTTGCCTCTACACACTCATATAAATACACGAACCAATCTTTTAACTCTCCAGGAAGAAAGGTGGAGCAGTTGGGGCTGTAAAGAAAATGTAGCAATGCACGTTGATGCTGTGTTTTCTAGGATGGAGGGCAGGAAAAAAGGAGGCTCAGTATTGATCCCTGGGGAGCACCAGGTTTGACTCTCGATTGGTCAGATGTATGATGTCCCGTTGTCGCACAAAACCTTTATGTGGATTCTTTGTGTCTCTCACCATTCTGTGCCGGATGCTTGAGGCGATCGTCGTCTCTAGAGAGCAGATGTGGCTCATAGCGAATGTCATTCACTTTAGACAAGCAGGAATCGATCTCTTCTCTCAGTTCCTTTAGAGAATAACACATCACTGCGTTACACAATATCACAAGGTGTTTCTTTTCTTCCCACCTTGAATAAAATTTCATTACGTTCATATTCATCCTCATATTTCTACATACAAAGAACAGTTGAGAAGTGGCTTCTGAATACACTAACATACAACATGTAGCTCCCCACGTGAACTGGAATCTATAGCTGCTCATACCTTTGGTGCATTGTGGCCCAGTGGAACATGTGGTCCTCTGCGAGACTTCATAGCGAAGCGCATGATCTGTCGTTTCACAAAAATGAAGAGCAGCACAAACACCTGTAAAACAGCAGAACACATCCATTAACACTTGACATGGGCTTCATTTGAGAAGGAATTCTCAGTAGACAAAGGTATTAGCCTAATATAGATTAGATCTACTATGAACATGTTTTGGGGAAAAAAGGAGCCGAGGCCATAGTAAAACAATATTTAAAGGCGTTCAATAATGATGGTGTTTTTTTTTTTTTTTGTTTACTATCATTTAAAATTAAAGGCTGCATGATTTGTCAGAAAACTGGAGCTCCCAGAGGAAAACCCACACTAGGAATTCCAATTCACATGGGGAGTTATACAGGAAAGATACATGCTACTACACCAAGTGTGGCATTTAGGGGTAAATTAAGTACATTAAGCAGCATTTTTTTTTTGTATACCGTCAGCAAATTTAGTGTTGTAACTAAGGTCTTGTACCCCATACAATACAAGAAAAATAAGGAAGAATCTGATGGCACACGGGAGAAAATACTTTGGCAAGCAAATAAGGTTATATATTATTATCCCAATGGAATCTACTTTTTTTTTCATTATAAATAATATGGCTTCAGACTTTGAGTGGCTTAGTTATTATTATTATTATTATTGAAGTCATCAAAATGTATTTGAAAACAACAATCTCATTTGAAACCATTGAATAAACACCACGTTTAACGTTAGCGTTGCTTTTTAACCCTCATTAGAATAGTTTCACCATAATGTTTGCAGTTATACAGGTTTTTAACCAAATTTAGATTTAATTTAGTTCTCGTAAGATATATTATCGCAGCTTACCAGGGTGCCGTAGGCCATTACAAGCACAACGTTGACACCGGAAAGAGTGCTTCTCTCCTCCATTCTGAGACTGTAATAAAACTAACAATATCTACTGATATTAGATGTTATAATACAATTCAGCGAGCTATTATTCGGGTTGACGGGGGCATTTCACGAGAGTTGTTGTTGTTTGACGTTTCCTGGAATTTCTTCTCTGCATGTTTGGTGCGGTGTCAGTCTTCTGTGAGCCAGCCGTTGCTGCCACCTGGTGGTTTGGCATAAAAGCGCAACACGGTCACACGAGGATTTAAATAACAATGTGTAATATTACATAAAAAGGTTTAGGTTCATTATATTATCTTGACCATTTGACCAGCTCCTTGATTAAGAAAATTGATCTTTACAGTCGTCTAATGTCCATGATTTTGTACAATACCGGGAAGCTGATTTTCTCCATCTGAGCAATAGTTAAAGGTCAATATTGTGAATTTTTAAAAGCACATTTAATGCAGTGTGTATCACAGCTGTAAATTTGATTAACACCCAGTATGAGTTTAAATGGGAAAGTGCTTTGTAAATCGAATCATCATCTTTCATAAAAAAGAGTCGACTCATTCACATATGATCCCAGTCCGAGGAGTCCAAAGAATAATCCGGAGAGTTCTCCAAGAACCACTCACTAGAACTTGGAAGGAAGATCTTGCAACACCAAGTACTGTTGTTTCTGATAAAACGATAACTCTGCGCTGAAGCTTTGTGCACTCACCACGCTAGACTCCACTGCTGAACAAAAAGCATGTTGAGCATGTGGAAACCCTCAGATGAGAAGCCTGTGGAAACCCTCAGATGAAGGCAAACTAACATTTTGTCTTTCATTCTACACTATGACTGAAATGGGACTTCACCACCCCAAGAACCCGCTACCAACAGTTAAGTTTGGGAGTGGAAGCCTCATGGTTTGGGGGTGCTTTTTAGCGAGGGTTACTGGCAGACTTCATATTATTGAAGGCAGGATGTATGGAGAAGTGTTTGGTTCTGGATAAAAACCCCTTTCAGAAAACCTCTTACTGATAAAAATGCTGATTGTCACATACTGTAATTTTCATTAGATGTAGAGCTGATCAGTGTGGAATCAATCTTATAGTTAGTTCCTGATTTATTCCAGAGCAGCCCTTACTTCAGTTCCTACTCCCATCAAGGACGAAGAGGTCAATAAATGTTCCTCCAACATGAAGAATTAATTTTTAATGGAGAATCAAACAAAGAAATGATAGAAGCATTCATAATGCTGACCTTTATCAGAACAACACACTGAACAAGGAAACTGATTCTTCTTTAGGGAACAGAGGTGGGTGGTGAGGGATGGATGAGGGCCTCGTGTAGAGCAAGTACTGCTGCAGAATACTTGTCCAGATACTGAGTTTAGATAAGATTTCACCATTCTCCTCCAAACCTACTCAGAGTTTGGGATTCCTCAGCTGTGACTAAACAAGAAGATGCTGCTTTCAACAGAAAACTTGTCAGAAGATCTAATCATGACACGTTGCCAAGAGCAGCTCAGTATTTCGTTCATACAGTAACAGCATTCCATACCTGCGAGCATAGTTCGTCGGAAAGCAACAGTTGCAACTCGGAAACCACAAACTGAACCAGTTTCCTCTGCAGCAGCCGTCAACAGCACTCTGTTCTGGCGGGTAAGTACCCTTAAGTCACAACAGAACTGTTATTAAATAGAAGACAAGTTAAACGAGGCTCCGTGGGTAAATTTAAATGATTAAATAGCTCAGAACTTGTGCTTTATTTATTGTTTTCTTTTATTTATGTTACCAGTCACTACCTCACATGAATTTAAGAAACTCCTTCTGTCAGTTTGTCTGTGATGTGTCAGCTCTTTGCGATTTCATGTGATGCATGTTCTGATTTGATTGAGAAATCACGGTTCAAAGGCGCTCGTCTCCCGATCTGTTTAGTTTCAGTCTGCTCATTTCTGCCTGGTTAAAAAAAGCTTTATTTTGAGATAAAAATTCAAAGTTTGAGATGTAAAAGGTCAAAATTTTGAAAAAAAAAAAAAAATTTGAGATTCGAAATATAAAGTAAAACATTTGAGATATGAAAAGTCAAAATATTGAGATAAAAATATATATTTTTTAAAATATATAAAAAGTAAAACTTTTAAATAAAAAAATTAAAATTTTGAGTACCGGTAATAAAAAGTCTAATTTTGATATTTTAAGTCAATATTTTGACTTTTCGGCCCTTGTTACTATTTTTTTAACCTGGCGGAAATAGGCTTCCATAACATAGAGACGGGCGTCATGTTGCTTTTCATTTTTGGACATTTTTCATGATCAGTCCTGCTGAGCACTCATACCTCGATCGGAAGCATGCTTGATTCATCTGCAGAGATGCATGAGACATTCTTACAGGTTCAGAGTTGCTCTTGCAGTAGTTTGCAACGATGCTCTTGCAAATTCTAGGTCATTGTTTGGTTTGCAGCGAAAGAGTTTGTTTTCAATTTTAAAAGTTCAAGGAAGGACGTTTTTCTTTTTTTAACTTGGGCAAACTCTTTTTTTTATTTTATTTTACACATTTTGAGCAATGTACCAAAGCTGTGATTGGTGCCTGGAATATTTTCCAAATGTATGTGCTTGTTCCAAATCAGCCAAACAGATGAGCTTTCCATAAAGAAATAAACGCCTAAATCAAATTTTTGACATTTTGATTTTACCCTCATACACTTTTTGTTCACAGAACATCAACTGCTTTGCTCCTAGTAGTTAAGCGGGTTTCTTTGGTGATTTAACTTGTATTTGCTCTTTAAATTTTACCATAAATTTTACCAAAGTCCTACAACCTACAAACACCGGTTTGTATGAAACTCAACCCACAATACAAGAAATATGTGTGAGTCAAATATCTGAAATATGTTTAGAGAATTCTAGTTCTCACAAGCATTTCTTCACATAGAAACCATGGAGCAGGAATGTTCTCATTAGACATGAAGGGTGTGCATGCTGACAGCTGCACGTGTGTGAAGGAGACAAAGGAACCAACACATAAATAGATGGAAGGAGCAAAAAAATGAAAATGGGGAGGAGAGAAAGACACAGGGAAATGAGACAGGAAGGCACTACAAAGGGGGAGGAAAACGAGTGAACATGTCAAACCAGTCCAGTGAGTTTTTATTACAGTGGAAATACATCAGAAGAAAATGCAAGAGGTAGGTGAGAGTTTAGACGCAAGACAAGATGGAGAGGACCTGTTCTCTCAAGCATCGAGTCAGATAAGGTACGTTACTTCTCCTTGTAGAGGCAAAACTCAACCTGTAGAGTGTGAAACATGGTGAGGAACGATCATTGTGTTTTCCTGTGTTTGAGAAGAACAGGTGTTTCTGTAAACTGACACTGACCTGTTTCCTTGGGGCTAGTTACCTTACTTTGCAAATGTGATCCTTGAAATGAAAGCGAGCATTGTGGTCACAATTAAATTTTACCAATCTTTCTGCACCGGTCTCGTTTATTTGCTTTTAAATGGGATATCTGCGCTTTCTCTGAGTAAATTGCTCTGCTTTCTGTTTGCTCATGGATTCCATTGAAACATAGCTCGAAACACCCGTGAGAGACTCATTTGTGAAAGAGAATTGTAATGTATAACACAGAAAAGCTTCAGAATCAGAATCAGCTCCATCAGATTTGTAGATGTGTTCGTTTCATTTGCCTGGAATCTGATCGTACTAAAGTGTCCGAGTGTAGCGCTTTGCATAAATGAAGATAAGTGTTCAGGTGCAGGGTGCCATGTTCCTGCAGATGCTACATGGTTCAAATGTAAGGTAGAATTTCTTGTGTTGTGTTAGACACAGAAAATGTGACTTATTTTTGCCATTAAATGAAAATATTTTCTTTTCGAAGGACTAATAATGTATTTTAGGGACTAGAACTACTCAATTATGCTCTTATTAGCACTTATTAAGAGAAACCTGCTCAATTTCAAGACTAAACAATATTTTAGAGACTTGATTTAAGAATATATTCTTGTTTTTCAATGCACAACGTCCAAAGAATCTTAATGTTTATTGAATTTTTAAAAGAGAAAACGTTTTATTTAAAGACCAGCATTATTTTCTATGACTGGATAAGTTAAAATATGCTTATTAAAGCTGTTTATAAACATACTAATTTTAAATACTCATTTTTGTCCAGTTTGTAGATACATCTATGTAGTATTGTCTAGACTAAGATTTTAATGACAACTAAATCTTTTAATCCAGTTTTAAGAAGGACATTTTGGCATGCAGGATTGTGGTCTGGTGTGTTTGACTCGTTATCTGTGTATCGTGTTTTTACAAAGAACCACAGAGTGTGACAAGTAGCATCAAGAATGTTGTCAGTGTAAATATACGATAAAATGCACCATTGCACATAGGATTCAAACATTTGAATTTGGGAGATAGGAAGATTTCAAGTTATGCTGGGGGTGTTGGCCACAGCTCAAATAGTTTTGAGATGTTTACATTTAAGGGTATGGATGCAGTCCGACCAGTAGTGATTTATGCACTTTCAGAGTCATAAACACAGAGTTTCAGTGTGTTCAAACCTTGACCCTTCATTGAAACAAGGAAGGTTACCTTTTGAAATGTTCGCTTTATTACGTAGGAGGAATGTAGCAAAAGCCTTGAAACAAACAAGTTTTAATCAAATGAACTAATCAGAATTGCATTTGTTTGACAGAACAAGAAAAGGACGGGAGATTCGTTGAGGGCATCACTGGAGATGCCCATGCCTGGGAAAAGTCCAAGCATGAGACTGAAAACTGGAGCTTCTCAGGATCGATTTCATCTACCTGACCCAAACAGGAGAAAAACTGGCTATTTTTTAAATTTTCCAGTGGAGTACCAGTCATCTCTCTCACTTTCCGCTCTTTCAAAACAAAATCAGTGAATACCAAAAACCTGTGACTAAAAGAATCTCAACATAGAGCGCTCTGCCTCTGGAAATCGTGTAGTTGAAGAGACAGATAAAGATATACCTGAGGAGCTAACTCCACCAATCAGTTTGGAACACGGTGCTGGGAATGCTAAGATGCTAAACAGCCAAGTAGACAAGAGTCATGGAGCACGTGACAGGAGTGCAGACAACCTGAGGAGATTTTATCAGGCTAACAAAAGCAAAAGTGAGGACACGAAAGTAACAGGTGGGAGACCAGGACATGGTCAAAATGCAGTGTTCAAGGAAACTAGAGATTTTGAGCATTTGAGGCAACCAGAGCAGAGCATGAAGACAACATTATCTTCACAAGAACCTATAAAAGTTACAAGTTTACAAACCTACAATGCAACTGAGCAAAGTAATCAAAGAAGAAACAGAGAGGTCCCTGGTTCCCCATCCGTGCAGATGAACCGGGTAAATTTTGCTTTGGAAAAAGCAAGAAGTGTGCAGTCACTCCCTTCAAGGATGAAGCCGAGAGTTAGCGATGGTTCCGTTGTCGATTGCAACACTCTTTGGCCTACTGAATCAAGTCGCAATCATACTGGATCATGGAACAGAGAGCAAGGACCTTCACTTTCAGAGGAAGTAACTGGAAACCAAACAATAACAGAAAGAATCGCTAAACTATATGGGGATACACATTCAGACAGACCTAAATGGAGCAAAACTCTAGGTCGCAACAATTCACTCACTTTGGATTCTACTCGTACTCACAATAAAAACACTTCAGATTCAGACAACCAACAGGAAACTCTTTCAAACAATTTACAAAAAGCTGGAACATTCCCTCGAAGATTTTCAAAAACACACTTGGGTCAGAATCTAGAATCTTCAAACAATGACAGGAACATCCAAACTGGCACTAGGTTAAGTTCTTTAGTGTCAGTGAACACTAAGAAGAGTTTAGACCCTCTCTCAGATATGCATGATGACTGTCAAGAGATAAACAAACCACGGAGGTATACAGAGTCCCCAACTTACAGTAGTCTCTCATTAGAAAGGACTAGGAGTAAGCTGTCAGCAAATCCTCAATACAGAGCCCAAAGGAACCAGACTCCCAAGATGGACAGTAGTTCAAGGATCCCCAATGAAGGCATCAGTGACTTGTTGAGAGGAACGCAAGAGGAAATTGTGATGGGCAAAGGTTTTGGTGGTGTTGTGGCCCAACCCACATACACCCTTGCTACGAAGGGAGCAGTATATGAAGAAAGAGAAGAGACGGATTCTGTTTTTACATGTAAACCTAGTGGAAAGAGAAACGAAGGTGTCTTTGAAAAGTTTCGCGCTCCGTCCTTGGATTCGGTAAAGAATACAATCAGCTTGTTTGAATCGTTGGCTCAACAAGGCAAAGGTACGGCACAGAATTTTCAGACTAGAAGGACCTTATCTATGCCAGAGCATCCAAAGTCTGCTTTTCTGGTGAAGAAGAGCGACTCAGACAAAAATCTATACTTTGAAAGGGTTGTGGAAGAGTCCAATTTCTTTAGCAAAGACTTCATCAGTGAAAAACCTGACGAGATCCTAAATCAAAGAAGAACGACTCATTCAAATCCTGTCAATGCTAAACCAACATTAGCTGTAGAGAGATACAAAAGCAGTGTGGAGATAGTGCCATATTTCAAACAAATAAATGAATCAAGGACTGGCACTTCTTTTGCAGAAACAGATAGTCTTGATTGTGCCACAATGGACAAAAGAGATGCAATCGATTCTGCCATCCCTGCTCAAGTAGGGCTCAGACACACAATGAAACAACAATCAGGATTTCAGAAAAACCCTCAACAGTCAACTGGTAAATATTCAACAAAGCAGCAAACATGTGATGTTAAAAGAGATGAGGATGCAGATGGTACTCCAACTCTCTCTCCAGATACAGTTACCTTTGAGATGCACTGTAATTCAGGAGCTGAAACAATCAATGGGACTTATGCCAAAGTGGTGCCCAATCAGAGTCAAAATTCTACCTCTTTACAGAAAGTCCACCCGTCAGTTATCACTACAATTAATAACAATGACCATGAAACAAGGCAGAGCTTTTTCACAAGGAGTACAAACATGGGTAGGTGGAGCTCTGATGAAGAAGATTTTGATGAAGAAACAGACTCTGATTCAGGAGAGTCATCTGTGACCATCACGAGCAACATGAGCCGATCAGAGCGCCAGAGCTTCTCTCTGAGGTAAATATGACACAATTTTAGAGAAAACAGTTTTAGAGAACCTAATCTTTAATGTGTTAACTTCAAAATAGTCATTTGAACCAGTAGCTATTTTGTAACTGACAAGTTACAATAAAAGAGTGTAAAAATTCTCAAAACGCTAATGGTTAGGGTTTAGTTTAATGGTATAACAATCAAATACAACAGTAATATAAATAACAAGTGCAATGAAGAGTTGCCGGTAATCGTGGCCCTTTAAAAGGACGCAAGGACGCAAGGACGATCGTGTTGGGAAAATCATCACTCCTCCAGCCACTAGAAACCGGCCAATGGACCATTTACAGCTGGCAGAATACCAGTGGGTTGGCCCGGCAGCATTGTATGCCGTTACTTGGAAGCTGGAGTTACTAGGACCATTGACCCTCCACCATACTCCTCTGATTGGGAGCAGAAGCCCAAACCCTGATTACTCAATAGAACAGTGTTTGGACACTTTTTAGTTTTTATTATATTAGTTGAAAGGAGTGACCAGCTGGGCTCCCAACTGTGTCCTGTGTCCGTGTTCCATTCGCTATCCCATGATACAAGAAACAAAAATACTTTTTATAAATGGATTTATATCACCAAAAAAGATCTGAAAAAGCCTCTAATAGTGAGTCTCATCTTGTGAACATCAATAATAGTCATCATTTAGCCCATGAGCAGCCATGACTCCAAAAGTCTGTGTGATGTCCTCTGTTCTAAAGAACTGTCCTCATATCCGGCATTAAGTAAACCCCAGAGGACACAGTAAACGTTGTTTTCTGAAGGCAAAGCTAAATTTCTGACACATGAATCATACACAGTTTGAAAACAGATTGTGAAAAGAGACTGTGGCCTTCCATATAGAAGGTTGTCGGTTCAAAGGTAAGTTTGACAGATACCAAAATAAAATCTATGAGAAATACAACAACTTTTGACAAAAGGATATCTGATATCCTCTGTAAAGTTTGTGTCACTGACACCTCACTTATCGCCCTTTTGTGTCGACCTGGAGCTGTTTCAAAACACATTTCCGTGTAACTAAGCAGACCCAAAATTAACTTTAATTGACCCTGCCACCCAATACTGTATACTTTTGCTTGAAATTAATCTATAATTAGAATGTCTCACTCTGTTTCCTACTATCTTGACAAATTGACTGTGCTTCTTGCAGCCTCGTGGACTTATGTAACTATGGGGGAGTGGACTATAGTTTGTCTGAAGATGAGGATTTGCCTTGCTCACGCTCTGCCTCTATAAGCTCAGACATCTCTGCATTCTCTTCTGTGACACTTCTAAGCTCCAATGAACTTGATCGATTACTGGATGATGTCAGGGGCTTAGGAGATGACACGCTGCAGGTAAAAAGTGACTGCATCTTGGACCTCAATCTGACACTGAAACACATTCGTAACAGACGAACAAAAGTCAAATGTTTCCGAAAATGAATACTCTTTCTTTTTTGCTTTCATGGCTTTTATGTCAATGACTTACAATAGAAGTATGAAGACGTTCAAGTGGTTGTGTTGCATAAAGATGTGGGGAGTGGCTTAGGATTTACTCTGGCGGGTGGAGTGGATCAGAACAAGCCAGTCACAGTGAGTGCCTCAGAATGCAGCACAAACAAATGTAACTTATTCATTTGTCGCCAAACTACACATGAATTTGGGTTAAAGTTTCATCATTTCTCATGCAAGGATAGTTCCTTCCACTAACGGGTTCTTCTCATCTTTTAGGTTCATAAAATAATTCCAGGTGGAGTAGCTGCACAGGAAGGAACTATCTTAGGGGGTGCTCGTGTGCTGTCAATCAATGGCACTGCTCTCCAGCACTCCACCCATGGGGAAGCTCTGCGTACACTCAGGAAAGCAAGGGGGCAGGGAATGGCAGTGGTGGTTCTTCAGAGTGGCATTGGCAGAAAAGAGGCTACAGAAAGATCAGGAATCACAGGTTGGTGATGGACAGTAGATATGTGCTCTTACTTACCAGTCACTGTACTGGGTCAGCTGTTCTCATACTTGATACTAGTTTGGCATTGTAAAACCAAATGGTTGGCAATTTGATCCCATTGGGCAAGCCACTTTATGGATGTGTGTGACTGGAGGGGTGTATTTGGTGGTGGGCAGGAGGCAGGGCAGCTGAGGGCTACCAAATTGGCTTCTCACCTATTATTGCTGGAACAGAAGCGATAAGCTAAGGCGAAAATTATTTTGGTTAATTGTGTTTGTATGCCCTCTGCAGGCAAAAGAGTTCGAGTGACGCTTCACAAGTCCAGTTCTGATCTCGGATTTAGTCTGGAAGGAGGGGCGGGCTCCAGCTCAGGAGACAAACCTCTCACCGTCCAAAAAATCTTCAGAGGTAAGATTTTGCCATCCCATTTTTTACTGTAAAGAAAACCTTTTCATGAAATACACCTCATCTGCATAACAAACCTGCTTACAGATGCACACTTTCTGAAATTCCAGGTTTGAGTTCCACTGTAGAAGGGTCTGCAAATTACAATTATTGATGTACACATGAGTATGAGAAATCCCCTGTTCCCCTGTTTTCAGGTGGACCGGTGAGTGAGGTGTTTCCTGGGGACGAAATCTTAGCGATACAAGGTCAGAGTTTGGAGGGCATGATGCGACTGGAGGCTTGGAACCTCATAAAGAAACTGCCCCCTGGCCCAGTGGAGGTCTTATTACACCGTCTCCAGCAACCACTCTGAAGATTCCTTCTGCATCATAACCATATATTAAAGTTGTGCTGTTTCCGTCTTGTTATAAAGATGTCCCATTCATTTACATGTTTACAATCACTTTCCTCCCACATCCCTCTAACTGTGAATTAATTCTGCCAAAAAGAGAAGCATGGAACCCTGGAGGTTATAATACCAGTGCAAGTTGATGTGAAAATACGTGATATATTATTTAACTAGACATTTTAATCTTCTTTAAGAAGCAATGTAAAGTGTATGTTTGTCTGTACAGCAGAAATCCATTAAACAGCAAATATTTTTTGATACTTGTTGGGAATATGATCTTTTGTTCCGTCTGGGGAGACTAAATCCGGCTGCAAAAAAAAGCTGGTGGTTCCCCTTCTCAAGAGACTAAGTTGATTTGTTGAAATTTGTAAAGGTTTGAGGGAATATGGACAGGCCAAAGGGAAGGATAGACCTAGGAAACAAAACCTGGGTAAGGGTCTGTGATGTGGGAGCACTGCCACATGAAAATACATCCTTTGGGTTTATAGTAACAAACCAATCCCCAGGACGGGAGCGCTCTCAGGAGCCCAGCAGTCCAATTGGAAACTAGGACATAGGGGTTATAGAACCCACTCCCACCAGCTTGAAGGACTGTCTCTATTGCACCCTTGACTAAACGTGTGAAAGTTGCCTCTTCCAGGGCCGAGGCTACTTTAAATGTGAATATCACTCAAAAAAGTGTCCCAAACATGTGATATAAATGAAAATGCATCCGTACTTTAAGGATATCAATCACTGCTTTTGCAAATGATCTGAATTCACATATATTAGGTTTAGATGACTGCGAAATGTCCGAATTTCTGTCATCTAATCTTCTGATGTCAAAATGATTGGGTTATCTGGGAACATGAAAGCTTGATAAGTGTTTTACAGCAGGAGACTATAGATCACTCATTTCTTCTCTTGCCCTGCTCTCGCTCTCTTTGACAAACATGATTATTAATGATTTATAAGGGGTCGTGGTCTAGATCAGACAAGCTAGGAAGTAGATGTTGACTGATGCGGGCTGTTTGTACCCTTCATGTGGGTATATGGGTTTAAAGGTTGGCTGCGTTAATAGACTCGCTCAGAGGTAAGAGTTTTGAAGAGTGGGACAGCGGTGAGTTCTTTCGCCAATAAAATGACTCTAACAAAAAAGATTCTGAAAAGGATGAAGGTGAAAAATGAACTGGCACGGCAGATTATGGGAGAGCTCTTGGGCACTTTTGTACTATTGGTAAGTTTCTTTTACTTTTACTTACGTGGTGCTTTGGTTTTGTAATCAATTTGGAACATTTCCTGATATTTACAAGCAAAACTCTACAGTTTTCAGAACGTCGTCTTTTTTGGTGCCAGCATGTGTTATCCCACTTGCTTTTGTAGTTTGAGTAATTGATGATTATAAAAAATAGGTACCAAACTTAGTATGTCAAATGGGGAATTAAAATAAACATCATTTGGTTTCGTGGTGTCGGTGTTCTTCTTTTGGGATTTTTCCAACAGGTTGGCAACAGGTTAGTCTTTGTTTGGCACATCTGTACATTTCTGTAAATTGGACAAACATTACCCGGGTGAGGAAGAGGTGGTATAATTTTTAATACAACACAGATTTTGAGAAGCCCTCTCACACTTTTGTAACGTCTACAAATTGTGTTTGATTCAAACCAACGTCAATGTTTTTTATGTAAAATTGATTTATCCATTGGAAAATCCTTGAATACTTTACACGTTTTAAAAACTATAGTACATAAGCATCAAATTTGAGATTATCTGGCCCTACATTAAACCTGAGATGGTAAACAACTATTCACTGCTAATTAAGTCCTGCAGGTTAATTGAGTGATTGATGATTTTTTTATACAATTGAAAGTAATCAGGAACATGCCAAAATGTTTCCTGGTTTGTCTAGCACTTTATTACTATGTTGCATGCCACTGTAAAGAGCAAGCATCTATTTTGTTTTGGATGGCTAAATAAATCCTGGCTGCAGAAACGCACTCTCTATGTAGAATTACGCAGAATGAATGGTGCTGAATTTCTCCCATCAGCCCAGCTAGCACCCTCATGCAACGGGACTCTTGCACCCTTCTAGAAAAAAACTCTCTCTGCAATAATGTAGTCCTGTTCTTGAAAATCAACAGATTCTGAGTTGAGTCGATGCCATTTTTCGATATAATGAGGAAATCGCATCAATCCAGCTTAATGTAAATACACAATCAAACCTTGATTTTATAACATTTTAGGGACACTCCGCTCTGCTTCGTTGTGTGTATACTGAAAGAAAGATGATGATGGTGGTAATTGGTCGTTCTGTTCCAGCTGTTTGGTTGTGCTGCAGCAGCTCAGGTGAAAACCAGCAAAGAAACAAAGGGGCAGTTTCTGTCTGGTAACCTTGCCTTCTCTGTGGGCGTCATGTCTGCCATGTACCTCAGTCGGGCAGTGTCAGGTAAGAATGGATGTGGATTTTATGGTGGTCAATTTTTTGTTCTTAGATTACATTTTTTTTAATATCAATTTACACTATTGATTCTTTAGGAGCTCACCTAAATCCAGCTGTATCTCTAAGCTTCTGTGTACTGGGAGACCTGGCCTGGTTCAAGCTGATACCTTACTCCATTGCTCAAATCTTTGGGGCCTACCTTGCTTCTGGCCTTGTCTACCTCGTCTATTATGGTAAGAAAGAGGCTATTTATTTTATTAAAGTTCAATTAAGTTAACTTTTTTTCATCTAGATGCGATTATGGAGTTCAGTGGTGGAGTTCTGACAGTATTCGGTCCTAATGAAACGGCCAGCATCTTTGCCACATACCCAACAGATGTAGTGTCTGTGCAGACCAACTTCCTCGATCAGGTGAGCAAGAGAGATTGTGACAGTATGACACAACTCTGACATATAAGCACTCTTTGGTAGATGCTGCTCTAGAGCCGTATTGTGTACAGATTATGTAAAGATTATCATGGGGTTTGCAATATTTATCAGCTACCTCTAAACATTAAGTTCTTATTTGATTTCATTTTGCATGGTTCTTAATTTTGACATGTAATTCATTGTCTTCTACTCTGACTTTGTTACCTAGCTCAGCTCCTAAGTACCCTTAAGACAACTAACTGTTATGATTTAACAGAAAGTGCTGGTTTATTTAGCTTAAACATGACACATGAATTGGTTTAAAAAGAAAAAATGAGGAAGGGAAGAAGTTCAGAGATAATCCTTTCTCAACAAGGGATAGAACACAAAGAGGAGGACCCTTTCTGATCCCCCTTATTTAAAGAACTTTAAACTTCCTGGTTGTGCTGTTTTCCTGTTCTATAATTAGGATTATAAATAATTTTCGGTTGCTGTTTTTTGTCAGATGGGTTTTCTTTTGTCTGTATTTCTTATGTTATTTTGTCATTTTTTCATATAAACCAGAGTTCTACTATTGCACCACTCCAGTGTTCCCATGCTAAAACGTCAATTAAATCCATCAATATTTTTCAGTTAAGTCAATAAATAAAGGTAATAAATTTTGTAAGGTTAAGAAGTGTTTTTTTTTTGTGTGTGTCTTTTGAGTCATCTATACAAGAATGTTTGTGCATTTTGATTGACCGGGCAACCTTTGACATCTTCCTGAGGAGAGGAAGGGACTGTTGAGCACAGTCTTACATCATTAGGTAGCACCTTATAAATTTATTCCAGAGTTGGCTGCTTTTTATTTGACTTCTAAAATGTTCTAATTTTTATTTACTGCTATCAGCTCATTTAAGTGAAAAGATAAAGCACTTTTTGGTTTATCAGTTCATTTTCTGGCTATTATTTGTTACATCAGACCTTGTTACAGAAGATTAAAGGTCAATTCTGTGTGTACAGGTGGTTGGTACAGCCATGCTGATGCTGTGCATTCTACCACTGAATGATAAGAGAAATGCTCCAGCTCCCGAAGCCTTGCTCCCTCCTATTGTAGCAACTGTTGTCCTTGGGATCTCCATGTCGATGTCTGCCAACTGTGGAGCGGCAATTAACCCGGCTCGTGACCTCGGTCCACGACTCTTCACCTTCACAGCTGGCTGGGGCACTGAAGTCTTTACGTAGGTTTAGCAATCAACCTGTAAATCAATGTAGGTCCTTATTGAAATGTCAGTGCCTATGAACAAGTCTCTTCTTTTAGAGATTCTGGAGTTCTGTACAATTACCCACAATTGTGCTCATGAGTTTACACACCCTGGCAAATTTTCTAATTTCTTGGACATTTTTCAGAAAATATAAAGGATTACACAGTAGAATTTTTTCCATTTGTGGTTAGTGATTTGATGAAGCCATTTATTGTTTACTCTTTTAAAATCACACTCAGAGACGTCTCAAACAAAGGCATTTGGAGCAAAGAACTATTTGGAGAAGAGTCTACATGAACAAAACACCATCCCCACTGCGAAGCAGTGATGATTTGGGGATGTGTGAGCTCCAAACGCACAGGAAACTTGGTAGGGATGGGAAAGACATTGATGGGAAGATAAATGCAGCATGTTTTCAAAGGATACTGGTGAAAAATTGGCATTCACCAGCATGGAAGCTGCTCATAAGACTTTACTGGACATTCCAACACTTGACCACTTGTCATTGGTTACACCAGAACAAAGTGAAGATTCTGGAGTGGCCGTCTCAGTCTTCTGACCTCAATGTCATTGAACCTCTCAGGGGAGAAATCAGGCGTGCAGATGAGTTGGATGCTTTTTGCCTAGAACAATGGAATGCTTTACCATCAGAGAAGATAAAGAACCTCATCGACAACCACCCCAAGAGACTACAGGCTGTCATTGATACTAAAAGGGGTAAACTTTTGATCAAATCAGGGTCCTTTGGAAAGTTTTAGTTTGATTTCATGATTTAAAAAGAGTACACACCGTTGTTTGCCAATCAATGGGTTCACCCAACCACTACCTATGAGTATTTTGTGAAAAGTGGCAAAGAAATCAGCATGTTATCCAGGGTATGAGCACAAGATTAAATATTTATTGCTGTCTTGGTACCAAACGTGTTTCTCTTTTCTCACACAGGTGCTATGACTACTTCTTCTGGATTCCATTAGTTGCACCGTTGGTGGGAGGCGTGCTGGGGTCAATCACTTATCTGGTCTTCATTCAGTGGCATCTGCCTGAACTTGAGAATGAATTGAAGGATGACCAAACAAATGCTGTGGAGAACAATAGCAAAAAGGATGAGATATACCTCAAAATATCTGGAGTTTGAAAGGGCGGAGACAATTATTATTCAATTATATTGTAAATAACAAAACAGAGAAAGGCCAAGTGCCAAACCGTTCCACAACACAATGAAACATTTATGTATTAGATCACTTTTTATTTATTGTTTGGAATTTTTCCTCTGGAAGATAAATATTTACTGTATTTGCAAAAGGTTTGCTTGTATAAAAGTGTTCTCTATTTAAAATGTAGAGTAATATGTTAGTCATTAGAGTAGAGTTATTATTTATGTACCTTTTCGACTCAAAGTGATGGTTAAATCGCACACAAACACGCACACTACCATTTCAACACATTAACCAGCAATGTACACCATGTGTAACTAACTGTGTAGAAACATTATTGCATTATTTTATTGGTGGAGTAAAGTTATGTAAATTTGCATTCCACCCGCACACCACCAGTTATGTATCAGACACGATATTGCAAAGGTACTCTCTCACCCCTCCCCTCCAAAAAAAGAGTTTTCAAGAACAGTGTGTAGACAGCTTCAATGAATGGGTTTCCATGGTCAACCAGCTTCATCCAAGCCTTACAACACCAAGTACACTGTAAAGCATACGGCAGTGAACACATTCTAAGAAGAACTCGCTTCTACATCTGCTCAAATTTGAGTTTGGTAGTTGCCACGAGAATGGTTATCATCTGACTGCATGCTAAGGGTGAATTTTGTTGAAGGAGGGATTATGCCATTAGGTTGTTTTTCAGGAGCTGCATTTACAAATAAGGACGTGACACCATCTACTGCCATTAGGCTAATATGGGGAAACTGTGAGCATGATATGAGCACCGCCATCACAGTCAGACAGAGGGTGCACATGTGACTTTTTGAAGGCCAAGATTTCGAGAAGCATTCAGCTGCAATGCTGGATCTCAACAGATAGGCACCGTACAGCTAGGCACCACAAAGGATTGTAAAACATTGTCCTCTAGTGTTTAAATATCTAACACTTACCCCAAACCCCCAACTCTAACCATAGAATGGGAATCTAATAGCCTAATTGTGCTGTGCCTAACTGCTGGGAGTTATTGCTGAAGAAAACATATCAGAACCCAAAAATTAGCAACCTCTGTTGCAAAACTATTCACTTTTATGATGCAACTTTCTTTATGTTGTATAATTTTCTCTACATGGTCTTAAGCTTGACGACAGAGTGAAGTATGTCCAGCTGAGGGCGCCAAAGACAAACCAAAACAAAGAGCACATGGCTAACATGAGTTTGGACGGATACTTTTTGCTGCAGTCGAACCACGCTAAACACCATTATTATGTAAAAATTGCAGTTCAACAACATAGAATTAAGACTTTTACATATTTATGAGTTTCATAAATTGGTACTTTAGGTGTAACGTTAGATTAGAGAGCGAACGCAAAGACCGCCGCTCCACCCCGACCCCTCCCACCCTCCATCGCCGCTCTATCACCGTCGCTCTGTTGTCGACCGAGACCCCGATGCTTTTCTGCAGTTTGGCATGCTTTGATCTTCTGTGATCTCGCCCCCGATTTCACACCTATGTTGCCTTAAACAGACGGATACTTGAAGAGACTGGTCCAATCAAAGGAGGTATACGGGATGTCTGAGAATCAAGCAGCTGACCGCACGAGCTGAGAAAGGTAACGGTCGATCCAACGTCACCTTACCGTTACCTCCGATGCTATAGCGTTACTGTGTCACAAAACTAAAAAAAACTTAGAGAAAGGTTTTCTCAACCGTTTTCCTGACATAAGTTTCTCGTGTTACACTGAATGCAACTTATAGTTTACTGTTGTGTTTATTTTGCTAAATAAATAATAACAAAAAAGCTAACTGTTATTGGACTATCAATAGCTAATTGCTAAACTTCCTGTTTTAACGTTGTAACGTGCAAATGTTGACGTTAAATATTTGTATGTTAACGATAACTGATATTCTTCATAGCTTCAAACGGAATACTTTGAAAAGTATATGACAAATAACCTACTAAAATTTAAATAGACATGTTTTCTTTGAAATGCTCTCTGAAAAACAAGTTTTTTTTATTTTAAAACTCCTGTCTTATTCACTTTAATTAACTCTGTTGTAAATTATTATTAGTTATTATCAGTAATTTCCAAGTTCACCGTAAGTTCTCCGTTTGTTTATCATTGATTTATGATCATATTTGGACTTTGCAAGAGTCAATATCACAACTTTTAATCAATTATTGTAAAAGGAGAAATACATTTTATTGATAAACTGTGTTGATAATATTAGTTTTACACAATCTGATCAAGTGAAACCAATGTGGAACATTCATTCATTTTCTTTACCTGCTTCTTTTATATGGGGTTACGGGGTTCTAATGGTGTCTATCTCCAGAGCACTTCAGATTAACAGCGTTTTCACCTAAACAGGGAATTTATAGTCTTCAATAAAATGTTGGTCTTCGGTCTTGGAAACTGGACAACCAGGCAGGAAACCCACGCAGGCACTGGAAGATTCTTTTGAGATGATTGTGTATGAAAATCCCAGTAGATCTGTTCTACAGTTTCAAAAACACTATTTTTACGAATGCCAAAGTGACGCAACATGATTTGTTATTGAAAATAAAGTAAATGGTTCAGGCTACAGTAGCTAATGCTTGTGCTCTCATACCCGTAATCGTTCCCCGCGTTAGGTTTTCATCTGGCTTGCTCATTTAAACTCATTATCCTTTTAAGTCTGAACCAGTTTACCCTCATCTAGATTTTAGACTTTACTATCATTATATTTATTTATTTATTTTTTGCACCTTTTCGCTTAACAGGAAGTGTCACACTTTAACTAAGGCAATGGCTGGCGATGCCAACTTTAAGCATCATTTGACTTTGCCAGAAATCAATGTGACGTGACGTTACTGCCACTTCGTCCATGTTGCATATGGTTCATATGCACATGGTTCATAATTGGTGGATCATTACTGGAGCTTAAACCAGAAACAAAAGTTGATCACATCAACATATCCTGCAGGTCAACTATTACGCAAGTTTAAATGCTTATATTCAAATAAATGATCAAATAGGTCTAACTGGAAATTACATTTTTCCCATCTCTTCTGATTACTTGACTTGTAAAAAGTGGAAGGAAGTTCATTAGCAGTGGTAGTTTTAGCTGACTGACCTGCACTGTTACTTTTGAGGATTAAATATCATCAAATCTTCTGAGTTGGTTTGACCCGTAATTTACCCTTGCTTTGAGTAGTTGTTGATTCTCTTTCTCTGTCGTTCTGTGGTAGAATTTCCCATGGGACGGAACAGCAAATATTCAGAGGTGTGGACATGTTCAGAAAGAGACCTCCTCCAGGTAAACACAAGCGGCATTTGAAAGTCTATGTTTTCGTAATAGCTTACATAGGGCTCCAAATTTATGCTTTTTAGAATTTCACAAATTGTTTCACATACAAATTTTGTGCATTTGTGGATTCAATCCTGTGCATTTGTCGATTTGGTTCTGCGGATGCAAATCGTCCAGCACACATGCTTCATTTCAGCACTGCTCTCAAAGTTTAATGAATAAATCAAGTTGTCAAATACAAAGAGGCTAACATTTGTCAGCCTAATCCTGCAGATACAAGCTGCTGTTTTGCAGATATTTTCTAGCATTGTATAAAGATTCTGGATAAAAAACTTCCCGACCCGACTCACATGACCTTACACTTGGTGACTGTTTACATTTCAGAAGGCTAGTGACCCTAAGAACACCTCCTGGATATTAGAGGTGTAACTTGTACATCAGAGAGGCTTTGAACTAAGGTATCGCATCCTTGTATAAAGGGGATTTCTAATTTAGTTGTGTTTTACAGTTTTTTTTTGTAAATATTTAACCAAGGCTCTTAAATAAAAATATATGCAACTACCGCAGTCCTGTGAATATTTTAATGATGTATTGTGTCATGATCCATTTGCATTTAGCTTGTAATGGGCACTGACTCCTGCATGTCCTCACCAGTCAGTTTCCATTGGTTATATTAGCACCCAATGGGACAACGTTGTGATGCTTACCTAACAAATAGAATCCCTACAGTGAAGCATGGTGGTGGCAGCATCATGCTGTGTAGATGTTCGTCAGGAGCAGGAAATAGAGACTAGTCAGGATTAAGGGAAATGCGAATGCAGCATTGTGTAAACATAATAGAGGAGTTGCTTTAGAACAACTGGCTGAAATTGAGCCCAAAAAGATCTGTAAATGACTGTGAACTGATGTTAATATAAAAAAAGACTTTGATCAAAGGTTTCGCATAATTATATAAAGGGGATTTCGTATTTAGTTTTTATTTTCCCATTGTTTGTAAGCAAGGTTAGAAATAAATGGAACTACTGCAGTGCTGTGGAAACTTTTCTGATGTACTGCGCCATTATCATTTGCAATTACATTTCCAGCTTGTAAAGAGACCGTGTCATCAAACTTACTTATCGTCCACAGCTCTGCGCTGTAAGATGCCCTGACAACCTCATCAGTCAATTTCTATTGGTTACTTTAGCAGCCAATGGGACAACTTTGTGATGATGTCATACAAAAACAAGGCGCTGTTCAATGGCATGTGACTGGTCTGCAGCCTCTTCAAGTTTTTATTGGTTTAATAATATATTACTCTCATTAATTTAAACATTTCAGGAAAGTTTCATTCTTTAAATGACAAAAAAAACTCGTTGTAATGTGTAAAACACACTCGCGCTGGACGTGTTTAGCAAATATGAATGCGTCCCAGTGGCCTCGGCGACCCTGCGGCAAACACGAACTGGTTGGCAGTTAGATGTATTCCACGGGCCAGCTGAAGATCTGAGTTTTGTTCTCGTCTTTCTGCGACGGTCTGCCACGTGCCAGCGTTTCTCCGTCTCTCCGAGAGGCTGCAGGGAGCGCGCGCGTATCGAGTTCCCGTTGCTCTCCGACCGCCGCGCGCGCACCTTGCGCAGACCGATGCAATGAAACGAAGGTGGAACATGACTTTCCTAAAAGACCTCCCAGAGAAGTGGTTTCCAGTCATTGTCCCTCTTAACGGGAAGAAAGAGGGAATAACCAGCTCGACAAAAATAAGAAAGGGAGCAGGTAAATTAATTTGTTCACTTCAGATAATGAGTCGTGGTTATTTGCGTAAATTAACTCAAGCAGATAGCAACTGAACTCCTTTAGATGTTGATTTAGTCATGTTTTATCCTCAGTACTTTCTTTTTGCTTCATCCTTTCTGAAAATGTCCATATGTAAATAAAACGATGTTTTTATTCCATCCCTGTGTCTCTCATTGAATCACACATGTCCTGATGCCCATGTGTTTGTGCCATGACCTTGTCATCATTTCCTCCTCCTCTCACTCTCATATACTCTTATTAGATATGTACAAGTATATTAAATAGACCACTATGTACAAATAAAAATAAATAGTTTGAATAATTATTTACATTATAGTTTGGTTCATTTGGTAATTTTTGGTCTAACAAATACAAATAATCTGTACAATAGATTTTTTTTATTAGTTTACAACATGATTTTTGTATATCAGTAGCTGTTTTTGTGACAGTCCAGACTCGTAAAACTTTTTAATTAGAATATCTAATAGTCAAAATAGAATAAAACATTATGACTATATTTGATGTAAAAATGTTTTTGAACTTCAGTCTCCTCTAGAATCTCCTTTTCTTGAATCCTGCAGCAGATTGAACGAAACATGTCTACTTTTTGTCTTAGAAAACCAGCCTTTCTCAGAAAACCATTCTTGTTTTTGTTTTCTGTGCTTTGAAACATTTCCATTTTAAATCCATTTGTTCCTACGCCTCACTCTACTGTACTCTCTAGTGCCAAGATGTTAGTGAGGTCAACATGTTTATTGCAGGTGAATAAAACAATCTTTTTTTGTTATTGCGGATTAAAGTGGGCAGGTTTAAAATAACTCTGAAGGCCTTTTTTATTAGTAAAACCAATCCACAACTCTAATGACAGAACCTCACCAGCGAAACTCCTTTTTATTTGCTATTTTATAGATTGAAACGTCTGACTGATCAGTCAAATGTGATACAAACACGAGAGAGTTTGTTGTTTGTGTCGTCCTCAAAGGGGCAATTACCACTTGTTGACAAAAGAAACAGTTCTGTTTCTCTGACTTGATCCAGACGAACGGCTTAATCTTGAATAAAAGGCTTGTGGATGGGTTGAGTGTCAAAACTTGTTTTGTGATTTTATTTCACATTTTAAATTTGAATAGTTTACAAATGCTATTTGCATGTATATTTTACAATTCATACACTCGCTCTTATGATATTTCCTTTATATATATGCCTTACCCAACACCAATGTGCTGCAACCCTGCAAATCTATAGCCTGCCGGTGTGTCTTTGTGCATCTAGCACAGCGGATGTCCTTGGCAGTAGTGCTGAATCACATTAATAACAGCTACTTTTCTGTCAGTTTTTTTCTCTTTTGTATGAGAAATGTCACACAAGCAATGTTTTACTGCTGCTCTAGCTTGTCCAAGCAAAGGGCAATGTGTTAAAAGTGCTTAATGGCCCAGTTACTGAGGTACTTTGCTCTACGGATGGAACCAGAGCCTTCGGTGAACTGAGCCACTATGTCATCTATAGCCAGTAGAGTACAACAGACAGACACCAGCAGGGAATGAAAGCTTTGACCTTGAGGATGATAGGGAACATATTTGTTTAATTTGAGTCAAATAGTTAAAAAGTTTGCAATCCAGATCTGCTGATAGCACTGTAGGCAGAGCGTAAAAAAAGTTAAACAGTATGTCTGTTTGAGACCAATGGAAAGTGAAAAGCTACACAAAAAAAATCAAATATGGCCGACGTTTTATGCCATGGATTTAGATACGACTCCTCTCAGCATGGATTCAGCTTAGATTCTTCTCCGCTCAAAATAGAGATTACTCACCTGCAAAACGTACCTGTTCTCCAACTGGTCCCAATCTCCAGTTTCAGAGTTCCACGTCCAGCTCTGGAGTGTTGTTTACATACCTGAAAATGTGTACAATAATTTCCTTTAAAATGGCTATTGTTATTTTAAAACGTGAGTTCCTTTTTGGCGAATAGATCAAGCAAACAAAAAAAAAATATGAATGAGTTTTTTTGTAGATTATTCTTCATAGATCTTTGGTTCATATCACAAGGATAAGAGAAGGACTTTAAATCAATGTAACACTTATGAAATTGTGATGGCCTTCTGCTGAATTGTTAGCAGGAAACCACAAAGTGAGTTTCTGTGTCTGAATGAGGACCAGTGTAGGTGTTAGTAGCTCAGAGCTGGAAGAAGCTGCCTGTAGACTGCTTTTTATTCATTTCCGTGCATAAGCTTAAGGGTTTGACCTTTTAAAAGCAAATATGGTGCAGATTCAGCCCCGTCTCAGACCTCCTTTGTTCTACCTATCTCTCTCTCTCTCTATACCTCTCTCTCTTTTATTATTTTCAACAATATTGCAAAATTAAAGAAGTATGTATCATGCCAGCTCTTCTTATGTTTTTCTCTAAGTGTTGTTGAGTTTTTATGACAGCAATACATGTGTTCTGCTTTGTATTCCACCAATACTCACAGGCTCTCACATCAGAAGTTTGTGTTAAGAAAGGAGAGATCTTTCAGAAAATTTTTTGTCTCTTTGTTGGGAATTCTGTGTGCCTAAAAGAGACACAGCCAACAGTTAAAAACACCTCCATGAATACACTTGCAGACAATCACCCCAAAGAAAAATATCAACTAATCCAGCTCCCTCATTCATGCACATCCTAGATTGTCAGATCTATGGTTCATGCTCCCCGACTCTCCATGATTCCTTCCTGCATTCTTTTGAAATGATTTCAAAAGTGTCTACTTCCAAAAATTGTACAATTCCTTTAGTGTAGTCTAAAAAATGTGGATAGAAAATGTTTTATTAACATTAATTAAACAGCCATGCAAGCTTGAGCTTCTGAAACTTGAGCCTTGCTTTCACCAGAAGTGAAAACAGCAGGTTACACCTATATCCTAACCACAGTCTATTTAGTCACTATTTTGTTTTCTGCCTCAAAAGTGCTGAAATGAATCGGTCAACCTCCATTTTGTCAAATTCTATTTTTGGTTGCTAAAAACCTGGTTTTAACCCTGGTAACCCCCTGATTGTTTGAATCCTTTTGAAACTGAAAGGTTTAATGTGAAACATTACTGTTTGTTATGAAGCAAAACTCTTCCTGGTTGGTCTTGAAATTAATGTGGGTTTTTTTTTACAGAGGAGGAAAGAAGAGTCAGGGCCAATGATAGGGAGTACAATGAAAGGTTCCAGTATGCTGTAAGTCACACAACATTTTATTCATTTTCATTCTTTGGGTTCTATGGTTTCCTCTCACAGTCCAAAAATGTGTTTTGAGTAAAGAGTGAGCCCTCCTAGTAGTGGGTGTGAGCAGGTGGACTTTGCCCATTTTCTCACTAAGAAGCTGGTTATTGTTGCGTATTTCTTCATTTTGTAGATTCACTTGTTCCTGATTCTTTGGAGAGCCCTTTAGTTTTCAAATCAGTTGGTTGGTTGAAGAAGAATCTAATCTCTTTGTGGACTTTTTGGATGTTAGGAATTTTTGCAGACTTGGATTTTTGGAATTTAGATTTTGTTTTTTTTCTACAAGTATCTGCCATTTTGTGTCCTAAATTTTGTTTTAAATGCCTCAATAAAACATATTTCCTTCCAATTAGCCCAGACGAGGCACTTCACATGCTCTCTCTTGCTCAAAAAATTAGCTACAGCCACAACCCGTGTATTGCATACGTCTTTGAGTGATTGAGCACTAACTCCAGTTGCAGTCCATTCCTTGTGAATCTCCCCCATATTTGTCAATGTGTTTTGTTTCACAATCCTCTCCATGGTGACGTAATCCCTATTGCTTGTACAATTTATTTGTATCACATCTTTTCCTTCCCTTCGTCTTTCAGTTTATGTGTTGGGTCCCAGAGCTTTGTGAACAGCAGCCTATTTTGTGTCCTACCCTCCTTGTGCAAGGTGTCAGTAATTTTTGGGCTAATGTCGAGTCAGCATGTTAATGCTGAGAACCAGGAGAAATGAATGAACCATTTTTTGTTGACTGTGGTATTATTTTGTCTCTCACTGTTGAAATAAAGCTGGCAATACTTTTGCAAATTGATTATTTCTATGTGTGTGGGCAAATGTTAAAAACTAGCAGGTCACATGCTTCTTTTCGGCACTGTAATTAAACAGTAATTTAAGGTAAAATCTTTATTTACAGAGGAACTGCATCATGACCTCAAAATACAACATCATTACCTTTCTTCCGGTCAACCTGTTTGAGCAGTTCCAGGAAGTTGCCAACACGTACTTCCTATTTCTACTTATACTGCAGGTGAGTGCTCCAATTAAATATTTACTTGAATCTTATAGAGTCTAAAAGAGCAATGTAAAAGGAAGTTTATGTGCAAAGTTCAGTTTAATTGGAAATTATAATATATTTATAATATCATTTTTTTAAATAAATATATTTTAGTACACTTATATTTGTCAGTATTCTTCTTCTACCAGCATCAAGGTTGAATTGAATCTGTTGTTATGATCTATGTAAAGGATGAGCAAAGGCATAAAAACCAAACTGAAAGCCATGGTTAAAACTGAGGGATGTACCGAACCGTGAACTCTGTTTTACAGTTCCGCCACTAGTTTCATGATGTAAATCACTGACTGAGGGAGAGCCAAGAGCTGCGCAGCTGCTTCAGAAGATTGATGAGTCTGCCATAGAAAAGCTCACTGTAACCTTTTCAAAAAGAAATCGTTTTTGAGCCAAAAAGTAGAAACGTAATGTACTCAACCATATTGATGTAAGGTGCTTATCAGGCTTCCCAATGAGAGATGCACACACCAGAGTAATCCAGCGTATAACATTATAAGCAGCTTTACATAAAGACTCCTGCAGTTCATGATCACTTTAACATTAGACTTGTATGTCTCCACAGTTGATTCCACAGATATCCTCGCTGTCTTGGTTCACCACCATTGTGCCTTTAGTGCTGGTGCTCAGCATCACTGCAGTGAAAGATGCCACTGATGACTATGTGAGTACAGTAGACATCTCTTACTGTAGATGCAAAACTCCCCTCTGCAGAGAAACTCCAAACACACCACATGTACCACAAGCAGATGCTTTCAGTCTCACATTTTTCTGTTTCTCTCAGTTTCGTCACAAGAGTGACAACCAGGTGAATAACCGTCAGTCTCAGGTCCTCATCAGTGGCATGTGAGTCTCGCGATAAACTATACTCTTTCTTTCTCATGGCATTCACAAGGAAATATCTGGAAACTCATAAGCTGTGGCACCGTCCGCAGGGTTTTCGCAGGGTCTTGAAAAATCTACAATGTAAAAACCCAAATGTTTGGCTTTTAAAGGTTTTAATTTAATTACCGTATTTTTCGGCATATAAGACACACTGGCATATAAGACACACCCAATTTTAAATGAGGAAGATCTAGGAAAAAATGATTCTGAACCAATTACTGTTGTAAAATATTTTTTTTTATATTTTTGCCCCCACTCATCATTCTAAAGTCCACCATTCGTTATCACCATCACTGTTCCAGTGCAACATTGCCCCCATATTAGTAATACTGTAATAGCCAGTAACATTGTCACTACATTACTAATAATAGCCAGTAACATTGTCACTACATTACTAATAATAGCCAGTAACATTGTCACTACATTACTAATAACAGCCAGTAACATTGTCACTACATTACTAATAACAGCCAGTAACATTGTCACTACATTACTAATAATAGCCAGTAACATTGTCACTACATTACTAACAATAGCCAGTAACATTGTCACTACATTACTAATAATATCCAGTAACATTGTCACTACATTACTAATAATAGCCAGTAACATTGTCACTACATTACCAATAATAGCTAGTAACATTGTCACTACATTACCAATAATAGCTAGTAACATTGTCACTACATTACTAATAATAGCCAGGAACATTGTCACTACATTACTAATAATAGCCAGTAACATTGTCACTACATTACTAATAATAGCCAGTAACATTGTCACTACATTACTAATAATAGCCAGCAACATTGTCACTACATTACTAATAATAGCCAGTAACATTGTCACCACATTACTAATAATAGCTAGTAAGATTGTCACTACATTACTAATAATAGCCAGTAACATTGTCACTACATTACTAATAATAGCCAGTAACATTGTCACTACATTACTACATAATAGCTAGTAACATTGTCACCACATTACCAATAATAGCTAGTAACATTGTCACTACATTACTAATAATAGCCAGTAACATTGTCACCACATTACTTATAATAGCTAGTAACATTGTCATCACATTACTAATAATAGCTAGTAACATTGTCACTACATTACTAATAATAGCTAGTAACATTGTCACTACATTACTAATAATAGCTAGTAACATTGTCACTACATTACTAATAATAGCCAGCCAGTAACATTGTCACTACATTACTAATAGCCAGTAACATTGTCACTACAGTACTAATAATAGCCAGTAACATTGTCACTACATTACTAATAATAGCCAGTAACATTGTCACTACATTACTAATAATAGCAGGTAACATTGTCACTACATTACTAATAATAGCAGGTAACATTGTCACTACATTACTAATAATAGCTAGTAACATTGTCACTACATTACTAATAATAGCCAGTAACATTGTCACTACATTAGTAATAATAGCTATTAACATTGTCACTACATTACTAATAATAGCTAGTAACATTGTCACTACATTACTAATAATAGCCAGTAACATTGTCACTACATTACTAATAATAACCATTAACATTGTCACTACATTACTAATAATAGCCAGTAACATTGTCACTACATTACTAATAATAGCCAGTAACATTGTCACTACATTACTAATAATAGCTAGTAACATTGTCACTACATTACTAATAATAGCCAGTAACATTGTCACTACATTACTAATAATAGCTAGTAAGATTGCTCCCACATTAGTAATAATACAGTGGTTCTCAAACTTTTTTAGTCGAGCCCCCCTTTAAACCTTTAAAAGAATCTGTACACCCAAAATAATAATTATTTAATAATGAATTAATAATTATTTTAATGTAAAATAAATGTAACTACTCCTTAATGTTATTATTATTCAAGTGACAATTTGGTTGCATGGAAACAATTGTAAGCTTGCTGTTCTAATATAAATCCTTTTGATTTTTATCAGCTTATGAAAACCCACATAACTCCATTCATGAAGGATCAAACTGTCCAAGTTTGTGAAACTGTCCACGTGAATGTTTTTCTTCGTTTTCGTTACGACCGCACTATGGCAGAGACGGGTGATGACGTCAGCGCGCAGCGTCGGGTGTACAAATATGGCCGCGGCTTCGGCCTAGCTCTGGAGCTCTTACGCCTCTCCTACGGCCGTGACCGCCCTCCGCGGCACTCTGCATTCGCCGTATAAGACGCACCAACTTTTCCCCCTCAGTTTTGGGGAAGAAAAAATGCGTCTTATGAGCCTCAAAATACGGTAAATTCGCTTTTCATGGTCTTAAAATTTCTCACAAATCTTAACTTTACACCACACTTCAGTCAAATGTACTTGAGACAGATTTCCCAGAATGCACCATGTGAGCCGGCACATTTTGTTCAACAAAGATGAAAACGATGTTTGAAATAGATAAGTTGTGTTTAGGTGTAACAAATACACACTGTAAATCTGAAGGTGTTTTTTACAGTGATTTATATTTTATTGATTTTATAGTTAATCTATAGTTTGTTAGATAATATAAGTATTATATAGGTTTTATAATAATTTGGTTCTTAATGGTCTTAAAAAGTGTGGGGTAGGGGCAATGCTGCATTAGACTTTAAGGGCAGAGTAGATGATTTCTGGAAGCCAATGTTTACATTTTAATTTACCTAAACAATCCAGCTTTGCCACACACAAGTCACTGACAACGTCACGCAGAAAAATGATCATGCTGACATCATGATAGTGCAGATGAATAACAGAGACTGTGTGTGGTTGGATCCCACCCAAAACAAAATGTTTGCATAATAATCTTGGTTTCTGCTACAAAAGTTATTAAAGTATTAGATAAAATACAATTAAATTGAGCTGAGGTGACACGTTAGTCTTGTTTGTTTGTGAAGCTTTTCTGATCAAATCCGCTTTGTAAATACCAATATGTTTATAGAATAGTAGCACCTTTGCTAAATTAAAACATTGAAATTGTTTCTTTTTTCCAGTCTTGTGAAAGAGAAATGGATGAACGTTCGAGTTGGTGACATCATCAAACTGGAGAACAATCAGTTTGTGGCTGTGAGTATCTTTTGCTTGATTTAAAGTCATTTTTAGTAAGTTTTAGAGGCGGTGCTTGCTCTGCAGAGTCAGCCGTTGCTTTAGCTCAGGGCCACCACTGCACACTCGCTCACAGAGTCTGATGGGTTTGCTCTTGAGCATTGCTCTGCACTATTGATCCGGTGGCTGAGGTCTGACCAAGCGATTATGTAACTCTGTCTCCTGCGGATAAACAGCAGCTTAGAGCTCTTTGTTTTTATTGTGTTTACCTAAAAGCAATATTTTAGTTAACAAGTGTACTTATATTTAGTATACTTTAATAACAAGTGCACTTGTTCAATATAACAAATACAGTATGGGGTTAAAAGAAGAATTTTTGAATTTGGAACTGAAAATTTTAATTTTAAGTTTTTTTTTTCATCAGAACACTGTGTTGAAATCAGGAACGTATAAATATCAGGAAAACCATTTATGACCAAATCTCTGTCATCTGGTCATCTGTTAAATCTGGTTCTTCTGTGTGTCATCTCCACAAAAAATCTCAGTTCTGCAGTAATCCTTTTTGCAAAGAGTTGCTTTGTGAATAAGGGGGGCGTGGACCGGTGGGAAAGTAATGTTACTGCAATACCTCCATTACACCACATGGCACGTGACAATGACGGCATCTACAAAGCTTTTTTATTATTTATGGTAATCTCTGGCTAGTATCTCAGTAAGATGCTTTATTCTTGCTAATATTGAAGTCTTGGCTCTATTTTGGCAACTCAAGGTCATTCACATAGTTGTGGCCTTCAGTTGATCAAATTGAAACTTGCAATATTGATGGATTTTGTTTCACAATCCTCTCCAAGATGTGACAGCAGGAAGCAGTGACAATTAAGTTGTGTGCTATGTGTTTTCCAGGCTGACCTCCTCCTGCTGTCCAGCAGTGAACCGCATGGCCTCTGCTACATAGAAACTGCAGAACTAGATGGGTGTGATTTACATTTTATAACATATTGTATTTCATCTTTCATGCCTGTGATATTCAGCTGGAAATGTGTTTGTTTTAAAGCGAGTCAAACATGAAGGTGCGTCAGTCCTTGTCGGTCACCTCAGAGCTGGGAGATCCTAACAACCTGGCCCAGTTTGATGGTATGTGACCATATCATGATACTTCAATACCAGTACAAAAACGCTATCAGAGACTTTTAGCATGACACACTTTCATTTGAGACTGGCTTGAAGTGTTCAAACACATCAATCCCACATGTGTCTATAAAATTTACCTTCACACACAACATTCTTCATACATTCAAAATCTGCTGCTGCTGCTGACAAGATTTTGTGTCTCTCAGCCCAGCTTTTGCCCAGCAGCATTCCACAGATCAGGTTTCTGTATAATATGCATCTATAAAAATGCTAAAATAAACAAATAATCCAATTTCAGCAAATCTGTAAAAGTATACTGTTTTTATCGTGGTTCAACTGAAGCCGTGCTACTATGGTGATCAAAATCCAGAAGACAGACCAAGTCTTTTTGAACCCTTAAGTTTGTAAATTGGATATGTTAACATTTTGAGACTTATATATTATTGTAGCGCGCTAATAGCTTTATGTTGGAATACCTTGAACAAGTTTAACCTGCTAGCTACCGTTAGCTTTCCTCTTGGTTTCATCTTGTTTTTTTTATTTAGTTAAGACTAGTATAAGGCTATACCCAGCCCCTGGATGCTATACGTGTAGTAAAATGGTCAAAATGGATGTACTTGGTTGTAAATGTACTGTGTGTATGTGTAGGAGAAGTGGTGTGTGAGCCTCCCAACAATAAGCTGGACCGTTTTAATGGGACTCTGTCCTGGAGAGACTGTAAACACCCCCTCACTAACCAGAACATGCTCCTCCGCGGCTGCGTACTGCGCAACACCGAGAGCTGCTACGGCCTTGTTATATTTGCAGGTATGTGCCAGCCTTCTATTAGAAATGTTTCTTCTATTTGGTTTTTGAAGACTGGGCTATTTTTGCATTAAGGAGACTTGTTTTTATTTAATAAACAGAACATTTTTTGTATTTATCCTTTATTTCTTGGTTCAGAATCTGGTTAGCTTATCACTACATTCCTGTTATATTTCAGTGCAGTGCAAATAGAGTCTAAATATTTTCTCAGGTGTCAATGGAGCGCTCAAATTTGGTGTAATTCTAAACATTTATCTTTGTTTTTGTGATTTCCCAGAAGTGCTGTACATGTGCAGAATAGTTTGCTATGAAATCCACCTTTTTAGGGCCTTTCAAAAGTGTGTGAAAGTGATTTTGATTTCAAATTTCTCCCATTAAAGTGAACACACTCTGTGTACATAGTCCCCGGGGAGCAAATATTGGTGCCCTGCTCAAGAGAAGCAGTGGTGGTTGTCAGAGTGAGGCTTCGATGCAGTATTTATTCTCAAGGCTTTGCTTCGAGTATTTATTGCAATAATGATATCAATGACACTATGTTTCTCAGATCTCAAAATGACAGCCTTTACCTCCCAATTTGTATTGCACTACCAAATATTGCACACCTTCATTACTGCACATTCAATATTTGCACATTTAATACATTTATTGCTCATTTTAATTGAAAAACTTGTATAACATGTTCATAGTACAACCTTCTGTAAATATTATAGCAACTGTATTTATAGCCCTATGTCCATAGCACAATAATCTGGAAAAATTAGCTATAATCTTTCTATTTTGTACATATATTTAACTTATATCCTGCACTTGCTGCTTCTTTGCACTACTGGGTATACATAAACTGCATTTTGTTGCCTTGTACTTGTGTAATGACAATAAAGTTGAATCTAAAAAAAAAAACAGCTTAGGACCGCAGGGGAAATTTAGCTATTTTAAAAATGAATCAAAATAATCTAGCAAATGAAAGCATTACATTAATTTCATCATATTTGAAACTACTAAAATATTTGAATAAATATATAAAAATGTAAAATAAACAGCAAGCTATTGTTATAAATTGCTCAAATAATTATAGACTGAGCATTAAAGTTAGAAAAAAACTTCATTTTATAAAACGTTATTTTCCTGTTTCCTCTAGGAACTGTTTTTCTTTGTCACTTAATGCAGGGACAATAATAAACAGTGCACACAGCTCATAGCTGGGGTATGCTGACAACACAACAATGGAAGAAATGTACAATATTGGGAATCTTTTGGTATTTTAAATGGTGAAATTCACCAAATGTTCACGATATTCCATGTAATGATGTTTGTCATTTCTCTCATAGTTCTGCTCATGTGAAACATTACAAAATAGTATTTTAGCACAATCTGTTGTTTCATTCCAGGTCCTGACACCAAGCTGATGCAGAACAGTGGATGCACTAAGTTCAAACGGACCAGTATCGACAGACTGATGAACACACTGGTGCTCTGGGTGGGTGCCCTTGTCCATATCCTTTACACTAATATCCTCTATGTTCTTTGTCATGCTCAAGGATCTAAAGAAGTGCTGTACTCACAAACGTCATTTGTCCTTCTTCAGATTTTTGTGTTTCTGGTTTGCATGGGGGTGATCTTGGCTTTTGGAAATGCCATTTGGGAGAAAAAACAAGGAGCTTTGTTCCAGAGCTTCTTACCCTGGGACGCTCTGATGGACAACTTCCTGTGTTCTGCATTTCTGTCCTTCTGGTCTTATGTCATCATCCTCAACACAGTGGTTCCCATCTCCCTCTATGTCAGGTGAGAGAGTCAAATAGAGAGATGGAATGGGATGTGGAAACTTTGAGAGGCTGGGAATTCTTTAACAATGACAGTCAGTGATGACTTGAGGTGCCATGCATCTGCTGTTGTTGGTCCACTGTGTTTTTTGCGGTCTAAGGTCAAAGCAGCAGTCAACCAGGAAGTAGTTGAACTTTAAGGAGATGCAGATTTCATTGTCCAGCAGGACCTGGATCCTGCACACAATGCCAAATATACAAGCCCCTGGTTTAAGAACCATAGTATCCATGTCCTTAATTGGCCAGCAAACTGACCTTAGCCCCATAGAAAATAAATTGGGAAGAGGCTACTTTCAGTTGCTTATTATAAGAATCTGACCCAGAATCAGATGTACACCCTTTATTTTAGGAGCAACAGAGTTTAAAAATTGCATAAATAATATATTAACAATAGAAATACAGTATTTGAAATAAAATGACAAGATCCTATTATCTATGTTTGCTTTTTTCAGTTCTGTGGTTAGAGCCCCGTTTTCTCAAACGTACTTTTTTACAAAATACTATGGAGACCTTCCCTTGTTTTCAAATAAGTCTTCAGTAAAATGGAGATTATACACAGATAGGTTCTTCTAAAACACAGAGCCTCTTCTTGATAAAAAAAAAAATCACCCTCTCTTTTTTTCAGAGTTGGTTCTGGTGGCACTACAGTTGTTCTGTACACTCTGGAACAGAGCATCTGCTTTTAACCCTCATGATCATCTTCGTTTAAGCATTTCTTATTCAAAACTTTTGTGTGGTTTATTGTTCCCTGAGCTCTTTATATGTCAAAAGATCAATCACTTTTTAGTCACTTTGTGACCTCTTTAAAAATTAATGGATTAATGGCAGCTTTCATAAATTCTTTTTTAAATATTTGAATTGGAACATTATATTGGTGAAAATCTCATCTTTTTATTTCACGTTGAGGTTTCATCTTCGTTTTTTTTTTATACTTGAGTTCCTCTTTACTCTGTTTGTTTCATTTTATTTATTTGGTTATTTTCTCAGATTCCGCTGCCAGGTAAGAGAATGATCCGGTGGCATTCCCCTTTTTGATTTCTCTCCATCATTAGCCACACTCACCCTGAGCTGAGCCCCCCTGCATCAGCTCTCTAGCTCTGTAGTGTCTGTCCAGTAAAGCCCCCTCTTCCTCTGATGACCATTACAATGTTGACTGTCTCTGCTCCAAACTAAATGTATGTGTGTGTGTGTGTGATGTGTTGTTATGATTTCTGGAGGTCTGCAGAATGTTTCTGCTGGTGATGAGATCACATTTGCATTTCCCTCCATCTTTATGTCTCTGTTAGTGTGGAGGTGATCCGTCTGGGTCACAGTTATTTCATTAATTGGGACCGGCGGATGTTCTGCAGCCGTACTAACACTGCGGCGGAGGCCAGAACTACCACGCTGAATGAGGAGCTAGGACAGGTGGAGTACATCTTCAGTGACAAGACAGGAACCCTCACCCAGAACATCATGACCTTCAACAAGTGCTCCATCAATGGCCGTGCATATGGTGAATGTGTAGTTATATTTAGCCTTATATATGAAGAGCATGTTTACAATATGTCATTTATCATTTATCTTCAAACCACTTTTCACAGGTGAGGTGATAAATGCTCCTGGTGCTCAGCAAAAGGTTTGTTTTATTTCCAGGTTTTCTTCATTGCATTTTATAATGTGATCTAAACAGTTTCTTTTGAAGGTGCAGCCTCTGGACTTTGTTTCGTGGAACCCGTTAGCAGATCGAGACTTCGTTTTCTATGACCAGTCTCTGCTGGAGGCCGTGGTTGCAGAAGAACCAGCTGTTCACGAGTTCCTCCGTATCTTATCCCTCTGCCACACGGTCATGAGCGAGGAGAAGAGTGAGGGTAAGATGTGCATTGATTATCTGCTTGTTTCATTTAAATGAATGATCTAAATACGGAAGCTGTTTAGTGTAACATCGTTAGAAGGAAACGATTGGAGTGGAACATGATTAGAGCATCTAATTGTCTGTCCATGTGTCCTCTTGCTTACTGTCTCTATCCATCACTGCAGGCGAGTTGGTGTACAAAGCTCAGTCTCCAGATGAAGGAGCCTTAGTAACAGCTGCACGCAACTTTGGTTTTGTGTTTCGCTCTCGGACCCCTGGCACAGTCACTACACTTGAGCTCGGGAAAACGGTCACATACACACTGCTCGCCATCCTGGACTTCAATAACATCCGCAAAAGAATGTCTGTCATTGGTAACGAACCCAATCACCATCTTTCCTACACCTCCCAAATTACATCCACATATGTGCAGGCAGTATAATAGTAGTGGTCCGTATCAATCTGATTTTTGCCCGAATCTGTGAAACGAGTCATATCAGAAGAAAAAAAGACATTGTTTTTTAGGTAGTGTTCAGTGAAGAAATAAAGATTATTTTGAAAATACAACAGTATTAGGATTTTTTAATACCAAAAATCATTAATACACTAATACAAGAGATGTTAAATATCTTGAAAATTGAGTAAACGTGTTCATATGGAGAATCGTTTCAGCTCTGAACATTAAAGAGTCACAACACCCCTAAGAGCCAGCAGGGAACCTCCACGCAAAGGGGTGTGGTCAGCCATGAATTAATGAGATGCCAGGGAGCAGGGTTTACATGAAATCTGAAGTGCTTCACTGACTTTTTATGCTTCTCATCTTTGTTAATTGTGGTCTCCGGTGATCATTTGTTAATAGTCAGAGCAGAATCTTAACAGCTGCAGATATTGTGGTACCGAAAAAGATGCAAAGTGACTCATTTCAGGCTGTTTACTACACTGTAATCTAATGCATATTTCTGCAGAATGTGTTGATGTCAGGTTGTTTTGTGACCTGTAAGAAACAATAACAAGGCGTTGCAACATTTAGTCACCATTCCTTTTAAACAGGAATTCCAAATTTACCTGAAAAACAGACAATTATTTTACATTATAATATCTAATAAAGTGTTCTGGGGACACCTCAGAGTGCTGTTGATAATGCTCATACACTATAATATTCTCTTTAATATATGCCAAAATATTTAGCAAACTCCAGATTGAAGCATTGTTGAAGCTTTAAATACCAGATGGTTCAGAACTGTTCAAACTAGAGCCTTTAAACTTCCCTTGGGAGCGAGAAATCTGAATACAGCATAAAATACTGCAAGCCCAGCTTCATAAATGAGTGCCGCATTAGCTCTGAATGAAGTTCAGAAGGGTGTTGTGTGTGACACAAAAGCACTTTCCTAGTGCTGATTTACAGTCCTTATGTTTGCAGCAGCTTTTTCATTAAAGCTATGTATTTATGCTGTCATTTATGTTGTGTTTACATGGTTTAGTGAAGGATTTATGGGAGGACTCAGCAGAAATTCCTTATATACAGTTACCTTGTGATTTATATCACAGAGCAGAGGGCCTTTGAGAGAAGATAAAGAGCTTTGTAATAAGTAGAAAACTGTATGTTAGATATTATCATGCATCATTGGAAGACAATCAGCTAATTACTATGAGCCAGTTGAAGCGCTAATGAGAGCAGAGCTTTTCTCATCACTGCAGATAAACAAGACCTATCTCTAATAGCATGTCTGTGTCTCTCGCAGTGAGGAATCCCGAGGGCCGCATTCGTCTCTACTGCAAGGGCGCTGACACTGTGCTCTTTGAGAGACTTCACTTCCGCAGCCGTGGAGTAATGAACATCACCTCAGACCACCTCAGCGTGAGTCCATTCTCACGTTTACTTTCATCTTTGTTTGAATCAAGTCCTGAGTTTCTCAAGGTTGCTGCTATCGGAACAACAGCGCCCTCTTCTGGATGAGTTTATCCATCAGTTCAACTATCTCTGAAAGCTAAATAATTTCAGAATAACACAATTTCATTTTTATATTTAGTTACATAATTCGCTAACTTTCGTAAAAAAGTTGGCTCCCGTTTGGGAAAGTTCCATGTTAAACTGTGTCCCCGTGCCCTGCATTCTCAACCCCCGTGCTCACTTCTCCACAGGGGAAATTCTGCTTTTTAAATGGGGTCTTACATTTTTAAAGACAGCACTGAAGTCATGAATGGATGCTGACGTGAGTCTCTGCAGGAGTATGCTGCTGATGGGCTTCGGACACTAGCAGTAGCCTATCGGGATCTGTCCGAGGTACAGTGGCGGCAATGGAAAGAGAAATTTCGAAATGCTGAGGAGGCCCCTAATTGCAGAGACGATTATCTAGCTGCTGCATATGAGGACATTGAACAAAATATGACGGTAGGAGCATCGTTTTCCATCCCCTTGGTTTGTATTATTGTTATGTTTTAAGATCATCACTTATCACACTGCTACAATAACTTACATATTACAAAAGTAGTTGTGTCTTGTTAACAAATAGAGTTTACCATTCTTTTCATGAAATCTTTTCTGCCATTTTCCAGGTCGTAGAATCAGATCCTTTTGTAATTATGTTCATTTATGTTTATATTATGTTCGTTTTGATTATAATAAATCATATAAATCATAATGGAACTAATTACTTTACAAATAAACAGTAACTAGTCAGTAAAACTTGTTGTGAATGACTGGAATACCTGTTTATCTTCACACTGCCCTCACCCGGTGGTGTCCCTCAATACTCTTTTGTAACCCTTGATGCAGTTGTTGGGTGCCACAGCAGTTGAAGATAAACTCCAAGAAGGGGTTCCTGAGACCATTGCCATTCTCTCATTGGCTAACATCAAGATCTGGGTTCTAACCGGAGACAAACAAGGTACTGAATGTGTTAAATGATATGTCATAAAATGTTTGTAAAGTTCACGATTACCGATTTGTTCGTGACAGAGACTGCAGTGAATATTGGCTACTCCTGTAAGATGCTGACGGATGACATGACGGAGATCTTTGTGGTTAATGGGCTCACCGTTCAGCGGGTTCGTGAGGAGCTGAGGTACACTGCTCAAGCGGAACCGATCTCTTCAATCTTCAGTCCATTTAACCTGAGAGAGAGGAGCTCATGAAATGCGTTTTGATCTTCTCTCCTCTAGAAAAGCACGAGAGCGAATGCTGGAGGCAGCACGAAGCAGAGATGCAGGGAAGGCAGCAGAGGTTCAAGGATGGGGAGGAGCATGTGCTTTTGCGAATGGAAGTGGAGGTGCTGCTGCTGACTGGAGGTCAAAAGAGGATAAATGTGCACCTCATCAGACTCCGTCCACCTCACACAGGCCTGATGAGGATAAAAGCCCCACGATACAGGCTGCCCCTTCTATCTCTATGGCAGATGAGAGCAAATACTCTGCAAGTGATGCTCCACCCTTCTCCTGTAAATCCAAATCCCATACACCGCAGGTGCTGCCCTCCTCGTTACTTGAGTCCGTCAGTGGAGAGTTTGCCCTGGTCATCAGCGGTCATAGCCTGGTGTGTAAAAGCAAAATTCATTAAAAAAAACATGCTTTTCTCTGCTTAACCCTTAGAAGTCACAGTGTCTGTTTTGAATTTTGTAGGAATGACGCAACCCAGCTGCTGTTCAATTTTGATTTAAAATATAATAAATTGAAATGTGAGAAAATGTTTGATCGTTTTTCAGTTTCTTTTTACAGACCCTAAGCCAGTGCCATCTATTGGTGAAAAGAAGTTATAACACTTGGAAGTACAAGACCTGTGATATGGGCCTGTATTTTTCAAAATTCTAACACAAAAGTGGAAGTTGTCTTAAAAAATTATATAAAGCAGTGCCACAAAACGTAAAAAAATGCCCCAGACTTCTAAGGGTTAAAAGATCTGTTCTGTGAAGGTCTCTCATCATTTCCTTTTACTTTCTAAGTATAGCACGCTAGTGGCTGCAAGAATAATCTTAAGGATTTGATTATTAGGTTTTCCAATATTTAATCGTGAAGGCTTTTGGGCAAGTTTGTATAAGAAAACACTGCATTCATCACTTCATTTTTACTGATTTCTGCTTTCAGTTCTTCTTGAGCTGTCTTATCTTTCTTTCTTGCTTTACAAACAAAGTTTTGATTAAAGTTTTGATAGTTTTTTTATAAAAAGGTAAAGTGACACTATTGTTTAATGTGTCACTTCTGTTTAGTCTTTTCTGTTTGGTTTCCATCTAATATTCTACTCTGTCACTGGGTTAGGCTCACGCTTTGGAAGCAGACATGGAGCAGGAGTTTTTGGAGACAGCGTGTGCTTGTCGAGCTGTAATCTGCTGCAGAGTTACTCCTCTGCAGAAAGCACAGGTGGTGGAGCTGGTCAAGCACCACAAGAACGCTGTAACCCTCGCCATCGGAGATGGAGCCAATGATGTCAGCATGATAAAGAGTAAGAGCAAAACTCATTCTCATAAACTAGATTAATGATTTAACCATAGTCTGGATTCTAGAGCGCACAAGAATTATTTTAACAAAAATATAGGCACCCCAGTCATTTTATAGATTTCAATACCTATAGCACTAATTATTACAAATTAAAATTGGTTTTGTAACCTCAGTGACCTCCATACACAAGTGAATCATATTATGAAAAAGTATTTAAAGGAGATCATTTTGTAAGTGTTTCTCCAAAGAGTGGCAAGTAGGGGTGTAACGGTTCACGGGGATGTATTGAACCGTTTAGATGCGGCCTTTTCGGTTCGATACACTTGCGTACCGTTTTGGTATATTTTTTAAATTAAATAACATATATTTATTATTAGAACGATATTAAGCGCAGCGGAACAATGTTCCTAGGCGAGTTTCCACACGGACGCCATTGAGTGACGCACAGTAGAGCTGCACGGGTAGCTCTGAGAAATGGCAACAGCGAAAGAGAAGCCAGAGCTTGAAGACCCTCCCACCTCACTACGGTCTCGTGTTTGGGAACACTTTGTCTTCTCTGTTAAAATACATAACGGGGATAGACGAGTGGAAAGATTTAAAGTTGTATGCCAACATTGTTCCACGGAGATCGGGCAGGCAACACATCTAACATTTTCTACTGCTGGAGATATTGTCACTGCAACCAGATCTGTGCTCTCTTCAGAAAATGTGGATAGGTTAATCTTTTTAGCCAAAAACGTAAAACTTGAATAGTTAGTTTTGTTGATATACAAGCTGAAGCTGTTGCTAGTGTTAAAAGTTTTCAGGTCCAAACTAGGATCAGAATTTTTTATTTATTTTTTTTTTAAATGTGTATATCTTTATAAAGAGTGCAATTTATTTAAAATATCACCCAAATGTGTCACTTTTATTTATTTTATGCAAGAATTCTATTGTGTATTGGCAGCTTTTCAAAATAAAGATTTTGTAAGTTCTTATTGTTTTGTACCGAAAATTAACCGAACCGAGCTCTCCAAGACACTGTACAGAAACGAATACGATTTTAGCGTACCGTTACACCCCTAGTGGCAAGTGTAAAATATCTCTAAGGGGCTTTTCCCCATCAAGTTTTTCATTACAATTAGACATTGTGACCCATGGTTCTCTGGGAGGGAGAGTGACTTGACTATGGGACATGCATTCAAGCAGCCCACTTACCAGATGACACACTCTTCCTGTAAGAGTTGAACCAAGTCACATTGTCATATTTGTCACATGTGGAAACAATATGGCTCACATTCCTCAGAACTTTCCTCAGAGAATGCAGCAAATGAGGAATTGAATCTTCAGCAACGTTATCATTGGTTGACATTTGAAGTCAGAGATGATTGGCACACATTAATGCAATTTATTTAGTCTAGTCAGTCTCAACATAATGTTGAAATCACAGACTTCAATTAAAATGCAGTTAATGTATACAATGTGTATTTAAAAATAATTTGGGAGTATCTGTTGAAATTTAATTAACAGATTATAATGTGAGTTTAATTTAGGTTGCTAATAACATTTATTAATGAATTAGTTTTATGACTGATCGGTTAAAATAAATGCTTTTTTAGATAGTGCAAAGTGCTCTAAAAGAAAGGAAAACACGATGTGTTTGTTCGATGTGTGCGATGGTGTTGCATGAGTGTGGTTGTGTTACTTAATCGAGTGAAAACATCTCAGATCTCTGTCCGTGTCCTGCTCACAGTGTCACAACTACATTTCAAAAGACTGCTGTGAACATGGATAGGAAGAAGACATGGAGGATGTGGTCTATGTCTTCATTCCTACATTCACAGACTAATGATGCTTTTGCGGCTGTGTGGGAGACAAATATCATAAATACACTAACTTTAAAATGGTGATAATGCTGGTTGATGGAACAATAAATTAAGAACAAAGTAAAAAGAATAAAAGTGTTGTATTCTACTATTAGATACACTACAAATCTCTTAAAAACGTGTGTTTTAGGGTTTGATTAGGAGTGAAGATGTCGTCTTGATGCATCTTGTTAATCAATGTCTGACACAATATACAAAGAAATAATGGAATGTTAACCAGAACGTTTCCTCCACCTACAGCGGCTCACATTGGTGTAGGCATCAGCGGTCAGGAGGGCATCCAGGCTGTGCTGGCCTCAGATTACTCCTTTTCCCAGTTCCGCTTCCTGCAGCGACTGTTGCTGGTCCATGGACGCTGGTCCTATCTGCGCATGTGCCGTTTTCTCTGCTACTTCTTCTACAAGAACTTTGCCTTCACTATGGTGCACTTCTGGTTCGGATTCTTCTGCGGGTTCTCAGCACAGGTGAGATCTTCATTCTGGATGTTTATTAGGAGACGAACCTTTGGTTATTGTAATCGTTTTGAATGTGTAGACGGTCTACGACCAATACTTCATCACTCTCTACAATATCGTATACACATCCTTGCCTGTTTTGGCCATGGGCATCTTTGATCAGGTAATTTCATAAACCAAGACTCGTTTGCTTAAATTATAGAATCCCCTTGACTTCTCTTCCTGTCTCTCCCAGGATGTTCCTGAACAAAGAAGCGTGGAGTACCCAAAGCTTTATGAGCCGGGTCAGCTGAACCTGCTGTTCAACAAGCGGGAGTTCTTCATCTGCATTGCACAGGGAATCTACACCTCTGTGGTTCTGTTTTTCATTCCGTACGGTGTTCTCTTTCACGCCACACAGAGCAATGGCGTACCTATAGCAGACTACCAGACCTTTGCTGTAACCACTGCAACGGCTCTAGTCATCGTTGTTAGCGTCCAGGTGAGTGTCATTACATCAGTGCCATCTATTGGCGAAAAGAAGGCATAACCCCTGGAAGTACAATACCTGTGATATGGCTTGTGTTTTTTACATTTCTCTATATGGTTTTCCTGGGTTTTTTTGTGTACAATTTCCACCTTTTTTACCTTGTATTTGCTTTTTGTGGGGTATTGATCATTTTTATTTTGTCTCAACATTTTTGTTTTTTTGTTATAAAACAGTTTGGACTCGTTTTTGTACAGTTTCAGGCTTGTTGTGGAATTATTGGTTAATGTAATGAAAAAATTATTTTTGTAAAAAGAAAAGAAGCCGGGGTTGTTCTAAAAACAGTGTCCTTTACAGTGGTTTTGTTTTTCTGTCATAGATTGCTTTGGACACAAGCTATTGGACAGCCATTAACCACTTCTTCATATGGGGCTCTTTGGGAGCCTTCTTCATGATTCTCTTCACTATGCATTCTAATGTCCTCTTCAGCATCTTCCCCAGACAGTTCCATTTCTTTGGTGAGTCAACACATGTGCAGGCCAAAACCAAATACATTAAAATGCATTTTTTGCTGAAAAAAAAAAACAGTTCAAATGACAATTTATATGAATCACAATTACTGAGTGCATTGTGGAGAACAATGTGACCCTGTGACTAATTAAATAAAGTGATGTTTATTCTTATAATAAAAAAAAAAATTAAAAAAAAAAAACATTCTCCATTTCTGATTTGAATGTTGACCAATTACAGCAGAGTTTACCAAAGTGTGGTCTCCTGTCACCATTTGGACCAGGACACTACTCATCAAACCCTGTGAACCCAAGACTAACAAACCTCTGCAGTTTGTTGTCTTTACACAGAATTATTATTAAGATGCACCTTATTATTTAATGATTTATTTATAACTAATGAATTTAATTTAGCTATTTGCTATTTTAGTTTAGTATCTAATTTACTGTTTTCATGTGCGTGCTGTGTGTTCAATGATTTAACAGGAAGTGCCCATAACACCCTTGTGCAGCCCGTGGTGTGGTTAACTATTGCTCTGGCTACAGTCATCTGCATTGCTCCAGTCCTGGCTTTCCGCTTCCTCAAACTGGAACTTAAACCTCAGCTCTCAGATACAGTACGTATGTGACACTGACCTGTGACACTTTACGCAAAAATCTAATCTTATATTATTGCTATGACGGCATTTATAGGTGCGCGCCAACCTCATACCTTTGATTTTGTTTTCAATTTGGAAAAAAAAAAACAGTTTTAACATTCCCTCAGATAGTTCTTTCTTGTGCAGAAAATATATATTGTAAAAATCTAAATCAATACACACCGATCCAAATTTTCGGTCTGAAGTTTTGTGCGACAATGCATCTCGGTCAAAAAAACATGGGCGCCAAAGGATCACACATCGAGTGATGCCAACGAAAAAAGAGTGCCATATTGGATCTGTTTTTTGCAAGGAAAACAACCATTGTAATTGGTTCTTTTGATGATTTGAGTTGGACCTAATTGAGTCGGTGGTACTAGCGTACCAAACAGATCCCTTCTTATCAGCCACCAACAATATACACGACTCAACATCCATGATATGTGTTCTTTGATTTTCTCTCTGTTGTCGTCTTTTTCTTCTTTCCTGTTTTCCTCTGTGTCACGGAGAGCATCTGTCATCTTCAGACAGGGAGCGTCATTGCATCAATATTTCCTTGACCCAGGGTAATTGGGATCGGTGTGTCGAGACCTTAAGACCTTTGACTTTATGGACTTGACTTTGAACATGAGCCGCACTAGGACAGATTAGAAATGCCCCACGACCTCGACCGACCCGAGCATTAAAAACTCATATGGAGCAGATTAGAGCAAAGAAAGAAATGTGCCCAAAAATGTGGCAATTAACTTTATTTGATAACTAAAAGCTTACGTTTTCTGAAGTTTTGAGGGAATACAGTTGAATATGATACTGATAGAGATTCTAGTCATCCCCTCGCGCTCTTTCTGCAGGTACGCTACACTCAGCTTGCCATGCAGAAGAAGATTAAGCCTGCTGGCCGCATGGGTCTGGGACTGGGCGGGATTGACAGAGCTGGGGGCAGTGCTCTTAGTCGCTTGGGCAGAGGTGGATCTCGCCGCTCTGGTTATGCCTTTGCTCATCAGGAAGGTTACGGAGAACTGATCACCTCAGGGAAAAACATGCGTCTGAGTTCTCTGGCTCTGGCAACGTTCGCCTCTCGCCACAGCAACAGCTGGATCGATACTCTCCGCAGGAAAAAACAAGCTAACTCAGAAGATACCACCGCCTCCTGCTCTCAGACTCCTCCCCTATCCACATCCTCCTCAGTTAATGTTCCCCTGGACACAGCCGGCGGTGATGGGAGACGAGCCTGTAATGAACCTGCTTTCTCACACAGCACAGGGGGAAATCCTCTCAGTGCAACCAGCTCCCGAGACGACTCTGATACTCTGCAGGTACTTTTGTAGTATCTATGAATACTCATACTCATGTTTACTTTATAAACTAGTTCTCATCTGGGGCAAAATGCATAAAGTAACTCAAAAGCAGGTGTGGTTGCAGTTACACCACATCATGACCAGCAGAGTGTTGATTCTATATTAGTCAAAGTGATAAAAAACAGAACATTTCCCAAAGGAGAAAATGAGAGGAAGCAAAACTAATAAAAACACTTTCATTTCTCAGTTTTTGCAGATGTTGCTCAAATTAGCTACAGACACTTATATGAGTTTGTGTACATGTGTTTTACTTGGGTTGGTTTATATGCAGTGACGAGAGAAGGATGTGTCCCATCTGCCATTATGTACAGAAAAAATTAATTCAATTAAATGGTACTTTCACATTATTTAAATTCACCATAATAGATGGGTTTTGTTCTTTTCAAAATGACTGAATATCACATTTATCGTTCAAAATCTAAAAAGAGACTGCCTGCATGGCCTCGTCTTTGGTTGCCAGTTCACTGTGAATTGTGTGGAATAAGACGTTTTTGCTGTCTCTCTGTATGTGGATATTAAAATGTTCAACTACTTATTCTATATGAACTTAATATATGTAGTTTTGCTGAGGTATATGGTGTATAGTGTTTTTATGTGTGTATGAGAAAACCATAGGTGGGGCACACCGTTCTCCTACATCATGCGCTGATAAGGGGCGCTGATGATCCCAAAATGGTGGTGATTAATTGAATTAGCTGTTGTGACTTTTGTCTAATGAGACGGAGAGACTTTTAAAGCTAAAAAAAGAAAGGGAACACTTCTACAAACAAGTTATCAGCTCTTTTCTTCAGAAGGAACTGATCACTTTGTTTGTATGCTACTGTTCGTATATGGAAAAAACAAAAGTTTAAATTAAGTTTGAAACAAAATGGTCACATATAAATTAGGCAACATTGACATTCATAAGATGCGATAAACCACTTCTAATTGGCTAACAATAGAAATTAGCTTTTACATTTTTTATATATTTCAGTGGAAATTCGCAATTCTGTCTTGCAGGAAACAGAGCTTGTCTGGAAGCAACCCGGAGGTGTTATTAAGAATGCCAGCAGCCCTGGACCACCATCCGTTGCAGCAGAAGTATCCTGCTCTGATTGACTGACAGGTTGACCATCTTTCATTCCGTCCTGGGATGCTTGCACTCTGTTTGCTCATGTTCGCAGCCAGAGAGGACAACCACCGGACAGCTTGGTACTTTACAGAGTTACGACATGCAATGGTACTACTTCTCTGAATTGTGCCCATTTTCTGTTGTTATTGGCGATGAAGCTGCTCTTCTACGCGGGTTATCAGATTGTGGGCCACTGCAAGACTTTGACAAGCTTAACGTTCATCCATTTAGGTGACATAATCACATGCTAAAGCTAATGTTAGCTTCCAGTTTGTAGACGGTAGAGTAAAAGGGGGTTTTGTTAACTCGCTGCCATTTATTTCCAATTTCATAAAACACAGGAAATGAAGTTCTCCATTATGCTATAAAAAGGATTATATATCTTTGTTCTAACAGATTAACATTTATCTCTTGTTTTACATAAATGCACACATTAATTACCTTGATTTTTAAATCGTAAAAGTTTTGCACTTATTTGCATTCGGTCCTTGATTTTCACTGTGAAGATCTTTGCAGTTCTTTTTTGTTGCGTAGTCCACTGCAAGTTGATCAAATGAGCATTTTCTAGAAGGCTCATAATGAAAAGCTGTTAGTTGTGTTTGTGTGATTGAAACACTATAGTTCTCAGTGAGAACGTGTCTCTTTTGGGGGAACCCTGTTCTTGCTCATCCTTTTCTTTGCACCACAATGGTGCTCTGGCCCTGAAGGCTGCACTAGAAGTCCAGTATAAACTATGTCTGCTCACCGAGACCCTTGAGCTGACCCTTGGATGTTTTCCCGGCATTGGTTCAATGACCGAGTCGACTGAAAACAACCGTGTTTGAACTTTGAAATTGGCGTCGAATGGCATTCACCATCCTGTGATAAATGTTTGTTTGTGTAGATTTGTATGAGCGGAGATCTCTGTGTAAAAAGTTGACGGTTGTTTGAAGAGCTTTATATTAGTTCCATGTATGTGTTAGGTTTACGTTAGCTCTCGTATTGTTGAATAGATAAAAATAAATGCCTTAATGGCCCAACGTTTGAGTTCTTGTGTTCTTTTCTCTTCAAAAAATAACTTTCCCCACTTTCAGCCAAAACATTTGTGCAGCTACCACTACCATTTATAGCTCAATTGAGCTTATTTTAGCCAAGTACTAGAATTAGATGGTTCCTTGGTGAATAGGAACTTGTTTGTCTTGGTTGGAGGTGTTGCAAGAGTGGATTTGTTCAAATAACAGATAGAGTAATTGTGGGTGGAGCAGAGGAAAGGGCTGCAGGAAGGGGCTCTCACAAAACAACCAACTCTTGATCTTACCAACAGATCTCTGAAGACTGGTAAAGTTACCGCATCTCTCTGATACACAGAGAGAATCAAATACAATGTAAATCTAAAGTCATATATTGGTATTATGTCCAGTTTTGCAGATTTTTGGAAGTGAAAAGTCATTTATAATGCGGAGCCCATCTACTCTTGTGTGTTTTTTCACTGTGTTTGCTGTGGTCAAAGTTCTGTCTGGTCAAGTCGAAGATGTGCTGTGTCCACGTCAAGGTATTTAATCAATCTTTTCACTTTAATATATCTTTACCTGCAGAAATCTTAACAAAATTGCAATTGATCGTTTAGTACATTTGTATTTACGAATAATTGCCTAAAATGGTAGGAATGTTTTCAAATTCTATTTTGAGCCTCTTTTAAATTGCAAATCGGACAACAAAACATGGGAGCCTATTAAATGTAACAATAAGTTATGTTTTTAAAATGAGTATTTACCAGCTCATTTGCTTTCTGTGACCAGATGTAGATCTTTAGTTGGTTATAAAGTGTTTACATTTTGATTATTTTAATTAAGGATTGAGAATTTGTTAAGAGTGAGTCATCACTGAATCTTTGATTACAGATTCATAGTGAGGGTGTTGTAGTAAAAGTAATAAATAACAATATAATAATTCATAATCTTTAAGAGAGTTCATTTTAATTTCACTAAAAAAGAGTAGTTTTATTTACAATATTACTTTTTAAGGGCTTGCTTAAAACCCCTCTTCACTTCAGTAGCTGAGTTCATACATGGCATGAACTTTTCATTGCCCTGGTTGACCAGCATTTTTCAACATTGAACCATTTCTATCAGAAATATAGAACTCTTTATTTTTTAAAGAAGCTTTTATTATATTTCATTCACTTTTTTGTATTGTTCCATCAATTCATGAGGCACTTTTTAATTTTTTTATTATAAATTTACTAATTAGGGCTTTTTATTAACCTTTTATGATGATTCAAAATAAAATGTAAATAAATATGGTTTAAAATGTTTTTATTGGTATTTATATGTAACCCTAATTTCAAATTCTCCCCTTTTAAGATTTTTGATATTGTGTATTATCAATTATACATTTAATACAGCCATGAATACTGAATCCTGATTGGCTAGTAGCTGTTGATTAAATTCATGGATCAAGTTGTTTCGGTGTGGTTCACTTTTGATATCAATTTGCCGTTATTGGTAACCATAGTAACTCACAGCTTTAGTCTACAGATTCACTGAACTGGTGTTACTGGTTTTTTCATAACGGTATAGTGTCATTTATTACAGAATCCTCAGTAGTGGAGAGCTACAACCTAAATTTTTCAACCTATTGTACTTAGTTTTTGTTCTATCCACAGCATTTGTCACTTCCCTTTGGAAGCTGTTGCAAAGTTTACTTTAAATGCAGCATGATGTGAATCCTACTAACCATAATTTTTACTGATTTAAGGCTATCATTTGAAACTACATTCAAATTATATGGGTTTCAGTGTTTCCCCTAGGATCATGGCCTTGGGAGGGAGGGGTTGTGGTACAACTGTAACAACTGTACACTGAACTAAACACTAAACATCAGATTTAATTTAATATGTTAATTATTCACAAAGTGTGCAGCTTTTGTCACTGCAGTGTATCTTTCTGGGCTTCTGAAAGAACATTTCCAGAGCATCTTAGTATGGATAGTCTGAAACTTCTGGCCCATTTATTGAGATCCGCATGCAGGCTGCAAGATGGTCCCCTTGCAGCCTATTGGGAATGTCTGTTTTGACCTGTAAATACATTAACTGTTAGGCTTTAAAAGTGATAACTGATAGTAACAACAGTAAAAATCAACTTAACATAGTGATAGTTTAAAGCAGAAAATGCCATTGTATAACTAACTAGCTAGCTATTAATTAAGCAATTTATTTATCAATTCGTTCATTCATGCATGTGTGTATTTACTTACTTACCAAGATCAGTCTTGTACAGCCAGGGGGAGTATTTCGCCTCTGACAGCCAAGCTGGGTCAAAACCTGTCGTTCTGTGGTGGCTAGACTTTTGCTGCTTGTCCAGGGGCAAGACATGCAGCACTTGAGCTCTTTTCTGTACTTTGATTCGGAGTAGGAAAGCTACACCGGCTGCTGCTCGCAGCAGAACACGTGTTGTCATCGTCACCACCTTGGGAGCGTTTAAAAAACGCGGATATTTTTGCCTGCTGCGACATACTCTCCGACGCGCGGTCTCTGTCCGCTGAATCTGATGGGTGTGTGTGTGTGCGCGCGCATCGGAGCGGAACTCCGCCGTGCGCGATACGGAGGACAATTGTAAACGCGCAAACGTTGAGACAGAAATTACATGCCATCGTATAAATAACATAATGCTATTTAGTTTAATAAAAAAAAGCAAAGACCTGTTATATATAAATTACTTCTGTCGTTATTCGACGAAAATAAAATAAAATAACTTGACCTTCAAGGGGGGCGGGGGGTGCCGTTGGGGGGGCGGGGCAGCCCCCTAATATAATGGTAAGGGAAACACTGATTGCTCCATTCACCTCCATTCAAAAATTCTGGTGGACTCTGTTTAAAATCTCAATGGCAGGCTATTTCTAACTCGCCATAAATCATTCAAACTTTATCACAGCTTCACAAAATTTACACCATTCTCTTCCTTAAAATCTTGTGATTCTAACAGTAAAGGAAATATTTTAATGTGTCTTGTCCTTCTTTCGTAATCCTTATTTGTTTGGAGGTATGGATTTCTCAGAAATGAGCAGTTGCACAGAATCAAATGAATGACAAAATTTATAATAAAGTAGTAGAGAAATTTGTCCTCTTTCCAAAGATGCAGTTGTTCCTTTCATATGACCTACGGTTTTTAAACTAGGAGGGCTAAACCTTAACGAGGGAAGCAAATTGCTCCATTAAGATCAATGCATTTCACCAAGAAAATGATGCTTCAAAGTTTTAAATTAAGGCTTTTTCTAACTCGCCATAACTCCTAGAATTTTCCACGTATCGTTAAAAAATTTACATCAAAATCTTTATTGAGGTCTTCTGCTTCTCACAAAGAAAGAATCATCTCGATATATCTTACGGTTCTTCTATAATGTTTAATTGTTTAGGCATAGTCAAAACTGAGAAATGTCTCCTCGATTCAAAAAGTAGCATTTGGAGGCAGCTGCTTAATTACCTAATTTGAATAACGAAATTTGATTGGCGTAGCCAATGGGCCATAGAGATGCATTGCTTCCATTCATTTCAATGGGGCAATTGATTCCCATATAATCCTATTGTAAAAGAGCTTTTGTAATTGGTTCACAATGGAGAGTCATAGCAACATTGAGGATATATATAACTAATCCAGCCAATCATTCCTATGTGAAGGACGGCAGCGCTACCACTATACTATCCTTGGATTGGTTTGGATGTCTTGGCATACTATATGTAGGATATAGTATAGTGGTGAAGCTGCTGTCCTTCATATGGGAGACTGGGGTTCGAATCCTGGATGGGACACACAACACGAATGCTATGGTAAGCATTTTGGTTTCGTTTAAAAATGGTCATACATATAAGTATAGTGGTAATATATGTATAGTATGGTGGGATATACTATATGTAGGATATGGTATAGTGGTAATGCTGCCATCCTTCACATGGAAGACCAGGGGTTCGTACCCTGGATGGGGCATACAACAACACGAATGCTATGGCAAGCATTTTGGTTTCGTTTAAAAATGGTCATACATATAAGTATAGTGGTAATATATGTATAGTATGGTGGGATATACTATATGTAGGATATAGTATAGTGGTGAAGCTGCCGTCCTTCATATGGGAGACTGGGGTTCGAATCCTGGATGTGGCATACGACAGCACGAATGCTATGGCAAGCATTTTGGTTTCGTTTAAAAATGGTCATACATATAAGTATAGTGGTAATATATCTATAGTGTGGTGGAATATACTATATGTAGAATATGGTATAGTGGTGATGCTGCCGTCCTTCACATGGGAGACCGGGGTTCGAATCCTGGATGGGGTATGCGACAACATGAATGCTATGGTAAGACTTTTGGTGTCGTTTAAAAATGGTCATACATATAAGTGTAGTGGTAATATATGTATAGTATGGTGGGATATACTATATGTAGGATATGGTATAGTGGTGTTGCTGCTGTCCTTCACATGGGAGACCGGGGTTCGAATCCTGGATGGGGCATACGACAACATGAATGCTATGGCAACCATTTTATTGTTGCTTAAAATGATCATACATATAGTGGTAATATATGTATAGTATGGTGGGATTTTCTAAATGTAGGATATAGTGCAGTTGTTTTGCTGTCGTCCTTCACATGGGAGACCGGGGTTCGAATCCTGGTTGAGACATACGATAACACGAATGCTGTGGCAAGCATTTTATTGTTGCTTAATAATTATTTTAATAATTATATTAATAATTATATTCATATAGGCCTGCCCCCTGCCCACTGCCCTTGCCCCTGCACACTGCCCCCTGCCCCCTGCCCACTCACCTATGGCTCCCCCTTGCCATAGCATTTGTGTTGTCATGTCGTAGGATTCGAACCTCGGTCTCCCATGTGAAGGACAGCAGCATTACCACTGTACTATCCTACGTATGGTATATCCAACCATACTATACATATATTACCACTATACTTATATGTATGACTATTTTTAAACGAAACCAAAATGCTTGCCATAGCATTCGCCCCATCCAGGATTCGAACCCCAGTCTCCCATGTGAAGGACAGCAGCGCTACCACTATACTATCCTTGGATTGGTTTGTGTGTTTATATTATAATTATATTGTTCAAATATAATTTGAACTAGTTATTTAAAATACATTAATTTTATGCTTTTATTTGTTGACTATAAAGGCAGCAGTAACAAAAAAAATCCTTAAAGACCATCCTAACAACAATCTTTGCCAAGACATCCAGACCAATCCAAGGATAGTGTAGTGGTAGCGCTGCTGTCCTTCACATGGGAGACTGGGGTTCGAATCTTGGTTGGGACATACGACAACATGAATGCTATGGCAAGCATTTTGGTTTCGTTTAAAAATGGTCATACATATAAGTATAGTGGGAATATATGTATAGTATGGTTGAATATACCATACGTAGGATAGTACAGTGGTAATGCTGCTGTCCTTCACATGGGAGACCGAGGTTCGAATCCTACGACATGACAACACAAATGCTACGGCAAGGGGGAGCCGTAGGTGAGTGGGCAGTGGGCAGGGGGTAGTGGGCAGGGGGCAGTGGGCAGGGGGCAGTGGGCAGGGGGCCATATAATTATATATGAATATAATTATTAAAATAATTATTAAGCAACAATAAAATGCTTGCCATAGCATTCATGTTGTCGCATGCCTCATCCAGGATTCGAACCCCAGTCTCCCATGTGAAGGACGACAGCAAAACAACTGCACTATATCCTACATTTAGAAAATCCCACCATACTATACATATATTACCACTATATGTATGACCATTTTAAGCAACAATAAAATGCTTGCCATAGCATTCATGTTGTCGTATGCCCCATCCAGGATTCGAACCCCGGTCTCCCATGTGAAGGACGGCAGCATCACCACTATACCATATCCTACATATAATATATCTCACCACACTATAGATATATTACCACTACACTTATATGTATGACCATTTTTAAACGACACCAAAAGGCTTACCATAGCATTCATGTTGTCGCATACCCCATCCAGGATTCGAACCCCGGTCTCCCATGTGAAGGACGGCAGCATCACCACTATACCATATTCTACATATAGTATATTCCACCACACTATAGATATATTACCACTATACTTATATGTATGACCATTTTTAAACGAAACCAAAATGCTTGCCATAGCATTCGTGCTGTCGTATGCCACATCCAGGATTCGAACCCCGGTCTTCCACATGAAGGACGGCAGCATCACCACTATACCATATCCTACATATAGTATATCTCACCATACTATACAAATATTACCACTATACTTATATTTATGACCATTTTAAGCAACAATAAAATGCTTACCATAGCATTCGTGTGGTCGTATGCCCCATCCAGGATTCGAACCCCGGTCTCCCATACGAAGGACGGCAGCATCACCACTATACCATATCCTACATATAGTATATCCCACCATACTATACATATATTACCACTACACATATATGTATGACCATTTTTAAACGAAACCAAAATGCTTACCATAGCATTCATGTTGTCCCATACCCCATCCAGGATTCGAACCCGGGTCTCCCATGTGAAGGACAGCAGCATCACCACTATACTATATCCTACATATAGTATATTCCACCACACTATAGATATATTACCACTATACTTATATGTATGACCATTTTTAAACAAAACCAAAATGCTTGCCGTTGCATTCATGTTGTCGTATGCCACATCCAGGATTCGAACCCCGGTCTTCCACGTGAAGGACAGCAGCATCACCACTATACCATATCCTACATATAGTATATTCCACCACACTATACATATATTACCACTATACTTATATTTATGACCATTTTAAGCAACAATAAAATGCTTTCCATAGCATTCGTGTTGTCATATGCCCCAACAAAGATTTGAAGCCCGGTCTCCCTTGTGAAGGACAGCAGCAACACCACTATACTATATCCTACATATAGTGCTTTAACTCACACTAGAGGGCAGTATATGTGATGGATTATCAATTGTTAGTCCGTTGTGAAATTCCATCTAAAATCTGTATATTTTAATCCTCAGATTCTCCTCCAGGAGTTGTGGTCGTGAAGTTGGGCAGTAATATTGTGTTTGGCTGTGAAGGGGACCTCACAGTGGACGGTGTGCCTTTGGCTGCAACTAGGGTCATGAGTAATAACCTTCAAAAAACACCAAGAGACGACATCCCTGGCATCCAGAGGATTTCCTGGGGGAACCATACTAAAACTACACAATCACAAAGAGTACATTTGACCGGAACACACCAAAATGCTGATTCAGTTCTGAACCCCAAGACAAAAATTGGAGCAGCGGTCACTAGTAATGCATTTCTAAGCGCTAGAAAGTGGCAGAGCACTTCTAGACGGGTTACTGTTGGTGTTTATCAAGCTGGACAGGAAGTAGAAGTGTCTGGAATTACCAAAAGAAAGGGTTTTGATGATTATGAAGAGGACCACACCAGGGTGACACAAACAACACAGACACACTGGACATTCAACGGGCGACATGTGCATTCTGGAGTGGAAAGAGAAGGGATTTTAAGGCGTTCAAAGCTCCTTGCTGCAGACACTGGGACTTACAGCTGCTACCGTGGAAATAACATCATTTCCACATTCCGCGTTACCGTTGGAGGTGAGAACCTGTGAGAAAATTCGTTGATGGTTTCTTCATATACAGTCACTTTTTTCATGTTTTTACAGTTCCCCCAGAGAAACCCAGTCTCTATTGCTTCAGGAAGTTTCATACCAGTAAGGTGCGCTGTGATTGGACAGCAAAGCAGCCTATTAGTCCTCAACCTCTATGCTACATGCTTCTTAATCAAGGGTGAGAGACCTGTTTATTGCCTTTTTTAAATCAAACAAATATACAGTATGCATTTTATTTGCTAGTGTTTTTAAAGAGATAGCATCACTTCCACAGAAATACCACAGTATTAAACTAACTGGTGTCGTTGTTGTGGGCCAATTGAATCAATTAAATCACTGAATTAACACCATATTTGTTTTTTTCATTCAACTCCCCCACAATTTTGTAGTACACAAGTACTTGAGAAAGTGCTGTTCATAAGTATTTTACATGCAAATAGATTGGATTGGTTGCCAAGGAAGCATTTTTGGTTGCTATGGAACGTGACAGTCAGTGACATATAAAGACCCTCCTTCCCAAAATGAGTGATATAAACCAACCCCCATGTCACCATGATCTAAGATATGTTAAAAGGGTTGCTATGGTAAACATATTGGTTGCTAGGGAGGGGTCAGAGACATACAATGTTGCCTCTGTCACTATAAGTTATATAAGCTAACCCTCGTGTCTCGGTCATTTACCAAAGGTAAGATGTAGTTCAGAAAATTTGGTTGCTGCGGTAGACAGTTTGGTTATATCATACAAATTTAAGTTGTTAGTATGATTAACATAATCAAATCCACATTTTTGTTGCCTTTTACAATTTATTTTCAATGGCCATTATGAGTCGATCGTAAATATTTAACCATTTCTAGAGAGTTAAAATACTAAAAATGCTTTAAAATTGTTAAAATTATTTAATTTTACACTTTCCCAGATACTAATATTGTCATTTGAGTGTTGGGTATGGGTATTGTGAAAAGTTAATGTTGTGAAACTAGAGAAGAAGTGTCGAAGATTCTTGAGTAAGAAGCTCCGCCCATTTCCGAAACCAGGGAGAAGGATTTAACAGCCAATAAAAAAAGGTTTATTGAAATCAAGTATGTTTTTATGTAAAAATCATTTTATCCATGTAACTCTAGATCCATTAACAGTACGGTTAGTACAGTTTTATGTGAATCACAGTACCATTCTGGAGCCTCTGAAAGCTGAGGCAAGGCAAAGTAAGAATTTCATTCAATTGACTATAAAAATGAAATGAAACACTGCTTCCACAGGTTCTTTGGGAATATCTCTCGAGTACCCTGCTATTTCTCACGCTCTCGCTGCTGGTGCGCATTCCATGTGGATGAGGGCAACAGGGCTCTGCATCAGGCTAAACTCTGTGTGACCAACTCAGTCGGAAACTCCACCAGCCCGCTTCTCAACTTTAAGCTACATGACATCAGTCAGCAGCATGGTTTTACTCTCCCTCTCTTACACTTTATGTAGATATATATATATGTTTGAGGGACAAACAGCTCTTTGAATGTCTTGTAGTTAAGCCAGACCCCCCACATCGAGTGATAGTGAGAGCTGTTGAGGGCCAGAAGCACATGCTCAAAGTCTCCTGGTCTTATCCCAGTTCCTGGAAGAGTGGCTACTACGTCTTGCAGTTCCATCTGAGATACAGACCTCTCCTCTCAGAGCAGGTGAAGATATTTCTTTTTCCAATAGCATGTTCTTTTGTTTTTACAAAATATTTTAAATTACATTACACAATCATTTCACAACAAACCGGAAATTCAGAGTATTACATTTTGTCGTGGTTTTGTTGCAAAAATTGACAATTGTTTTTATGTTTTATAACAAAGATCAATATAAAGTCATAAATCCTCCCAAAAAAGCAGACATCTCCCAAACCTTATACACTGTTCCAAGCACTTTTTGTGCCAGAACACTAGCCATATAACAGGTGTAGCATTTCCATGGGTTAGTACTTTTTATCACCACTAGATGGCAGGGATTGCACCAACTTGGGGTCTGTAAATTGAAACCGAAACTGCCATTTTCTCACATTTTAATTTGAATTCTTGTAATGTTATTTTGTAATTTCTTTCTATGAAGGAACACAAGTAATTTTCTTGAATGCTGGAATATTTTTGCAAACAGATTTGGACCATTTTAAAGACAAAAAATCCCATATTATGCTGATATTTGAGCACCAAACTTCCACCTGTTTTTCTTTTGGTCAGTCATTTAACTCAGAACCACCTCCTTTCACATAAACCCACTTAATGTGCGGCAACACCGGCACGCTGAAATCATGACTGAACACGCTACTGAAATTGACCATTTTGAAAAACAAATTTCCACATGACTACATGAAATTTTATGACTACAATTTTGACTAAAATGGTTATTTCTCTGTTCATTTAATTCCACATTCTCATTCATTTAATTCCAATGTAAACTACATGTGTACCTGTACATGAATCTGTTGGGAAAATAAGACCTGTTTGTGTAAGTTCATGCATGATGGTGTCTATCTAAAGCACCAGTCAGTGATGATACACGACGAGATCCAGAGACGGCTCTCCTGGATGATCTATGATGCTCTTCCGCACACACTCTATGAAGTCCAGCTCCGGACCAAGGATGAGTTTGATGGTGCCTGGAGTGACTGGACTGACCCTGTTCTTGCAGAGACGTGGTCAGGTTAGACTACTTTCTGTCACTGTTCCACCATTTCAGTTTGATCTACAATATTTGAGTTTACACATGACGATAGCTCGATAAAGCTTTTAATTTTAATGTTTAACATAATGTTCCTCCAGCTCCTGAGACCACCACTGGCCCAGAGAGCATCACCTCTGTGAGTTCACTCAACTCTGATTTAACAAGTGTTTCAACAGTGCGTCCAGAAATCATTGCTTAATACCATTGTCACCTGCTCTAGGAATCTATTGAGATGTTTGCTGAAGGCTCAGGTTACGATGAGGAACCTGGTGCAGGTGAGGCTGAGCAAAGCAAAGCTGATTCCCATAGAACCTTCGAACTCACAACACTTATGGAAGTTATTCATCTGTGCAAGAACATACCAAGCACTGTGTGAAAGTATTTGAACCCTAGGCTCTAGAAGCGCTATATTTACTTGTAATGGCCTTTGAAAACAAAAAAGGGAAAAGGCAATAAAATATCAAGATGAAACCTTAAAAATTCTTGTTAAACATAGTAACAAGTAAAATTGTAATGATGTCACTGATAGCTCCCTAGCAACCACATTGTTTACCCTAGCAACAAAATTTGGGTAAATGATAGAGACATGTGGGTTGGTTTAAATAATGTATAGTGACAAAGGCAACATTGTAAATAATGTATAGTGACAAAGGCAACATATGTCACTGACCCCTCCATAGCAACCACACTGTTTACCCTAGCAACAAAATTTTGGTAAATGATAGAGAGATGTGGGTTGTTTGAAATAATGTATAGTGACAAAGGCAACATTGTATTATGTCACTGACCCCTCCATAGCAACCAGACTGTTTACCTTAGCAACCAGTTTGGCATATGTCTATCTCAGCCTAGGAAAATAACATTGGCTTTTAAACAGCACATTTACAAGCCAAAATCAAAGTTTGTGTGCAAACTTTAGCCATCTATTTATAAATTAAAACTTTATTTTTAAAATTCAGAAGATTAAGTTTAGGTAAGGCAAGTTTATTTCTGTTTGATAATTCAAATTCGCTTTAAAGAAAGTGAAAAAAGAATTAGTAGAACCTACAGAAATGAACAGCTGGATATCAAATTAAAAAGCATTTGAAAATGATGATTGTGATGAAAATGATTTATTTTGTGGCTCGTTCATACAAATGAGTATGAACTCTGTTACATGATGTGTGGTTGGAGTTTAGACACAAGTCTATCGTGGTTGAATATATTGTGTAGTGTGTACAATGTTGTATGCATGTGTCAAAACAATATTTATACTGATTGAGGAAAAATAAATTAGCTACAAATGTCTTTGATCCATCTTTGTGTTGCAGGTGGTTATGTGCAGTGGAACGTTAAACTTATGTTTCTCTTTTGTGCATCTAGAGTTAATGTTTACAACGATCAGCACGGAATCTACTCCAGTTTGGCTGTACACCTCGTGTGGTTTGGGGCTGTGTTTCTTTGTACTTTCCATTCTCACCGTCTATTTCCTCAGGTAAACCTCAGACTCTTTCTAGCAATACTTGCCATAAGGTTGTTTTATTAATATTTTGTGTCTGTTTCTTCATAGGCACGGATCTAACTCATTGGTAAGATTAGGAAAGCAGAGTTTACCCTTTACGTTTATCCTACAATCATCTACTCCTCCGTCTGCTCCCTCTGAGCCAGGACACTCTGTAGAAGTTGCATCATTATTGTGTTCTCCCATGAACAGTCAAGAACATTTCCAGGGTCAACAAGAAGCCCTTCATCTGCACAACAATGGTTACTTTCAGTATCCACAGAGAGAACACAGAGAAAGTCAGCCATGTAGGAACACTGCAATTTAACATCGATTCTTTAAAGCAGGCATGACCTCTCTTTGTTCGATTACGTTGGTGCACGTTTTTCTCCAAAGTGGCTTTCAACATGAGGGGACAACCCCAGGTTTAGAGAAGAGGTTTCCGCTATTACCAGAATGCTATTTTTATGAATGTGAGCTTATGGAGGAAAAAAAAATAAAGGTTTTTAGTTTTCTACAAATTTAAAGAGTGTTCTGTCTTATTTTTTTACTCCCATCTGATTGCCTCAACCCTGCTTGTGCAAAATGACAACTGCAAAAATTGAGAACAAACTAATAATAACTAATAACAACAATAAAAAGTGCTGTGACAAGATAAAAATTCATAAACCCTTTAAAAAAGCAAAGAGATGGTCAAAACAATGTAAAAATTAAACCTTTTACAATGTTCCAAGCATCTTTTCTGCTTTTATTGTGCCAAACTTTGAAAAACACAAGCCATATTACAGGTAATGTACTTTCAAGGGTTATTCCTTCGTTTCGCTACCAACTGGCAGTGATGGTCTGTGAAATGAAACTGACTCACAACTCTTGTAATGTTCGTTTAAAACTAGAAATATCAAAAGTAATAACCTTTTTATTACTTACACATTATATTTGCAATCAAAATTAAACAACAAATGAGCCGCGTCATTCCTACTTAATTCAAAACAGCCACTGTGTTTGCAAAGACTTTTTAGGTAATACCTGTGTTCCTCCTTATTTAAGCAGAACTCTGTGATTTCTATGATACATCTTAGAAATCACAGCTCCTGTTTTTTTGCAATTCTTTTTTTTCTTACATGTTTTGTTAGGTCTTACTTTTTTTATCACTTGCTTTGTGGATTCCCGGAGATTGACTATTGGAGATTTGGTGAAGTTTTGAAAACTGAGAAGTGGATTTTGAAACTGAGAAGTTGGACTATTGTTTGGGAACCTGGATTGCTTTCTCTGTAGGTTTCTCTTGTCTTGGTTACAGTTTCAGCTTTTTGCATTGGATTTAGAAGATTACTCCAGCAGCCAAAGACACTTGTGAAGGTAGACTTGAAGCAAGTAAAAGACAAGAGTTCTGAATATATTGACTAAACAAATGTTTATTTAAAACTAGAAAGCACTGAATCTTAATTTTGTGATGGTTGATTATAGATTTGGCACACTCCCCTCACGCTCTTGAAAAAGACGTCTATCTTCTGAAGCACGGTTGGGGGGTCCTGTCGCCATCAATGAAGGGAAGCCTTATTGGAGATGGCACAAATGTTTTGGGTGTCAGTTAAAACGGCAGCAAGTTCACGTGTTTACAGCTGTTTCTTCACCACTGGAGAGGGACTCATCTGTGGAGACAAAAAACATCATGAGGTCATACTCAAATCGGTTACAACAATACAAAATATTAGTTTGAATATCTGAAATGACTCTGGACCAAACTTTTAATGGTAGTTTGGGAAGCACAGAAGTGCAGTGATTGATGCTGTCACTCAGTCAGAAAGGTGCTAGAAGTTTTATCCAAACTGGAGAGAATTAAGAGCTCCGAGAAATGCCATAAACCACAAGTCATTGATGATCTCTATCGATAATTCCCATCAGTAAAACATTGCAAGTGTAATTCAACCACCAACTGCCAAGTAATCCATAAACAGACTGTTACCAATAAAGATAACATTAAGGTGTGAATTCTTGTTTTATTCTTTGGTGTTGAACGCTCTTAACTCAAACATTGAGTAATTTACTTGAGGTCAACTGAAACAACATAAAAGTACATACTTAACATATTTTTACATACACCGAATACTTACACAAAGCAAAATGGCTAAATTACAATTAGTACACGCAATGAAAATATATTTTAACTTAAATGACAAACAAAATTAAATGAGGAAATAAATCAAACCTCACGTGGTTAATATAACCATGCGGTAGTTAACACAATCAACGCTCTTTTTAACTTAAGTCGCAAACAAACAAATGAAAACAAACTTACCACGCTGGGAAAACAAGAAAGAACAAAGTCAATCGTATATATAAAAGAATGATTAAACTTTTCTTAAGATAACATGCCATGCGATTAATGAAGTCTCGGACCAAAGATTTTGATTCAAAAGAACCGATTCGAAGGAACCGATTCATTAGTTCAAACTCTTAAAGAAACAGCGCAACACAGACAGTGATGCAATGCGGCCTGGGAGCAGCTCATCTGTAAGTCAAGATGCTCAAATATCTGAAGGATAGTAGAGGCTACTTGGTGACAGCAGGTATCGAGTAGAAAAAAGAAATGGATGAAATATACAAGTAAAATGAAGAGAAGTAAAATGTAGATGCAATTCGTAAGTTGTCCAGCAGGTGTCCTCATAACTTTCTACTAGACAAGGCCTTAGGATTGATGCTAGAGCAATCAAGAACAAGTTTTTAGCCTTGCGTGTCTCCGCATCGCAGCAGTGTCTTTATGTGAAGGGTCTATTTTGTTCTCGCGGAGGAATAGGCGCAGTGAGCAGCGCGGGCGCCGGCCGTCTCTATCTGCCTTTGAAGTCGCAGTAGGATAAAGGATAAAGATAATTCCTGTCTTAAATCAGAGGCAGATTTTGTCTGGAAAACAAAAAAGCAAATCAGAATATTCTGTAAAATTGTTTATTGCATGCTATATTTATTACAAGATAGTTATTCCATCTAACTGTTAGGTTAGGTTGTTAAACTGGGAGCTCAGAGAAATGCAAAGAGTTTCAATATGAAGTGAAAGGTTTGTTTCTGACTTCTAAAGCACATTATACTTCGACAAAATGTGACTCGTTTTGGTTTTTCAAAACATTTTTCTGAAAATATTTGTTCATCAGAATGTTTTACTTTCAGAATTTCCTCCTTTGCAGGGAAAAAAACGAAACAAAAAAATAAAAACTATCAATTGGAATAATTAGATGTATTTATGTAAGAATCACTTCAGGCAATCATTGATTTTTCTATATGATTATATTGTCCGGCCCCCAGAAGCTCAAATTGTGCTAAAATTATAGGGAAAATGTGAGAGTGAGCTTTAATTATTATTGTTATTATTATAGTAATGCTGTTTTGTGTCTTTTACTGTTTTATTGTTCTTTTATCGCTTTAAACAAATACTGCAATCTACAGTAACTTTTTTATTTTATACTTCTAAGCACGCATCGAATACAAAACTATACATTTTTCAAAATATATGCTTTTTTTTCTTCGATGGACTGGCGACCTGTCCAGGGTGTACCCCCACCTCTCGCCCAATGTGCGCTGCGTTACCGGCAGACCCCCGTGACCCCAAAAAGGGAATAAATGGGTTTGAAAATGAATGAATGAATGAATGAATGAATGAATGAATGAATAAATGTGCTTTTTTCGATTAATCGAAAATCAACAACCCTTAAACAGATGCAGAGCAGCAATAAAAAAATCAATTCGCCAGAATTCGCTTTTCTTCAGCAGTGGTTTTAGCGCCTGCGGTGAAATTTAGAAATAAAAAACATTAAATGCTGTTGTGCTAAAATTGGGGAAAATGTGAAAGTAAACTTTTATTAATAATTTAATATATATATAATTTATTCATTTTTTTAATATAGAGGACATTTTTACAGTATTCTAAAAGCTAACTTTTTTGTGAACATTAGGCCTCCTGTAATCGTTTAAAATAATTGTTATCGAGCGACATATTTTGTTAGAGATCTTTACATTTCATCATGGAATTAAATATCCCATAACACTGAGGTTTCTGAGCCACCTTTGTCCTTCAAACTTGTTCAGTGTCAGGTTTCCAGCCGCTTTTTAGAATTCTAGCACGACCTTTACATCTTATACAGAAAACGCTGCGTGATTAACTTAATCTTTTGTCTGGTTCTCTTTGAGAGCTGCAGATATATATATATTTGTGCTGCACTGTTTTGTGTCTTACTGCTTTAGTTCTTTTATCGCTTTTAACAAATACTGCAATGATATCTATGATATACAGTGGCCAAATTAACACAAACAATGGAAAAATAATAACTGTATTGTAACAGATTACTTGCAAATAATCATTTTGTGGTGAAATTTAACTAGATCTTGTGTTGTGAAAACTGCTGAAAAAAACTATAGAACCCAACGCAAAATAATAGAAAATCTAATGGATGTACTGGTTATAATGGAAATTATATTGGTTTTTATGGCAAGTATAACAATGCCTGCTGCTATGTGACCAAAACACACTACAGGAATTTTTTGCACACCTTAATCATACAGAGAGAACATAGCTTTATCTTTTGCCCGTTTCTCCTCAACTTCTTTTCCTTTTTTTCTAAATTGTGCACCTGACAGCTTTGGTCTTTTTCTCTCCATCGCTGTGTTTACTTTGTGATTCGCCATTCCTCAACGCTGTCCCTCACGAGGCCAAGACTAAACCAATTCACTTCCACATCCTCATCATTATCTATTTTATTACCTGTTTATTTTAGTTAGCATTTTACACAATTAACTAAAAAATGCTAATTATTACTCTGTGTTTATAATATTATGAATGAAACGGTGCGTTATTTGTAAGAAAGTCAGTTTTCGCTGACAGTTTATATCCCTCCTCCTCAGTTTCACTTGGGAGAGGCGCAGTCTTGTCACCTGCGCTGCCCTCCCCTCCGTGCGCATCAGCACAAGAGTCAGAAAGAAGCTGCGAGTAAGACGCAGGATTCAGCTTCGTGATGAAGCCTGCTAAGCTAACCACGACGGTCCTGCTGTTTTTTGTTTTGAACTGCTTTTATTCTGTGCTCGCATCTCTCTCTCGTGATGGTAAGATATTTTCTCAGTTCACCTCTTCTGTCGTTCAGCGTATGGGCACATGTTGATAACAATGCGACTTTTTCATTCATTCTCCAAAGCATGTTACTGTGTGAGCCGCACCGCTATCTTTCATTAATCACATTTTAATTGTGAGTAAAGTCCTGGGATTACCTCTGACAGGCAAGTAGTAAACGTGTCTGCAGACCGGTGTGTCAGGTTACTTTAAAGAGGCGCTCTAGAAATAGCTCCATGAGGCTTTTCTCTTTTCTCACAGCACACAGCTGCTTGATAACATTACAAAATCAGTGTATGGGGTGTTAATTATTGAAGTCTGATCAGTTTAAAATAATATAGGAATATTATTCTGAACAAACCGTAGATAGATAATATATAATAATATATAACAAATAGATAATAATTCTACCATGCACAACAAAAAACAGAGCCAGTTGCTCTTTTTTTATTTAATCTAAGGTCCCGTTTACACCGGTCAAATGCCAATTCAGATTTTTTAGCTTATTTGTTACAGATCGGATATGATCTATGATGTAAACAGGGAAAAAATACTGGAAGTGTGTGTTGAGGCGTAATCAACTCACAGAGTGTTACATTTACTTCCAGGACTTGTTTTTTTTTTAACTCCCAAAGCAAAACAATTTTTAACACTGGGTAATCCCAAACCCTGGATACATTGAATCCTGCTATATGTAATCATGTTTCACACGGTTAATCACGGTATACATGCATATTGCTAAACCCCTAAATTTGCATAATTGGGGTGTCGCTGTTTCAGCTTTGATGTAAAGAGGGCAATACGCCATTTCCGGTTAGTGTTAAGTTGTAGAGTAGGGTCACTTCCTCATCTCAGTAATTCCGGTTCGCTGCCAGAAATCCTTCCTGATGGCATTTTATTGTAATCAGCAGATTCACTCACAATCACTGGATTCTGCATTTTCCAATGAAACAAACTATGTTTTTGTATTTAGTAAACACTTTGATAAATCATATTATGAAAGCAAACGCTTTTCTGCAAGAGCCCACTTCCTGTTTGTGACAGTAATCCTCGCTGATTTTTGATTGGCTGTCTGTTGTTAAGCATTTAACAACAATATCAGCACTTCTGACAACCACAGCTGTGATTGAATTCCAGTTAAACCTCTGAGTCACTGCCCCTGGTACTGCTTGACATCTCATTGTAAAGATATCTTTATTTTATTTTGGATTTCAGACTGTCCTGAAAACCAAGAAGTAACTTGTGAGAGTTTGCGAACCACCGATAAGTTCTTTGAGTACAAGAGTCCTAAGATCAAGTGTAAAGATGAGGATTGCGAGGAAGCCTGGTACTATCAGGTGTGTGGAGGACTCTCCTGTTCCTGTGTTAAATGTTCATTTGAAGGAGAAAAACTCTCAAAGTGCTGTTTTTTTCTTCTCCGTATAGAACGGGACCTGTATCGTGTATGTGAAAGACAGTGGAAACCATTTAAGTTCTGTTGTTGACGTCACTACAGAGTCGATGACTTTCAGAAGCTGCGAGAACCTACAATACCAGTTTCGCTGTGACAAGGTATTGGAGTAGAATGATTCATATTAGTGTATGAATAAAAATAATAATTGTATTTCTGTTTCAGTGTGGGCTGTATTGTGCTGTTAATTACACAGGTCAGTCTCATGAATCATTGTATGACCTCCTCAAATGAATCGAATTGTTGTTTTATTCATGCTTTGATCTCATTTGTGTCCAGTCACATATTCAGAGGCTACAACATCTGCAGGTTTTCCAGGCTGGGCCATTGCTCTTATTATTGTTATTACTGCTCTTGCTGTTGTCGCCATCATAATCTGCTGTTTACAAAAGAAAGGTGAGGGTCTTATAAGGTGTGTATTTATTGCATTAAATATTAAGAGTTATGAAAGATTAATGATGATATACAGGGCACCTGAAAGGATTCACAGTACTGCATTTTCCTCACATTTTTACAGCTTTAATTAGGCTCACAGCGGCGTAATAAGTAGGGTTTTATACAGTTGTGCACACACCCCAGCAACATTTATTACTCATGTTTTTCAGAAAATATTAACACAACTGTGTTTACTGTTTTTAACGTTCAAACTTTCCAAATGACCCTAATCAAAAGTTTCAGATTTCGTATTCCTCCCTTTAACATCAATGAAAGCCTGAAGTCACTCGGTTGTCCACGAGGTTCTTTATCTTCGTCTTGGCAAAAGCCTCCAACTCTCGTGAACTGTGTTGCATGCACTGCACGCTTGAGTTGTCCCCAGAGTGGTTGAATGATATAGAGGTCAAGACATTGAGATGCTGCGTTCATCTTCCCATCAATTTAGACCAAGTTTTCTGTGGGTTTGGAGCTCACTTATCCTCAGAACATCAGTGACCCGCCTCCATGTTTAACTGTAGTATTGGTGTTCTGTTCATCATAGCACTTGTTTTTGGTCTCATTGTTCTACCAAAGTTTGGAGACGTGTCTCTATTGTCAGCGGCTACTTTGTGGCATTTTTGTAGTAATCAACCATGCATGCAACCCATTTTTCTTCTATTAAGAGCCCAGAAACTCAGAAATCTTTTCCGCACAAACATTGATCACAACTAACTGGTCGCAGGTGAGGAGGATGGTTACCTTGACCAGCAATTCAAAACCTTTTGTGTCAATTTTTGTGCATGTTATCAGATCAAAATACAGGGTACTTAAATTTCCAGTCAGTTGGAAAGTTTGTGATTATGATTGAAAAAGTGAACACAGTGGTTTGCAAATAAATGGTTTCACCCAACCACTAACCAAACTGAAATATGTAAACTGGGTCTTTTGTGGGTATGTAAACTTGCGATCACAACTGTATCTCTCTAATGGGAACAAGCACACAGATTAAAACATCTATAGACCTCAGAGACAGGATTATGTCATTGCACAAATCTTAGGAAAGATTTGAAGGTCACAGTGAGCACTGGGTAAATCAATAAACCAATGCTCACTCTGTCAGAGCTCACTCCAGTGTTCCTTTGTGGAATCAAATCTTTTTTTCTTAAGTAAATGAGCTTTTTTGAGGAGTGTGTTTTTAATTAAGACTGTAACAAAAATTTGTGGAACAACTGCAGAGGTGTGAATACTTTAAGGGTGTCGTCATAATTACCATAATGCACTGTCACTTCACAAGTCAAAGTCCACCTGACTATTATTTACTCTTTAATTGCACAGATTCTGATTCTATACTATTGCTTTCTATTGATCGATATCACATTTGAATTACAGCTAAGAAAAGTGCAATATATTATATTTATTTAGCTTTCTTTTTGCAGTATGCAGGTCGAAAGACACCAGCGTGTGATCAAGAAGGACTGATCCTGAGACATCTTAGACTCTACATTCCCTACAAACCCCTCCATATTGCTCAAAAAGTACAGCATTTACACAAGTAGCATTAATGATTTTCAATATTTTTTCCTTGGTTCGAGTTTATTTTGTGTGGTTCACGATGATTCAATTTTCCCCTTAAAAAACTATTATAAAATATTTGCTCAGGTGCACTTTGCTATCATTATTATTCTTTTTAATTATCAACTATTTAATATTTGTTGAATATTTTCCAAAAATTGCTGAATGTCACATTTACTAGTATACAGATACCAGGAAGTCAATCAAGCTTAGAGTTAATAAAAGGAAGAAAACCCTTTTTTGGTTCACACTTTAAACTTCAAAAATTTAAGCTTCAAGCAGCGATCAAAGGGCTTTCACAACCCTGGCACCATCGCCTCTCTGAATTCATATTCAGAAGATGTATTCAAGAAAGCAAATTAAAATATAACTGCAAGCAGTAATGCGGGGCCAAGCATCCAGTAGGCAAAATGTGAGGAGAAATACCATCAAAATGTAAACCAAAGACATACGAAATCATCTCAAGGCATGGTAGCATAAAAAACAAGTTGAATTAAGCGCTATTTAAAATTTTATGAATTTTGACCATTAGGTGGCGCTCTTAGTAACTTTTGTTTTGGGGTCAGCCTTTGGTACTGATGAATCACAACAAATTTGGTGTCAATATGGCAAACGGTTGCAGAGATACAGCTCCGGAAACCACCTGACCCGACGGCATCACAGTCGTCATGGCTCTTATCGAAAACGATAAAAGCAATCAACACGCTACGAATAACTTTTTTCCAGCAAGGTCTAAGGATGATCCTATTCTAATTTGGTGAGAATCGGATTAACGGTCTGGGGGGAGTTAGAAAAAGTAAGGTTTTCAGCAAATTCAACATGGCAGACAGGAAGTTCAATCAATTATGGTAAATTTTATATCTATGTTCTCAGCTCGACCTAAGGAACAAAACTGGATGAGATTTTTGACAATAGGCTAAAGCTAGCAAAAGTTATTAGCATTTTTCTAAAATCGTTTATATCTTTTGACCACAAGGTGGCGCTGGCGTAAAATTTGTTGAGTCCCTCCAAGGCATGGTGTCAAACATGCACAACAAGTTTCAAAATTTCAAAGTAAAGCATGTTTGAAATACAGCATTTTTTGGCATAATTCAAAATGGCCAACGCACAAAATGGCCGAGACAGTAAAAATGGACATGGTTCGACTCGGCTTGATGCTCCAAACGCGCTGATACCAATTTTATGAATTTTGGACAAACGGTTTGGGAAATACAGGCCAAATTGCCATTTTTTTATATCTCCGGACCACTAGGGGGCAGAGCGAGGAAACACTGCATGCAGCCTCAGATCATAGGCGTTACAACATAGACAAAGTTTGGTGTACATAGGCTAAAGCGTTGCGAAGTTATCGCCTTACAATCATTTTTGCGAGTTTTGAGTAAGGATCATTCGCGAATAGTTCAATAACGGTCTGACTATTCAAAAATCCAAGAAATAACTTTTGTTCGGCATAGTCAGTAGATTATATGGAGCACATTTCGTGAAGTTTGGACAAACGGCCACGGAGGAGTTAGCAAAAGTAGGTTTTTCATAAAATTCAAAATGGCGGAAAAATTTGCATGGCGGAATATGACGTCATAGGGTCAGGTCGATTCGTCTTGAGCCAAGGAATCAGTGGGAATTGAAATTTTGTTTATACGACTTACGGTTCAAAAGTTATTAGCATAAACGTGGGTGAAACTTTGGCCTATTGGTGGCGCTAGACGGTTCGGTTTGGAGACTTCAAATTTGATCAGCTTGTAGGTCAGAGGATAGGCAGTAAGTAGGCCAAATTTCATAACTTTCCCGCAAACGGTTCATAAGGCTCCCATTGACTTCATTACGGAAGAAGAAGAAGAAGAAGAAGAAGAAGAAGAAGAAGAAGGAGGAATAATAATAATAGGAAGAAACGGAACAAACACAATAGGTGCCTTCGCAGCTTTGCTGCTTGGCCCCTAATAAATAATATAACTGCAAGCAGTAATGCGGGGCCAAGCAAGCAGTAGGCAAAACGTGAGCAGAAGCACCATCAAAATGTAAACCAAAGACATATGAAATCACCTCAAGGCATGGTAGCATAAAAAACAAGTTGAATTGAGCACTATCTAAAATTTTATGAATTTTGACCATTAGATGGCGCTCCTAGTAACTTTTGTTCTGGGGTCAGTCTTTGGTACTGATGACTCACAACAAATTTGGTGTCAATATGGCAAACAATTGCAGAGATAGAGCTTCGGAAACCACATGACCCGACGGCAT
>SRMA01026540.1:11710-32984 GCA_007224835.1 Danionella cerebrum | reverse complement strand
AATAATAATAAGAAGAAACAGAACAAACACAATAGGTGCCTTCGCAGCTTTGCTGCTTGGCCCCTAATAATAATAAGAAGAAACAGAACAAACACAATAGGTGCCTTCACAGCTTTGCTGCTTGGCCCCTAATAATAGGAAGAAACGGAACAAACACAATAGGTGCCTTCGCAGCTTTGCTGCTTGGCCCCCAATAATAGGAAGAAACGGAACAAACACAATAGGTGCCTTCGCAGCTTTGCTGCTTGGCCCCTAATAATAGGAAGAAACGGAACAAACACAATAGGTGCCTTCGCAGCTTTGCTGCTTGGCCCCTAATAATAATAAGAAGAAACGGAACAAACACAATAGGTGCCTTCGCAGCTTTGCTGCTTGGCCCCTAATTATGAAAGTTATATGATGTGTCCTGACCCCCAGAGTTTTTCTGTAATTGTTTTAGCTTATATTCCCCATCACAAATGTCTTATCTTTGTGAAATTTGTTATTTCCTTGTGACAAGAGAGATTTCCTGAGAGAGTGTTGTGGTTCTGTTCAGAAATGAGTGTAGTGTAAATTTGGGGTCAGACACTGTGTGAGTCATGACAACTTTGTATAGGGACATTTTTATTTTCAATAGCGGCCGTGCACTCTTTGTTTTATAAATTTAAAACAAATTGCAATTTACCATCTGACATGTTTTCAGTTAAGACTCATTCTGTTTGGAGATGAACAAATGAAATCTCTCAGAGGAGTGTGTTAAAGTACGACACAAGTGCCCGTTTGTAGAGGTTTTTGCAAAATAACAGACTTCCTGTCAACTTTGAAAACAGAAGTTATACTACTTATATTTGTTTTTTTGTGACAAGACTGAAAGCTGCTCAAACGCCTCAGGGAATGCTTTTCTGATTATCCTAATGCATTAATAAATCTGTTTCCTTTCTGTTCATACAATCCCGTCTCTTGAATCTTAAACATTAACACGATAATGTATTAATTCGGTAACATTACCAAAGTAATCACACGTCCAGATTGTAATTGCTTTAGCACCTTTGCAACACAAAGGAGATTCAAGGAGTGGTTTAGAATCTCAACTCCTTGCAACACTGTTAGATTTCTGTTGAGTTACATTCACAAATGTATAATTGTATAATTCATAATTATTCACAATCTCACACAATAAACTGCAGTATTTACCAACAACCAGTTTTCAAGTTGTGATGTTTGAAATGTGTGAAATTTTGCCTTCAAAAATGAGTGGAAGGCTGCAAAACAATAATACTCTGAGCAATTACAATGGGGTTCTATGCATCTTTGCTGCTCATCTTTGTTTAAATACAACATGGCATTACTTCTAATATAAGTAAACAATCATAAACTTTTAGTGGTGCGCAATCAGAAGATAAGAACTTAGAACTCTTAAAATGAGCTTGAGCCATCAGTGCTATAAATGATCTCAGAGATGAAAGTTCTCTTAGCATGTCTGAAGCCTTGCTTGCTCTTTTCGTTTTGTGAAGGGCAGCAGGAAAGACTGCAGGCCATTCGTATTAGTCATGTTCTTGCAATATTCCTCTCTCATTGTGTGAATACTGTTTTTCAGTAAAGCAGAGTACAGTGATGGTAAAAGAAAAATCTTGAATTCCATACAATTTCCCTGTGAGTAAAATCGATTTGATTCTTTTTAAAAACTCTATTATATATATTCCCAATCTTCAGGTTTCAAATCACAATTGGAATCAAATCCCAACTGAAACTAAATTACACAACCCAGCGTCTCCTAGATTAATCCAGCCGCTGCCTTATCCGATCTTTAATTTACCATGGATCAATAAATCCATGTAGACTAGGGAAAGAGGAAAATGCTGGGAATAACAGGCAGGAATTTAGCATTTTTTGCTGTCCATGAGTGAATTTAAACTAGGTTTATTTAACACTGACAGAATATGAAAACAGAAAAGGCATTTAAAAAAAGATAAACTAGTTTCATTTACAGGAAATAAACATTTTCCCCCTTTCATAAAACAAGTTAAATGTCTCTCAGAGAAGATGTAGTAACTAATTACTACCAGATTGCCAAATCTCGCCATGACCAAAGAGATGAGCACAATTGTCAGGGACGTGACATTAGTTATCCAGACCTCAATCCCATAAAAGCGTTAAAATCTTTAAAAATAAAACATTTATTGTAAAAAATGAATAGTTGTGAAAACGCAAAAAAGTAAGGCAACATATCGCACTTTTGTGTTGTTTTGATGTTTTGTCATTTTTGCAAGTATAAATATTTTGTTACGCTAATGTTGGGTCTAAATGACCCAGCTCTGTTCGCCAGCCCAAGAGACAACCTGTAAGGCTTGAATAATTTCAGACAAGACTCAGACTGTGGTTTAAAGTCAGCAAGTGAGCGCTCGGGCTGAAGACTGTGGGTAGCAGCACGGTGGTTGTCCTCAAGTTAGCACTCGCTGTGTTCCTGCTATATTTAGACTCAGAGAATAAGCATTCACTTCCACATAGGCAAAATATCTTTTGGTATTGGCTAACTCCACAGTCTGGGATGTGAGTGTCATTTGCTCTGATTTACTCAGGCTTTCTGTAAATCTCAGTGTTTCCCTTACCATTATATTAGGGGGGCGCCCCGCCCCCCAACGGCACCCCCCGCCCTCCTTGAAGGTCAAGTTAATTTTATTTTATTTTCGTCGAAAAACGACAGAAGTAATTTATATATAACAGGTCTTTGCTTTTTTCTTTTATTAAACTAAATAGCATTATGTTATTTATACAATGGCATGTAATTTCTGTCTCAACGTTTGCGCGTTTACAATTGTCCTCCGTATCGCGCACGGCGGAGTTCCGCCCCGATGCGCGCGCACCGCGGAGTTCCGCTCCGATGCGCACACACAAACCCATCAGCGGACAGAGACCGCGCTTTAAACGCTCACAAGGTGGTGACGAGGACAACACGTGTTCTGCTGCGAGCAGCAGCCGGTGTAGCTTTCCTACTCCGAAACAAAGTACAGAAAAGAGCCCAAGTGCTGCATGTCCTGCCCCTGACAAGCAGCAAAAGTCTAGCCACCACAGAACGACAGGTTTTGACCCAGCTTGGCTGTCAGAGGGGAAATACTCCCCCTGGCTGTACAAGACTGATCTTGGTAAGTAAGTAAGTAAATACACACAAGCATGAATGAACGAATTGATAAATAAATTGCTTAATTAATAGCTAGCTAGTTAGTTATACAATGGCATTTCCTGCTTTAAACTATCACTATGTTAAGTTGATTTTTACTGTTGTTACTATCAGTTATCACTTTTAAAGCCTAACAGTTAATGTATTTACAGGTCAAAACAGACATTCGCAATAGGCTGCAAGGGGACCATCTTGCAGCCTGCATGCGGATCTCAATAAATGGGCCAGAAGTTTCAGACTATCCATACCAAGATGCTCTGGAAATGTTCTTTCAGAAGCCCAGAAAGATGCACTGCAGTGACAAAAGCTGCACACTTTGTGAATAATTAACATATTAAAATAAATCTGATGTTTAGTGTTTAGTTCAGTGTACAGTTGTTTAGTTATTGTACAGTAATTGTTCAGACATTATAATATATTGGTATACTGCAATTAAAAGAAACATATAAACACTATTAAGTGTTTGTGTGAGTGTTTTGCCGCACCACCCATAACACCCCCCCCCCCCCAGGCCATGATCCTAGGGGAAACACTGTTACACTCTTTATAAGTATTTAACAGTTGTGTGAACTAAATAACCAAAGATTAAAGAAGTTTGATATTCAACTGAATTTATTAAACATTTGCTGATTCCTTACGGGAAATAATTTTTTCCCTATTTCAGAAATATAATTTGTTGTTTTACAACACAAAAAATGCATTTTGTTCTCTAACCTAAAGTAAACTTTCTATAAGAAAAGAGAGAGTGAGGAAAAATATAGTGAAAACAGGAGAAATTATTGGCTGTTATCCATTAAAGAATTCAAGGAAAGTTTTTTCAGTGAAATAAAGGTTCTCTATTGAAATTCCACCCTACAGTTCAAACATCTCACACTCATACAATTAACTTTTATCTTAAAATGTGTGATATTTGCACAATACAAACTGTGTCTTTATTTTATTAGTTTTTGTATTTGTAGTAAGATAACGTAATGAATTTAGAAGCTATATAAGAAATCAATCATTAATTAATCATTAATTACTAGCTAATGTCTGATCCTCAGAAAAAAGTAGTACTCTATATAAAAACAAGAGTCAATGTCAACCCTGTCCTGGGGTTTAAAAATGGTTTCAAAATTCTGATATTTGGTTTTATTTGACATTAATGATGACATGAACATAAACATTATGTTATGTATATTCATAAAAAATCTAATAAAGTTTTTTGAACCACCCAAGATCATCTGAGCAAACATAGGAACAACTATCCAATCAGATTTTCAATTAACAAATCTGGACATCGGTTTTGTCTGTAATTGAGTTTTCTTCAAAGAGTTAAAAAGAATTGTATGATTAATTTAATATATTAATTTACACCTTGCTTTGATATGGCGAACACTCACAGCGAGGGAGCTGCGTTCCTCTCCGACAGCTGTTTGATGTTGCTTTCCAGGGAACATCATAGCTTTTTTTTTTTTTAAATGCTGCTCAGCTGACATGGATGCTTTATAGTGCATGCAGCACTGCTGTGCATTGTGACTAGCAGTGGCCTTTAGCTGTCACTTAATTCACAATATAGTGCAACCTTGAGATAACGGAGCTTCTGCTTAAAGGGACAGTCACCTTTCAAATTGTGAAAATTCTGTCATTGTTTTCTGAAATCTGAAATTTACTCACAGATCCATCAAGATATGCTGAAGCCCTTGAAATATGTAAATGCGGGATGGAAAAAAATGTGAAAATTCAGTTACTGAGGAAAATGGAATTGTTCAGAGTCATCTCCATTCAAAAAAGCATTTTTTTTACTGATATATTCTATGATATTAGGTGCCAAATTACAATTTTAACTGTATAATAATACAGTTTTAATGCAAAAATAGAGTGTATTCAATAGTCATGATAAGTCAAAAAGCCAAACTATTGTCCTGAGATCTTGGTCATGACAGACAGAGTGAAATCTTGGAAACAAGTGGCCAAAATGAGTTTCATCGGAGAGTGGCAGGAAGCTCTCGTACTGAAAATGCAACTGCATTTTAGTATCTTCAGCGGAGGCTGTAATACATTTTCATTTATTTGTGCTCAGCGATTTCAGATGGTGCTCAAGGCAAAGCTGTCGTTTTGAAATTAGCCAGGAGTTTGTTCATTTTGCCACTTGCATCGGCTCTCAGGAACAGCCTTCCTGTTCTAAATGCAAAGGGGTTTTCCTTCACTCCACTTTCCAACATCCTGCTGATTAAAAATATCCACCATACCAGCCCTTGTGCAAAAATGGGGTCCGGCCTGTTCATTTTCAATCCATTTGGCCCTCTGCATCAATGTCTTAAAGCAGTTCCCAGTTGTCTCTGGGCGTCAGCTAGCTTGGGTTACAACATGGCAGGAGCCAGTATTGAGGTGCTGCATGTTTAATGGCATCAGGAGGGAACGTCAATTACACATATAAGATTGATTTGGCTTTTCGGTGCTCCCCACAGAGATCTACACTAATTCCCCTCTAGACATCCCATGTTTCACCCTAACCATTAAATATTTTTCACTGTATTTTACTTCTCTCTTATAAAGCATGCAACTGTATATTCTCAAAATACATAAAAACAATAAAATAAATTAAATATTATAATTAACTGCCTAGACAGCCTTGAAATTATAGTCAACCCCATTCAAACTCTTTTAACTCCTTAGCAACTGTCTATAGCAACCAAAGGAAAGGGCATTACAGTGGATAAGAAACTGAACAGAAAACACCACCATTTTCATTCTTCACCAGATGCTTTCCCCTAAAGTAACTTGCTAACAAATAATGCTAATACAAAGATTTTTAAAATTAAAGCCTAAAAGCGAGACCACCAATTAGGAAAAATACAATGGACTCTACAAAACTATAGGCACGATGTCCATGACGTCGATCATATGGTGTGGAAAAGAGATTTTGTAGCTAAAAAGGTCACTGTCCGAATTTTTTTGTAGAACAACTCCACAGATTAGTCAAAAATTTGAAATTGGTGGAGCTAAGAAAACCGAAAGGTCGTCTCTTCAGAGCAAATACCCACTCAAAGAATTATGCAGAATGTTAATATTTTATATAAACTAGTGAATAATTTCAAGGAAATAAAACATTTGTCAAAGGTCACCTTTTTATCAACTGCATTTGTTTTTATCCAGCAGTAAAGCTACCAACTGAAATATTGGCTCTTTTAGGAATGGGTTTGCTGTTAAGGCCAGGCTCAGGTGCTCAGTTTCTTTTGTATCGGCTTCACAAGGGAGAGCGGAGTTCTGGACGAGTGAAAAAGAATTCTTGTGGTACTTATAACAATGAAAAAAAATTCTGTGCAATGGGCCTTGAAACCACTGAGACCTGGGCAGAAACCCACATCAAGAAGGCAACTACTTAAAAAAAAGAAAAATGGGAATTATAAACACATATAATTCTTTAGCAACAGTATGACAGCACCCTAGCAACCACTAAACCAAAAAGGTCATAGCAAACAAGAACATGAGTCAAACCCTTGAGGTCCACCACCCTGCTTCACACACGCCTGCTTCAAACAAGCCCCCACAAAACACAACTAAAATCGCAAAAAAGCATTTATCTAGCCATATTTACCACCCAAAAACTGCACAGCAGCAATCTAAAGTCCATGCAGGACTCTCAGGTAGGTGGGTTAAGTTCAAAAGCAGACGTAACGCAATGGTAATCCATTACATTTTCTTCAATTTCACCCAAAATCTACTTTAATTTACACTTTCAAGGGAGTATTTCAGTTCTTGCACACATATTAGCTGCTTTATTATCAGAACTAATCCCTTAACTGCCATTTAGTCTGTGCTAAATCACAACCCAGATGTCAATATCGCAAAATTGCTTTGCTCCTGAGAGAAGGCAAGAGGCAATAATCGCTGGCAGTATGCGAGGCAGTAGCAATAATGGCTTTATTCAGATGGTGTAATCTCAGTAGGTTTGAGAAGTTTATCCACACTATTTTTCGGCAGGCAACTGGTAACTCAATCAATCAAAACAATCTGTCTCTTATCATTCTGTCTGGCTCACCTTAAGTTTTCTTGTGTTTTAAAGCTTTACAAATATTTTGGGATTCAATTTGAGCAGCTAAACAGGTCACAGATTTCCCCACTGCATTTGGCAATATGGAACAACCCGCTTCAGGACTGCTTGCACTCACTTCCTGTCAAAAAATGCTGCATTTCAATTTACATTTAATCATTTGCCGGAGGCTTTTATCAAAAGTGACTGACAAATGAAGACAATAGATATTAGAAAGAGAGGCTGGGAGAGGTTGGGAGGGGAACTGAAGAAGAGAACATCTGTATGTGCTACTTGTTTCTCTCTCCTTCTCTTTATCTCAGCCCAGTCAACACACATTCAATTAATTAGCATTATCCCTACCTCTGTTGACGTGTGGTTACCACAGAATACGACTACGACTGTTACATTCTCCTTAATTATTGATCCTTCTCAGAACATACAGATTCCCTCTTTTTTATTCGGAGCAAAAGACATTTGCGAAATGTTTTTCTTCATGTAGAGCCACCATTGGGTCAGATTCACATTCAAGGCTGCAGAAGGATGATGGGTCTATATAGATGTCTCATGAGTCATAGAGCAATTGATGGCAATGACTGCGGAGCATCTTGCATTACCTTAAGTTCAAACCAAGCGTTTAAATGCTTAAATATAATTACACAACCCATATGTTTGGAGAAGAACCAAGTGACCAAAAGAAACCACACATTTCTGCAGCTCTAGTAAGATAACGTTTTTAAAAACTATGGAAATTATGGAAATAAACACCAACTCTGATAAAATAAATATTTCTGATGTCTTTAATTTACTTTAACTTTTGGTTCTGTAGATGTAACACGGGTGATTTTAGAGGAATCTGAGCATCCCTGCATCTTGTTCAGGTGCTGACCAAAGTTGGAGATTAATACCACTCATCAAACTGTCTTCAAGATGTTTTTGATACAATTGGCAATACTATATCAATAAAAAAAAAAAAAACTATTTAAACCAAACAAGCTCCTGCTACAACTGGCAGAAAAAAAAAATCGAAGGGATGCAAAGAAAAACCCACAAATAACTGAAAAATAAAAGGCTCTCTAAAAAAATGTGGTGTGGCGGTTATGGGAGCACAATAACTTGCATGGTCAAGTTGCCTTTAGAAAGCCATTACTACGCAAATGCCACAATGCTAATAATATGCAAAACAGCTGTGAGACAAACCTCCAAACCGCTGGAACAAAGTTAATTTCAGCGATGAGACTAAAATTGAACCACAACCATAGACATTAAATTTAAAGAGGATTAAGCAAGGTCTATGGAAAACCACCACCACAGTGAAACATAAGGGTGGGTCACTGATGTTGTAGGGATTTGTAAGCTCCAAAGGCACAGGGAACTTGGCCAAAATTGGTGAGAAGATGAATGCAGCAAGTTTTTAAAGGATACTGGTGGAAAATGTTCATTCATCAGCCCAGAGGCTGCGCATGGGAAGTGACTGGACACCACAACGATCCAAAACACAAGGTGAAGTCCAATTGTCATGGTTACACTAGAACAAAGTGAAAGTTCTGAGGTGGCCATCTCAGCCACTTTGGAGAGAACTCAAACAAAAGAGAATTTACAAGAATTGTAACATGAGTATTTTTGCCAAGACGAATGGGTTGCTTTACCAACAGAGAAGATAAAGAACCTCATCGAGGACTACCTCAAGAGGCTTCAGGCTGTGATTGATGTTAAATGGGGGAATATTAAATATTAAGAGCTGGTTTGAATACAAAGGAATTCTCAAGCCAGTCGGGAAACATAATCTTGGTTCTTGGTTTTCTGGGAACATATTAAAACTGTCATTTATAAAACAGTTTCACTTGGTAACTATGTGTAAAATATTTCTGTTTTAAACTGTAATAGATCATACGGTGTCTCTAATAAGATAAAAATCTAATCTAAGATTTGATTTAAAACTTTAAATTAAACTATTTTTATATTTTCACAAAATGTTAGAATTTACAAAAAATGCTGTATATTCATGTCATTTTGAGACATACACGTCTGATATCAGGTTTTGTAAAAAAAAAATTATGACTGGATTTTAAATGTTTTACATTTCTATTAATGTTTTGAAACATTACATTTTGGAAATAAATTCTTCAAATAGACAATATATATTTCATTATTTCCCTTTTTTCACTGCCATCCTATCTAAAAATGTCTCAAGTTACCCAAAATTCAAAAATTCTGCTAATTAAAAAGTAATATGTCAGTCATCCAACTGGCTTCCAGTTCACTGAGCATTTCCTGCCATTCCCCAAAGTGATTTTCTGGATACATTTCAGAGAACTGACTGTAATGCTCCCTCTCTACTGATGGCCCAGTTCAACTAACGCCGGAGCCAGATGAACCCTAAACTTGTTTCATGGGAAAGAAATGCACTTTTGAACTTGGTTTAGACTAGTAGCTGTAATAACATTATTAATGCACCAGTGTGCTCCTCACACTTTCAAATGAAATGTCACCAGTCGAGCCTTCGCTCATATGGAATTAAAAATGACTTTCAATCATGAAAGAGAAACAGTTGAAAGCATGTGTTCACTTTAATGCCATTTATCTTTCTTTCAAATGATTTTTACATTTGTGTGATTTTTAAAAGTTAATTTTAGAAGAGTTAATTGATGATATTATTTACAAAACTGCAAAAAAAAATAGCTAAAAAATGTAAAAGCTGCTACTTCAAGAAAAATACATATTTAATTACTGAGTATAGTGAGAACAAAAAGAATCCAGTGATTTGGATTGATGTAATTGATTTCATTTTAATCCTGTTGTTTTTCATTTTGGTATAAACACACAAATGTAAATGTTCAAAAGAACACAAACTGATTTTGGCACTTTGTGTAAATTTCAAAAGCAGTGCCAAAAGTGTACTTATGAGAAATACTGTGAAATGGGAAGGAAAATAAAATGTTGTTTTTGTGACTTAAATTAGGGGAAGGATTGGAAATTAATCCTAATTGTTAGGAGCGGGAAACAATACGTCAACACCTGCATGTAATTTTATCCCATTATCTTCAGATTACTCCTGCTTTAAAAAATGTCTCGCTTCAGCAGCCGTCCACATTCCCTATAGAAACGCTCTCGGATGCTGCCAAACTCACAGAATAATTAATAACTCAGAAAAAGAGAGTGAAAGAATAGACTAAGGTATGAACATTTCCATGGAACAATTACTGTATATGACCCACTAAAGTTTGTCCAAACCCATCAGTGCTGAACTATCTGGCAATCATCCCACTCAATGTCCCAAAACCTTATTAAAAGGATAAACATTTAACATTGTGCAAAACTATTGCAAACATGCAGAGACCTCCTGCTCACCATCAAGATTCACACTTTTACAAAAGATACATTATTTACAGAATCGTAAACATAGTGAAAAGGCTAGTTTTGTGCTTAATTTTTATGTACTTCCTCTAAGAATGGTTTCAAATGTTACTTATTTCATTATTATTTCACAGTTTATTCATGTAATCAAATTTAACTTATCAGTCCAGAGCACCTGCTGCCATTTTTCTGCACCCAGTTTTTTTTTTTGCTCATACTTGAGTTGCATGGTTGGGATTCTGGCTGCAACTCCCCAATCTAACCACCTCTAGCCAGACTTCTCTGGTCATTCGATGCAGGTCGACTGCTGGAAATCTTAATTTGAAGAGTAATTTGCCTTATATATGTATATAATGTATTATTTAGCAGCTTCACTACATGCATGGTAGCCTAGGATTAAATCTTGGGTATAATGTTTCTTTTTTTTTTTGAGAATTCTCCATTTTACATACAACTGTTGATGCTGTTCAAATATCTCTTTAAAATCATTTTAATATATTTTTGCATTTCATGTAATCAAGGCTGTAGTTTGGGAAGGGTACAATTGGGCCCTTGGGTGGGAATAATTGGGGCCCTTGAATAAAAGAAAAAGACTGTGATAAATTAAATACGGTTGGTTGTGATTTTACATTGACTTCAGCTGAGTTATTAGCTTGAACTACAACTGTTTGCTAATGCTAGCAATAATTCATCCACTACAGTACGACTTTGCCATTTCCAGTAGAGCACTATTCATTTCTCAAGAATATCATGAAATGAATAAAAATAGCCTGGTATTGAGAATAGGAAACGCCGTTACAGTGGAGAGCTATTTGTTTCCGCCGGAGAAATCAAAAGTTTGCAGCGGCTCTTCATTTTAGTATAAAAAAGGAATTTTTCTTCATTTACGTCCCTTGCCAAAAGTTTTATGGCAGAGCTACCATTCATATCAGAAAAATAAAAAGCCGGTCTTTAGCTGTCCAACCCTTGAAGAGCATTTTTAAAAATCGCTTTCAATTTCCCTCTTACTCTCTGCTCTTTGAAACAGAAAACTGATTTTTTTCAGTTGTCCACATACTAAACAAGAAAGGACAGGCACTGAACATCATTAGTTCACGGCATTATTGTTTGTGGCTTTCAGCAGAGAACACCGTATGGGAGTTTATGATTCAATAACAAGAAATATGACCACACTATGATTCAGGAGAGTTGAAATAGATGAGGGTCACTATTCATTGTGCACTGAACACTTCAGTGTTTTTCAATGGAACTGTTTCAGACGAACTACGTGTTTAGACTAGATTTGGAAACAAACGGTTAGGTTTAATCAGTGACAACAAAGATGGAGCTTATTTATGAGATGGTTAGTTTAAATGTAAAAACTGCAGAAAACAACTCAATCAGAGGTTACAGTCCAAATCAAAAAAAAAAAAAAAAAGCTGTGACAACATTCAGGATCAACATTTCAAGAAGCTCAGGTTCAGATAATAGAGTTTAACAACCTAATCCCATAAAACAACTTTTTTTAGCTTGGTTTGATTACACAGATTTTAGCAGACGATGACATTAGCATTGAACAAAAAGTCACATCTTTTTTTTTTTTAAGCACTTAATCAAAAAAAGATTTTTATCACATAATTTTAGATGATTTTTTAAATATTTCTCAGTATTTTAACACTAAACCTACGAATTATGTTGTCTTGTAAAATACATTGCCAAGAAAATTGTCAAGAATGCTGCGAAAATTTCAATATGAACTTTTCAGGATAAACATCATAGAGAAATGGGTGTTTGTTTATGTTAATCCCAGTAACAAATAAATAACAGCTCCCTAGCAACCAACCACTTACCCTAGCAACCAAATTGTAGAGCTCAATTTTGGTAAATGATAAAGACATCAGGGTCGGTTTATATAATTTAAAGTGACTTTAAATCATTATGATATGTCACTGACCATAGCAACCAGACTGTTTACCATAGCAACCAATTCCGCATATCTCGGCTAAGGAGTCATAGAGACATAGGGGGTTAGTAATATCACTCATACTGCCATGGGGACTCTTTATGATGTCACAGACGCATCCATAACAACCAAAAATTCTTCCTTGGCAACTAATCCATTCTACTAAACTTCACAGCATCTAGTTAAATTAAGTATTTCTCTATCATTGCACTTATTGCATAATTCTTCGAGGAAAAACTTAGTGATAATAAATAACCAAATCTTTTTCTCTCCTACTTCAAAATGCTCTCAACCCAACTCCAAGGGTGCTCTTCAACTCTCAAGAGGAGCATTTTTGAAGTACGTCTAACAAACCCACTCAAATCCTTCTTTCTCTCTGTAAATCCTTATAAACCACATATCTTCTTTCTTCAAAAACACAAAGTAACGTCTGGCCTGCTCAATTATTCCTCACACTGCAATGACAGTGAATCCTTCATGAAAGTTACCTTTATACTTTGCCTATTGTTAGCTATCTACTTCCTTAGGATGGGAAGGCATGAATAGTCTATTCACTCGGCACAAGAGCAGGAAATTCAATTAAGGGATATGATAATGGCAGTAAAAATGATTGAGATTTGCTGGTGGGACTGACTGAAGTTCATTTCCCTGAGGTTACTTCATCCATATACTGTATCCATTCTAAAGATCGCAGTAGTTAGTAATAAAGTCTGGCCAATTCAGTGTCTATATTAGGAAATACCTTCTGAATTTACCTGAAGGCAAGAAAACATCTACTCTGACTCTGGAGAGTGAGGGGAATTCATGTATAATGAGGAAGAGAAATACCTCCCATTAACGGTAAATGCGAAGATATGCAGAGAATTTTGAGCGATGCCAGAAATTTATTACATTTCATATTAAATTCATGAATACATCTAAATTAAATTAACTTGTAGAATACATTAGAACCTGGAAACTTTTCAGTCATTTTTTGTTTGCTTTATATACACTCATAGTGTGTGTGTGTGTGTGTGTGTGTGTGTGAGAGAGAGAGAGAGAGAGAGAGAGAGAGATAGAGGGATGGAGAGAGAGCAAGAAGACTAGGGTAAAAGAGCTAGAGAGAGTCAGAGATAGAGAGAAGAGCAAGAAAGAGATAGAGAGAGACCAAGAGAGTGAGACGGAGAGTGTCAAAATCTAAATTGTTTATCATGCTGCTAGTTTCATCTGTGATTAACTTTTACAATTGTTGATCTGTATAATTAATTTGTTGACTATTGAACAGATTGTTGATTATTCATCATTTAAATGACCTTTAAATATTTCACATTTGAAAAGGAATGATGTAATGCTTTTGTTGTAATACAATGAAAGATTGTGCTCTTTTTAAAGCAGTCTCAGTTAGGATTCAGCAGCTTGTTGTCTAAACATTATTGTTGGTTCAGTTTGTCACAGGAGAAGTATTTAGAAGCAGATGTGTGTGCTTCTTGAGTTTGAGTCCTTTGTTGATAAACAAGTGAGTGACTCCTGCAATGAACGTTAAGGCAGTATTCGATACTGAAGGGGAGGAACCAAAATACAAGGTCCTTGTCCCACAAAAGTGTTTGAGTTCTGAAACTCTCCAGGGTTTAACTGGTAAGATAGATCAAAAAGGTCAAAATACCAATCACTTTTTGGGTTTTTTTCAGTCCTTAATTTCTGATGTATTACCTCTAAAGTGATGCTGAGTGTGTCATTAACAAAAGTAAAGTGTATGGTGTGTGCAACTTGTTCAACTCAGCTTAGTTGTATTGATGTTCAATAATTAAACAGCTCAGGTCAACAATTTGCAACAAAAAAAAAACAGTTGCTAAAATAAATCAACTTTTGATCGCTTATTTTGGGAACAGCATAACCCTGTTATTACAGTGAAGCCCATTCTTATTGCATTCTTGTTTGCACGCATTACATTCCACAAATCATGGAAAACCTTTCCTTTCAATTAAATTTGTTCTCTTTAACAAAATCAAACAAGTTGAAATGATTTGTTGTAATCTTGTTTCAACTGTAAACAACAGTTTATCCAATCACACGCTGCGTTTCTCCAAAGAATCTGTGAATATTTATTTAATCTTTTTTTTGCAGAAGAATTCATCTGCATCCGTTTCCACTGATGACGTACATCCGGTTCAGACTAATGAGAAATGTTGACCCAACTTGTAAACCTATTTTATGAATACATTTTTGACTAAACTAGCTTAAAGAATTTTAACCAATTTGTGACAAGTCTAGTGATTTTAATCGATTGAACCAGAAATCTTTTGTTTAGTGAAGATAAAAAAAATTTGATATTAAAATATGCAAGTAAAATAGCTTTTAAAAGTGAGGAGATCCTTTCAAAAGCTGACTTTTATTAGCTTTATTTTTAAAGCTGGCTTCCCTTCAAAAAGGCTCTAATATCTGCACAAAAGCTCTTTTGGCTAAAGCAGCACCAGAAAACAGGTGCCCAAGATCAAAAAGCAGAAGTAGCAGCAACACGTAACAGAACACATCTTCCATCCCAAGCCATGCACGTTGTACAATAAAGTGCGCTTTCTGAAGAGATGAAACAAAAAACTAAACCGGGGAGCATCGCATGGACATGAACAATGCGCATCTGTTCCAGCTCTCCATTACGCGCTCGCTTTCTGAACCTCTCTTTCATGGGGTTTTGGTTAAAAGCATTCGGCTGGGTTTTGGTAAAACAAAGTGAGTTGTTTGTTCACTTACGCTGCTGTTTTGCCCAGACCAGTGCACCATGGCTTGGTTATGAGCGGAATCCCCGGTGAGAGCAAAGGTAGAGCTGGTAAGTTTGAGCTCCTCCTGCCGCGACGCTGCCGTCCTCCTCTCATCCCGAATCAAGCGGTTCTCGGACCGCGGGACTCTGAGCGTTCCAAACTGCGGCGGTGATCCTGGTTCCGGAGCGCCTCTCCGGACTCGCTGCTGGGGATCTGAACTGCGCGAGCCAGTGCTATTATAAACTTTATCGATGCTGCGAATAGACTTCCACGTCGACTCATGCTGCGTTTCTGGGGAGTTCAGGGCATCTATATTCCGAATAAAGTGATGTTCGTCCGGTTCGTTCGCGTCGCGGTCGGGCGGACCGGTTTCAGCACCAGCCGAAGTAAACAGCGCCGTTGACCCAGCTCCATTTTCATCACTAACTTTACCAGGATCCACAGTACCTTCCATCTTCACCAATAACTCTCTGCCGCTCCACTTATCCAGCAAGTGACATGACCTGCAGGTTATCACTGTTTCAGTCACGGGCACACGCGCAAATAAAATAAAAAACAAGATGCAGAAAGCACCAAGACGACAAATTTTCATCCCTCTCCCCATGGCTGATAACCGCACAAACAGTCTCCTCTTCCTCTGTTGTTGTTGTTGTTGTTGCTTGGAAAGAAGTCCTGATACAAGTTGCAGCGAGGTGAAACGCCCGCAGTTGAGCTTTTGTGTAAAAGTGCGCCTCAACGAAGCCCGAACTTGAAGGATTTGATGAAACGAGGAGCTACGCGCGAGGCGAGGGGAGGAGCTCGGAGAGTGGGGTGGGGGGGGGGAGCTAGGGAAAAATAGATTTCTTCCCGCGCAAAACGCTCACACTCGATTCCGCAAATTTTTTCCAAGGGTTTGAAATACGGTAATATCTGAGTTGTTGAGATGTGCGTCACAGGCACAGTTTGAGACGACTTGACTACTTCTTAAATTGAATACTTTTTTATGTTAAACTTTTCTTCACTCTTTCTGACGTGTGAACCTCATCATTATGGTGTGCATGACGTCATGCTCCAAGGGGCGACGCCAATATATGGTGGTGAATGTGCTGATATATTTACTTTATTTCAAGTGGCTGCAATTTTATTGGTTGAAAGAAAGGCTCCGGTGGCAAGAACCCAGAAAAAGTAAAAAAAAATAAATAAATAAATAAATAAATAAAAAAAAATTAAAAATCAAGAAAACCTGATTTCTTACTGAGTAAGTTCCTATTTCAACGTCAGTCATTATCTGACCGATAAAATTATAAATTCAACATTAATTTCTACATTGGTGATGTAGCCTTTAATATAGCAGCCTGTTAGATTCACAGTTTAATTTCTGTACAATTTGCAACATTAATAATTAAATATCTTAACAATAGTTCCAAGTTGGTTAGTAATGTTAGCATGTGATCTTTACCTCTGCTTCCAGTTTTCTTTCCACAGGAGAGAAATGGCGGCCGCTTGAAATAAATTAAGACTTCTATACATTCAGGTTGTATGCGGACATTTATGTGAATATTATTTTTTTAATCAATTTGTAAACAAAAGCTTTTAGTTTGTGATGTTTTCTGTAGTTAATCATTGTCTAAGCATCAGAAGTCACTCCCTTTTTCTGGATTTCACAGTCTTGATCCGATTGGTTAATTTATTTATTTTTGTTCCAGTGGAAATCTAAGCCATACAATTGAGAAAAGGTCTTTTGAGTCAACTGAGTGATTATTAAAATAATAATAAATAATAATAATAATAATAATAATTGATTTAGAAGTCTGTAAAGTTCATGAAATAAACTCTTTAGAGATTCCCAGACTCACATTAACTACTAGGCATTATTTTAACTATTAAAAACTTGTGTGTATGATTTTATTTTTGGTATTAGATTACAAATGCTGACGATTATTGTGAATAAATACAACGTTTTGGGACCACACAATACTATCAAGGGTCATCATTTTAAACCTGACTAATTTGGGTCGAACATTTGATTCTCTTTTTGGTTATGAGCTGGAATTACATTCATGGAGCTCAAGTAACAAACCATTTTTTTAAAGAAATGTTCTACGTTTTTTCTGCTGGGCTTATCTGTATGGCCACTCTTCTGACTGATTGGTCCGATATTTGCATATTCATGAGTCCTCTGTACTTCAGCGCATCTTTGTAACTTTCCACTGGTGATGCAACAAACCTCCACACTGTAAAACTTTTTGTTGTAAATTTACAGTAAAATACTGGCAGCTGGGTTGCCAGCCACATACTGTGTTTTTACAGGACTAATGCTGTAAACTGGAATTACAGTCGAGTACTGTAATTTCTAAATACAGTATACTGTAAAACTTTTTGTTGTAAATTTACAGAAAAATACTGGCAGCTGGGTTGCCAGCCACATACTGTGTTTTTACAGGACTAATGCTGTAAACTGGAATTACAGTCGAGTACTGTAATTTCTAAATACAGTACCCTACTGTTATTTAACTTATTTTACAGTACTAAACTGTATTATTTACAGCAATATATTGTTTTTATACAAGGAATACTGTAAAGCGTTTATTCTGTGCTGTACATAGTTAGAAATATAATATTATAACTAACAATATAACAACAGAAATCAAAACAACATTCATGTTTTAACATTTCTTTTTATTTGTTAACATACGGCCTGAAAAGCAGTTTTGTGTAAATCATGTACACTTTACATCATGTACAGCTTTATTTTTTAACTAATTATTGAAATTAGATGTTATATATTATGGTAATTGTTACATTAACAATGCAATAGTCTTACTTGTTTTTAACAAATAAAAAGGTTTTTCCTGAAAACCAAAAAAATGAACCAAAAAATGAAAGTCTTGAATTATGGGAAAAAAAGAATTAAAAAAATCCCATTCAAATCTAAACAAAATCCCATTCAAAGTCTGCAAGTTTTCTGAGAAGAGACGACACGTGTGTGTTTATGGTACTGTTTTTTTTGTGCACAACATGCCCAGTCTTCTTGGATGTAACCTTTCTTTTCTTGGCCTTGGAGCCACGTTCAGGATTGATGTCTAGAAAGCATCTACAAGACAGAAAAGAAATGTAAATATTGTGAAATTCTAAATTCTACATACATATATATAAACATAGGCACAAAATTAGTTGTTCCAATTTAGCATAATTAAAGTATACTTAGTATACTCAACGTATAATTGTAAGGTATTTTATTAAGTGCATAATATGTAAATGTATTTGTAGTATACTTAGAATAAAATAAATGTTTTTCCAATCAATTTTAGTTTATTTATTTTTCACAAGGGTAGGCCTGAAGAAAAATGTGGTTAACTTTTAAATTAGTTAATTTAAACAGTGCAAGATATATACAAATATACAAATGCAGTACCAAATACAGCTTCTTTACAAATACTGTTTAAAATAGATACAAATAGCAAATATGCTAAAATGTTACCTCTGAACAACTCAAACTCAAGGGTACAAGCAGCCACTTCTTGATACTGGAGGTTGAAATTATAGAATGTGGAAAACAGTGCTGCAAGGCCAGAGACAAAGTTGGGCTGTGCTCCTTCACACACAACGTGACCTTCCATGCTCAACATCCAGCGCCGGTTGCTTAGAGATTGACCTGAAAAAGAAAATAACATATATTTAAGATAAAAGTATTGGGGGTTCCAGTGTAATTCTTTTAGTTCTGTATACAGTCAGGTCCATAAATATTGGGACATCAGTACAATTCTAACATTTTTGGCTCTATAGACCACCACAATGGATTTCATATGTGCTTTAACTGGAGACTGTCAGCTTTAATTTGGGGGTATTTACATCCAAATCAGGTGAACGGTTGTTCACGAATGAACAAATGTTCCAGAATGGTCCAGAGTTCATTTCAAGTGTGCTATTTGCATTTGGAATCTGTTGCTGTTAACTCTCAAGATCAGATCCAAAGAGCTGTCACTATTACTGTTTGTCCCTTAACAAGTGGGAGGCAGATATGCAAACTGTTGTAATTCCTTCAATGTTCACCTGATTTGGATGTAAATACCCTGAAAATAAAGCTGACAGTCTGCAGTTTGTTTCTTTTGAAATCCATTGTGGTGGTGTATAGAGCCAAAAATGTTAGAATTGTGTCAATGTCCCAATTTTTATGTACCTGACTGTACATTGTTCTACATTACTGTTACAACAACTCTTACATACATACCAAGAATGATAAGTCGTGGACTCTCTGGCAGATGAAGTGATTGCTGGATGTCAGATGGAGTTGCAAATTCCTGGAAAAAAAGAACCATCATAAAACATAACCTAAACCTGAAAAATGAATGTGATTTGTTACTGTACTTACATCAGCCTGAAGGACAAGACCATCTAAATTCTCTTTGAAGTGTGCAAGGAGCAGTTGTAGGACCATGGCAGTCACATCATTTTCACCTCTGGAGAGTATGTTTTGAACTTCATCATTGGTTGGTTTGAAAGAAAAACTGAATGATGATTAGTCCACATTCATGAATAGACAATTCCAAAAGTCTGAGCATATTTTTGTCAGTGAGCAGTTCAAAATGTCCATACAAATGCCTTTGTATGAAGAGAAATGGCCATTTGTTTTTTAAATCTGCAATGCTAGTAGGTGGGGTTGCATTGATCATGTGACATTGGAGCCAATAGCTCACCTCCATGAGTTTGCAAACATCTCCCCGCTCTGCTCCAGTTAACCCTTCATGAAGATGTATCTCCTCCATCTTCTGACGCTTCAGTTCAAGACTGTCATAACTTTCACCAGGTGGAAGCGGGGGCTTTTAAATTTTCTGGGACAATCAGGAACACCACATTTGAAATCAGCATTAGGAACATGTCTATGGATTTTCATGTGTTGGCAAAATGATAACACTCTTTCAAAAGCACGATCACAAAATTGACAATACAGCATTGTTAACGTCCTACATGTGAAACACTTACATTAGTGTTGGATCTACACTGGATCTATTATTTTGCCTGAAATGGAAAAAAAATGGTTTAGCGTGTCACTTTTACAACAAGATACTGAAAGAGACAATCCACGAAGGCATTTAGTAAATATTTTAATACATTTCCTGTTTCAGTTGGTTTTTATTATTAGATTCAACATTTAAATCAACGATTGAAGCATCAAGTGCAATATGTGGCTGATTTAGGCTACATGTTCAGTACTTAGTCATGTAACATATAAGATATAATTCGGTTTAACAGAACAATTTATCAGAATGGCATTGTAAATGTTGAATTATGTGAAATACTAAAGCTACGTGGTGAAGAGTTGATAGAGTGAACTATTAGATCAGGATTTTGTTAAAAGTTTAACGTGGGAGCAATGTAGAAGCAAACGAAAAACAACATTAACTACCGTATTAATAATCAGATGAAAAATTATCCATTTTTATCCACTCTTAAGTCAGTTTACGATTGTCGCAGGTTCAACTTAGATTATTCATTTGATTGTTTCTCCGTATTGCTCCGTATCCGTGGTGCAATGTCGCCCGTGCAATGTGCCTCACAGAATATGCTAACGCTTACCCGGCCAAATTCAAAATTCCGTAATTTGACACCAACTGCACCCAGCATTCAAATCCTTAATACTTGAACGAATTTACAGGTCTTGTTATTTAAGATGACAAATTATTTAACTTACCCGTGTTCCTTGTGCAGTGTCGTCCATTTTGATGCTCCACAAGTAGCCAACGCTTAAAAAAGTGATTCAAAGTTCACCCAACAGTTACTCAAATATTGTGATTCATCAAATCCAAGTCGATGTGATGCCAAATGAAAAATGATGTTGCTTTAGTGGAAGCGACCATCTGCCCAATTCAAATATTAACTTGAAATATGAGCGTGAAAGAAATGTAGTCCCACAATGCAATGCATTTTACAGAATAATGCTGTATTTGGTATTTCCCTGTCTGAAAACAGAACACCACTGTATATTTACAGACATTCTGTAAAAGATACAGAATGTTACTGTTTTATGAAAATACAGAATAATACTGTAAGAAAATCCCTGTAAATTTACAGTAAAGTTTTACAGTGTA
>SRMA01026539.1:100617-140328 GCA_007224835.1 Danionella cerebrum | reverse complement strand
GAGCTCCGGAGCTAGGCCGAAGCAGCGGCCATATTTGTACACCCAGCGCTGCGCGCTGACGTCATCGCCCATCTCTGCCATCGCGCGGTCGTAACGAAAACGAGAAAAAAAATACATTTCCCACAATGCCTTTGGCTACAGTAGCCGCAGCAGTGCTTCCGCATCCATACTCACGAGCTGCAGAGCTGCCGTTTCACACATTAAACGTAAAAGAGCCCCGGAGCTAGGCCGAAGCCATATTTGTTTACCAAGCACTGCGCGCTGACGTCATCGCCCACCTTTGCCATTGCGCGGACATAACGAAAACGGGGGGGAAAACTACATTTCCCACAATGCCTTTGGCATCCGCATCCATACTTACGTCACGAGCGAAACTACAGATCAACTGCTGTGTCTCACAACGTATGGACTCTCGCATTTGAGTGATCTCTCACGCTACAAACCCGTTTTCTCACGCTAAAATACATTTCAAGATGTGAAATGGGCACAGCTCATAGTTTGTCTGCTATGTTTTTTGAGCCTGACGATAAGATGATGATCGATAAGCATCGTCTTCAGTCTGTGAGGGTTTTATTTCCACTAAGCATTCACTCGGACAGTTTCACAATCTTGGACAGTTTGATCCTTTATTAATGGAGTTATTTGGGTTTTCATAAGCTGACAAAAATCAAAAGGATTTATATTAGAACAAAAAGCATACGATTGTTTCCAGCGCTCGCTCTCTCTCTATCTCTCTCTCGCGCGCTCGCGTGAGGTAAACAAAACGCTCTCAATGACTGAAACTCTTCTTTAATAAACTCAAACTCAAATCATCTCTCAACGGTACATCTCACACATGTACATACGAGATAACAAACGTAAGTAACGTGCTCTGCAATTAGGGAGTGTTTGTTTAAAGGGGGGCTCGACTAAAAAAGTTTGAGAACCACTATTATTACTAATGTGGGGGCAATCTTACTAGCTATTATTAGTAATGTAGTGACAATGTTACTGGCTATTATTAGTAATGTAGTGACAATGTTACTAGCTATTATTAGTAATGTAGTGACAATGTTACTGGCTATTATTAGTAATGTAGTGACAATGTTACTGGAACAGTGATGGTGATAACGAATGGTGGACTTTAGAGTGATGAGTGGGGGCAAAGAAAAACATTACAGCCTTTTTTTTGTTACTTTTACTGTTTACTGTCTGTTCATGTTACATGTTTGGCTGTTAACTTTTACAGTTGATATAAAATATTTTACAACAGTATTTGGTTCAGAATCTTTTTTTTCTGGATTTTCCTCTTTAAAAATTAGGTGCGTCTTATGTGCCGGTGCGTCTTATGAGCCGAAAAATACGGTATATTAATTGGTTATTAGAATAATTCATTGCTGCAGCCCTGACAAAGACCCTCCAATAATGCATTTGCAATAATGCTAATTGGAATATTCTATACTTGTCTGACCACAACGATTATTATCTTTTCTCTTCTATCATATCTTTATTGTTAAAATACCATTTAGCAGTTCTTTTCTGCCTTTCTTTTTTGCAGACTGGACTGAGTGGAAACATCATTATTCTCAGTGTGCTGTATAAGGGAGGTCTGCTGATGGCCAGTGAGGCCATGACTGTTGGCCAGCTTTCATCTTTTCTGATGTATGCCTTCTGGGTGGGCATCAGCATTGCAGGTCAGGAGGTGGAATATAGAGTACAATCAACATTTTGTCTGAAGATTTTTCGGTTATTAACTTCCTAGAAACTGTAATCAATCTGGCAAGCTTTTGGGTGCAATATGAGAGTAGATGGCTATCAAAAGAGGTCTGTTGGGATTTTTCAACTAAACCACTCTTCGTGGTGGAATGTTTCTCACTGGGCCTTATTAATTTTTGTCCATCTTCAGTTAAAGTTTAAAGCTGAAAAAAGACATCTCCCATTTACTTCAAGGTTTCACATCCTTCTATTCTGAGCTGATGAAGGGACTTGGTGCTGGTTCTCGTCTATGGGAGCTCATGGACCGAAAGCCTGAATTTCCCCTCAATGGTAAACCAACATTCTTCTAACACCATTAGAACAGCTGAAGGATCTGAAACAATTCTAATGCAAGTACCTTCTGTTTTCTTGTGAAAGAGGGGCTTGTGTTACCGTCGTCGGAGTTAAAAGGAGAACTGCAGTTTCAAAATGTGAGTTTTGCTTACCCAATGAGGAAGGATGTGCCTATCTTCCAGGATCTGAGTCTGCACGTGCCAGCAGGCTCAGTAATGGCTGTTGTGGGATCCAGTGGCTCTGGAAAATCCACACTGGTATCCCTGTTACTCCGGCTTTATGATCCTAATTCCGGTAAAACTGAAAAAAATGGTTTTGAGAACAGTGAGGTGAGAACACTTTTAATGTGAAGTTGTAACTTCAATCTAGGCATCGTGACGGTCGATGGTTATGATGTACGAGACTTGAACCCTTACTGGTTGAGAAGTCACATTGGTACCGTAAGCCAGGTAAGAGTCGGTGTGTCTTTGACAAGTGTTAAACTGCAAAATGCTATAATATGGTCTGAAAAAGCATTTAAAAGTCTTAAAATCACTCCAAGTTTAAGCTGTGGGTAATAAAGGGTCTGGCTGCAGGGTCTCTCTGCCCCTTAAAGTGCACTCCTCGTGGGTGAATAATTCCGTGGTAAATGCTTCAACTCACATTCTTGAATGCCTCTGTGTCACAGAGAACTTTCACAAGCTATTGTTACTCACATTAATGCTAGCAATCTACAATGAGGTGGCCATCAAAAACTGTTTTTATAGCTCAAATTCTAAACATTCCTCCAAAACACTTTAATAAAAACATGATGCATGTACACTTACTCACTGATCATGAATAATGGCCAATAAAGGACGAGATAAAAAGAAGTGAAGTGAAATCGGGAACTGGGGGTCTTTTTCTGCAACAAAGTAAAAGTATTATTTGTAAAAAAAAAATCTATGTCTTTAAATTAAGACAGAAACTAGACTTGGCAGAAACGTGAATTTTCATGTTATCAGACTTCGAGCTTGGCAGCCAGTCCTAGCAGGGGATTTCTGTATCTAGGGCCTCTTCACCAGATAGTAACCAATGACTGGGAGTATTTACATCCAACAATGCATAGCTGGTGAGAAAAAGAAAGCAATGTTTCCAGCCCTGTGCTTTCCAGTATTTTTAAGATTTGTCAGGTTACTGTGACTGAAAATAACTGAAACCATTATTGTTGAGCCACAAATAAACAGGGGTTAATTTTACGTGTTCTAAACCTTGCGTTTTTGTTTATCATGTTTGAGTATAGTGAACAGTACTAGGAATAAAATAGTCACTTCACTCTATTGTTTAAACTTAATTTATTTGTTAATCTCTAACAAATGTGATGGAATCAGTGTTTGTGTTGGAGGCAAAGTATGACATAATGCTTAGGTATTGTATAGAATGCCTGAAATCTATCTGGAAAGATATGAAGGGGTAGGAACCAAAAGCATCAAGAGCATAAATTGAGGAAAAAGAGAATTTCTCTACATTTTGGAAATTGCTAGAGAAAGTTATGATTAACATCTGTCTGCAATTACCGTATTTTACGGCTCATAAGACACACCGGCACATAAGACGCACCCAATTTTTAAAGAGGAAAATCCAGAAAAAAAAGATTCTGAACCAAATACTGTTGTAAAATATTTTATATCAACTGTGTAAAAGTTAACAGCCAAACATGTAACATGAACAGACAGTAAACAGTAAAAGTAACAAAAAAAGGCTGTAATGTTTTTCTTTGCCCCCACTCATCACTCTAAAGTCCACCATTTGTTATCACCATCACTGTTCCAGTGCAACATTGTCACTACATTACTAATAATAGCCAGTAACATTGTCACTACATTACTAATAACAGCTAGTAACATTGTCACTACATTACTAATAATAGCCAGCAACATTGTCACTACATTACTAATAATAGCCAGCAACATTGTCACTACATTACTAATAATAGCCAGTAACATTGTCACTACATTACTAATAATAGCCAGTAACATTGTCACTACATTACTAATAATAGCCAGTAACATTGTCACCACATTACTAATAATAGCCAGTAACATTGTCACTACATTACTAATAATAGCTAGTAACATTGTCACTACATTACTAATAATAGCCAGTAACATTGTCACTACATTACTAATAATAGCCAGTAACATTGTGTCTACATTACTAATAATAGCCAGTAACATTGTCACTACATTACTAATAATAGCTAGTAACATTGTCACTACATTACTAATAATAGCTAGTAACATTGTCACTACATTACTAATAATAGCTAGTAACATTGTCACTACATTACTAATAATGGCTAGTAACATTGTCACTACATTACTAATAATATCTAGTAAGATTGCCCCCACATTAGTAATAATACAGTGGTTCTCAAACTTTTTTAGTCGAGCCCCCCTGTTATCAAACACTCCCTAATTGCAGAACATGTTACTTACGTTTGTTATCTCGTATGTACATGTGTGAGATGTCCCGTTGAGAGATGATTTGAGTTTGAGTTTATTAAAGAAGAGTTTCAGTCATTGAGATAGTTTTGTTTACCTCGCGAGCGCGAGCGCGCGCGCGCGCGCACACCCGCGAGAGAGAGAGAGCGAGCGCTGGAAACAAGCGTATGCTTTTTGTTCTAATATAAATCCTTTTGATTTTTGTCAGCTTATGAAAACCCAAATAACTCCAAAGGATCAAACTGTCCAAGATTGTGAAACTGTCCAAGTGAATGTTTAGCGGAAATAAAACCCTCACAGACTGAAGACGATGCTTATCGATCATCATCTTATTGTCAGGCTCAAAAAACATAGCAGACAAACTATGAGCTGTGCCCATTTCACAACATGAAATGTATTTTAGCGTGAGAAAACGGGTTTGTAGCGTGAGAGATCACTCAAATGCGAGAGTCAGCTGATCTCTGTAGTTTCGCTCGTGACGTAAGTATGGATGCGGATGCCAAAGGCATTGTGGGAAATGTAGTTTTTCCCCCCGTTTTCGTTACGTCCGCGCAATGGCAGAGATGGGCGATGACGTCAGCGCACAGCGCTTGGTAAACAAATATGGCCGCGGCTTCGGCCTAGCTCCGGAGCTCTTACACCTCTCATACGGCCGTTACCGGACTTCGCGGCGGTTTGCATTCGCTTCATAAGACGCACCAACTTTTCCCCCTCAGTTTTGGGGAAGAAAAAGTGCGTCTTATGAGCCGAAAAATACGGTATTTAAATCTTTATATTATGTTGGTCGAGATAATGTAGTCATTTTGTCATTTATTTCTTTTTTATCATTTGTTTAGAATTTTTCAAGCTGCAGATATTGTTTACATTTTTAATTAGCTTGTATGCTATATTTTTGTACAATTTGTTATATTTCAAAGGTTAATTTATGGTAGTTTGTTTGATAAACATAAATATGTTTTATATCTTAAGTTTGATTCTTAAAAGGTCATTGTGAACCACAGAAAGCCTGAGGAATGGAACTGTGTGAGTGTCATCACCTAAGAACAAATGCATGAGGCTTTAGCTTTGAAAAATACCTTTAAATAATATTCAATCACACCTCACCAGCTAAAATGAAAATAGACACTGGTGATGTTCTCTATTGGAAATTCACAAAGATTTTGTTGCCACACAAATGTAATCACAGCCCACACATTTTTAAATCAGGGCCTTTGTTCCTCTTTAGGTATGACTCTAATTCAGGAGGGGAGCGTGAGATCCAGAGAACAATGCTGGAGCTGTTAAACCAGCTGGATGGCTTTGACTCACGCGGAGATGTAAAAGTCATCATGGCTACTAATAGGATAGAGACCCTGGACCCGGCTCTCATCAGACCAGGTGAATACATCCCCTTGCCGTGTTAATTTATGCAGTCCACTTGTTATTGTTCTACCAAGTGCATCTAATGAGAGTTTTTATGCCGTAGAGCACATGTCAAACTCAAGGCCCGCGGGCCACATGTGGCCCGTCATGAAATCTAATGTGGCCCGCGAGAGCTTACGAGTTGTCTATAAAAAAGAAAACGAAAAAAAAACTTCATTCCCAACAATGCCTTTGGATTTAGCCAAAACTTTAGCGATATATTAGCAGAGAAATCATTGTAAATATAATGTTTATACTGTATATAATAGCATATGCATCGTCATAGTAGTAGTAATAGGTGGTTTATTAGTGTTTGAACTGTTTTTTTTTACAGTGTTCTGTCCGTGATTCTTCTTTCTTTTTTTCCTTATTTCCTCGCATTCTTCCGCCGTTTTTGGCACACTAAACTGTTCGATTTTAGTACCAACACACTTGTAAATAGTGAAAGAAGATGTTTATACCATCGTCGAGAGCCCCTGTGAGTGGTGAAACACAAACAGCAACAGCAGGGGGCGTGTCACCGTCTCAATCACAGTCATATGTAAAAAGCTTTTATTCACATGGTTTACTACAAACAATGTTTTTCAATATATGTACAGTGTCATTTTTTGACATTATATTATACTGCTTTAAAACTGCTCTTGATTCCAACAACATATTGTTTAATTTATTTTTATCTTTTGCTAAGGTCTTCAGCTGGACAGGAACTACTCTACAATATTCCACAGCTGAATAAAAAGAAACATGGACCTTTGTAAATAAAATAATCTGTAAAATCGACACTGAAAGACTATTCAGACGTTTTGGACAGGATTCATTTTTTTTTTTTTTTTACTCTGGTCAAGGATTGGTATTGGGGCAGTTTGATCCTTCATTAATGGAGTTATGTGGGTTTTCATAAGCTGACAAAAATCAAAAGGATTTATATTAGAACAACAAGCATACAATTGTTTCTATGCAACTGAATTGTCACTTGAATAAGTTATAAATAATGAGTTATTTAACATTAAGAAGTAGTTACATTTATTTTACATTACATTCGATTGATTACATTGTTTTACATTTAGAATTTACACCTGGCCCTTTGAGGACAGCCATTATGCTAATGTGGCCCTCAGTGAAAATGAGTTTGACAGCCCTGTCGTAGAGTAATTGAAGGTTTATTTTCTTTTTTTTCTTTTATAGGTCGGATTGATCGTAAGATTGAGTTCCCGTTGCCGGATGAGAAAACCAAGCGTCGAATCTTTCAGATCCACACCAGCAGGATGACTGTAGCAGATGACGTCACCTTGGATGACCTCATTCTGGCTAAGGATGACCTCTCTGGTGCTGACATCAAGGTAGCATCTCCTGAGCAAAATCTGGTTTAGTCAGTGAGAATAACAGTGTGTAAGGGGGTCCATGGGTTGTTTCAGCTGTGTTCTGTCTTTCAGAGCTTGCGGGAACTTTAATTATTGAATATAACTCTTATCTAACTCCATATTTATATAAGAAGGTTATTGTTTACTTTTATCATTAGCTTTGGATGAAGTGTTAATAACTAATGATATTAGTTCCCATGTCAAATTTATTCTCTACCTTTATCTACGACTCTGGGACTTTTTTTTTTTTATCTTTATACGATGTAGATACTTTTTTTCTCTTTCAGATTAACTGTATGTGGATTTAAAATATTAGAAATGAAACACATTGTGCATCAATACATGGTTTATTCATCAACACAGCTCATACTTTTAGTTTTTTGCTAACCTTAGAATACATTATAATGCTAGGAGGGTAACATTGTGTTTGGCTGCGCTTTCCATTCAATAAGTTTCCCGTCTCACACACCGCTGTCGTACTGAAGAGTCTCAGCAATTCTCCTCCACAGGTTTAGCTCATTGTTGTTTACGAGTTGCCGTCGCCAACAAGCTGTGGTTAGATGTGTTTCAGTCGCCTGCGACATAGTTTACTCCTTCTATGCACAGAGAAATTGCTTTGTTGATGTAGCAGAGGTCACTAACAAATGTTTCAAAATATATTATTGTTGTGCGCCTGATGTGTCACCCCCTCCCCAGCAAAAAGAAAACAATTTAAATATAAATAAAGATAATTTGTCTATAAAATGGGTACACCTCTCTCTGCGTAACATTGTATCCTTGTTAACATTAAAGAAATAAACAGAAATATACTTTGACACTGTTGGTAATATTCGGTTTGTTTTAGCTGAAAAAACTCTTATCAGCGTGATTGGGATGTAAAGTCTTCAAGTGGCGCCTTGCTCCGCTGCCAGCATTAGACACAGACAACACACCGGTCTTTCCTCGTCTCCCACCGTGCGTCGTCAGATTTCCTCGTTTCTTTTGCCTCATTGTCTTCATGTCTGTCCGCCTTTCTTTTCATCATTGTTAAAACCCTGTTAGCCCTACACCGTAGAGCTAATACTCCCTGTGCACACTCTGACAATTACAGCGCCAACTACTGTAGTGGATCTGCAATTACATCTTATTCTAGTACGGCAAAAAAGCTGGTAGCGCACCATGCCCCCTATTTGAATAACACTGGGCTAAGGGGTAATGGAACTGGTCTGCCTGTAATATCATTTCATGAACACTAGGAAGCGGTGTTTCACATTTGCTTTGTGACATCTTTGTACTCCGCTGAAAGAACAGTCTGCGGATGGTTATATTTCTGCACTAGATTTTTTTGCTGCGAGTTTTGTGTTGTGCTCGTAGGAGACGAGGATATATTTATCTGCGTTTCCATCCACCTTTTCTTTTTGCACATTTAGGACTTTTGCATTAAAAACCTTGGATGGGGGTTTTAACCACACCGATATGTCACTTGAGTAAGATAAGAAAACAAAGGTGCATAATAAACGATGGAAGTGCATTTACAGAATAAATCCCAAAGTAATGTACCATCGGACAAAATGTCTTAGCTGCATTCCAAGAGCAGTTTCCAGCCTTCAAAAGCAAGATGACACGAGGTGTTGCAAGACCCAGGAGGTTATAATGAAAAAAAAAAAACAAACAAAAAAAAAACGAATGCAGCAACTTCCACCTTCGCTTGATATTTGGTGCCAGGAAATGTCGGTTTTGTTCTCTTGGAATCGGTGCTTTAGTTGTAAATATTTTCTGTGATATTCCAGTTTTGCGAAAAAAAATGTAATTTGCCTCTTTGGATTGAAACCATGCCAAACAGAGTAATCACAGAACTTACGCCCGGCATCTACACCGATTAAAGTTCTATATTTTGGAAGGTGCACATTGCTTGATTCAGAAATATAAATTGCGCTTAAGTGTCTAATCATGAACCTTGGGATGATCAGTTGTATGAAATACTCGACACCGTTAACATCCTCTTCTTTTTCCCATCAGGCCATTTGCACAGAGGCAGGGTTGATGGCTTTGAGGGAACGACGGATGAAAGTTACCAATGAAGACTTCAAGAAATCCAAGGAGAATGTTTTGTACAAGAAGCAGGAAGGAACACCGGAGGGGCTCTATCTTTAATGTGTTCTCAAGTCTCCGTTTGTTTTTTATTCAACTGCTTTCTCTTGATGTAACCACCAAACGTTCTTTTGTGCTCGATGGCTATTAAAGGTCACGTCTACTTAAAAAGGTTTTTCAGATTTTATTATCACAGACTTTTTTTTTTTACAAAGAATTATTTAATTTAGACCTTTAAGATCTATATTATTTAGCTTATTGGGAGATAATATGGCAAAAAAATTCTCTCGAAAAAAATGCTGATCATTTATTTGCTTGAATTAAGAAAAAAAGAAAGAAAATTCTGACTCAACTTACTTTAAGAATATTAGGAACGTCTGATTTTAAGAAACCAATCTTGAGTTCTGTTTAAAAAAAAAAAATTCTTAAATACAGTTTACAAAGCATCTTTGATCCAGCAAAAAAATCTGACAATGGGGGTAAGAATCTTGTGGAAAATAATCTTATTATAGTTATTTTTGGTTTTAAGTTCCTATGTTTGTCAATGATTACGCAAAAAGTTTGAAATTTGTTAATTCACTGTAAGTATACATCTGTTCAATTTTAAACAAGTTTTTCTACTTTTTTTTATATTTTAAGGACTAGTTTTAAGCACAAATCTTCTTGTTTTAATACTTTTTCTGGAAAAAAAAATTATTCAGGGCTTATAAAAAAAGAACATTTTAAGATATAATATAATAGGTTTAAGACTATACCACATTTCTTCTTAGTAAATATTAAACTTTTTTTAAAGAATTTAAGATTTTGTTATAAACTGGAAAATCTGTCAAATTTTAAGTTTCTATTTTGAAAACACAAATGTCTTTGTTTTAATACAAGTGTGTCTCACATGGCCAGCGGAGTGAAGTCAAGCGCCCCCATGTGGCTGCCTGCGGAATGATTACCACCCAATACAAGTCTATGGGGGAAAAAGAGGAACCTTAAAAATAGTTTCCTCAGAAATTACGGTTGCGATGGTTTTCGAAAGTTATCTACACAGTGACACAGTGAACAAACATCAATAGTTTTTTTTTTGGCTCAAGTTTTTTTCATGTGTGGTTTAAGATTCCTGTATGGAACCATGTGATTGACAGCTACACTGAGCAGAGCATAAGAATGTAAAAAACACACCTACATTGGTTGACCTTCAGTGATGATTTTAAACCCAGTCTAAACATATTTAGTGGTTTCAAACGGTGAATTAAACACAAGGGTTTGTGAACAGTTTAGCTAGTTGTCTTGGCACTGTGCCCAGACAAATACATTTCTATCATGTTTACTAAAGTTAGCGCCAAAAAATTTCTTCATGCTCTTTGTTGTAGAAGGCAAAGATTTCTGATGTTTTAACCTTAGAAGTCTCTGCATTCGCCAGTGCATGTGCCAATCACAGCAGCTGTTTTGAATTAAGTAGCAATGGCGCGACCCACCTATTGTTTAATTTTGATTTCAAATATAATGTGTAGGTTTAAGAAAGGTTATTAGTTTTTATATTTTGCTTGTAAACAAACTTTACTAGAGAACAATAAAATGAAATAATTTAGTAAAAAAAGACATCAAGCATTGCCACAAAAAACTGTTTTAAAGATAATTTATTAAATTGTAAAGTAGTAAAAAAATGTTCAAAAAGGCTCTGGAATTCTAAGAGTTAAATCAACTCTGTTAATAATAATAAAAGAGTTTTGCAGTGGTGGGTAAATGAAATTTGTTACTGTACTTAAGAAGCTTTTTCAATTATCGGTACTTTATTCAAGTATTTAATACTCGGGAGACATTACTTAATCACTACATTTCAGTCAAATATCTTACTTTTTAACTCAACTACATTTTGCAAAAAACAGTCATTGCTTTTTATTTATAGAAAAAGTAATTGGTCAAACAGCGTAAGCCACCAATCAGGACACAGTGCTCGCTCTGTTTTTAATTGTTTTGGTTGTCGCATCGTTGTATCTATTTAACGCGAATGCAGATCAGTGTCAGTTCAACAGCGGTGTTTTCTGAGACGCCCGTGCTTTGATAAATGATGGAAGAAACTCCCGTTTCTTTTACTGTAATCTGATATAGCCAGATTATATTTAAGCACATTTAGGTCCAATATAGACAAAGAAAACTTAACTTAGACATTTAAACACTATAACTTTGTTAAAAATAAAGTTTACATTTAAAACGCCTGCTCTGAACTGTGTTATTAAAATGAGTTCTAAAAGAATTTTTTAAGGTTTTGAGTTCATGATCATTTAAACAAGTGTTAACTTCATAAGTGACAAAAATGATAATGGCATATTATATCATAGTACTTTAGATACTTAAGTACATTTTAAGGCAAATACTTTGTAAGTGAAATTCTGAGGGGGTGCTAAAACGTCACTTTAGTTTTTTTTTACCCATGAGACAACTAAAAGATTCCACAAATATCCTTTTAAACAAAATGTATGCATCTTTTTATTAATGTCAGCTGTTCATCAAATTATGCGTCAAGCATGAGTAATTTGCATGTAGGAATCACACTTTGTTTCGTTGAGGTTTTTATAATGGTTTCAAAGTTGGACATTCAAAACACTGAAGTCTTCATAATTATCAGTTTTGGTCTCCACCTTAGAACTCAAATATACCATTGTGTAGCAGAAGTAGCACATAATTTAAAAAACTAAATAAAATATGGGATGTGATGTGGGCAGGAGTATAGAAGGTGATGAGATGAGTACAAGAAAACAAAGCCAGTCGTCGGGTTATATTAGCACTGCAAAAACAATCTCTTAAAGTTCACTTTGGTCTACAAGGGGATGGAGGTTTGGAACTCACATGGAAAAACATGCACCGAAAATCTGGCCAGACATTTCATAGAAGACTAACAAGACACACAAATGAAAGGATGAACGGACCACGTTGAAAGAAGAGAGAAAATAATATTCCTTCCGAACAAGGGCATGAGATTTCGTCCAACAGACAGGAAAAGTTGACGGTTGTCTCTTTTCCATCGCAGTGCAGATCAAAGACGGGGCGCCAAAATGTAAGTGGAAAAAGCATTCATTTCTATGGCTCACAAACAATCTTCCAGATAAAAACAGAACATCTGTTAGAAAGTGTGTTAAATGTCCACGGCTCTCAAAGAACGACGGATTTCTGTAGAAAAGCAACGGTGACTTGTGTTCGATAGATAATGCTTGTTTTCGTAGTGAGTTGTTTTAGTAATCTCAGTCTAGAATCAACCAAACGTATACATCTGAAATAGATCCTTTACAAACAGGAACAACCATTTCAAAAGAGTGCTTGCATTTTAAATATCTTTCTTTCCTATTCCTTCCTCCTATCATTTCAGAAATCACTACAAGCATCGCAACGGCAAATTAAAAACACAAGCAAAAACATAGTCTGTAAAGACAAATACAATCATGATTGCATTCCTTTATTTTTGCAACAAACCCAACTTATTATTTGCTGTTTAAGGGACGAAAAACGAAAAGGAAACCTCGGGTTTGTTCTTCAGTTTGGACTAAAGGTGTGTTTCGTGCTTCCGTATACGTGGTGTCAAAAACAAGACGGCTGTATGGTAGTGTCAAGTCACTCGTCATCGTCCTCCTCTTCCTCCTCCCCGTCAGAGAGAGTGGGACAAGCAGCGAGCTGTCGATAACCGTCCAGCCACTTCTCAACCATTTGTGTGACAAGCGGGTGATTCCGCCTCCTGGAGCTCTTCTGCATGGCAACCAAAACCCCTCCCTCGGTTACGCAGCAGTCCATCCACTGCCTCAGCATCCGCTCCTGTTGCTCCTCCGTCCCCATCTGAGAAACAAACAATAATCTATTACACGATATGTTTACATTGTGAGATTTAGGAGTGCTATTGCCAGTGCCAATCACAGCGGCTGTTTTGAACTAACTATTGTTTAATTTTGATTCCAAATATAATGTATAAGATTCAAAAAGATTAATAGCTTTGATTTTTTGGGGTGTTCATGAACATTAAAAGGGCTATGATACACAATCTGCAAGTTAAGTTCAGTGCATAAAAAGTTTACAAATTGACATTAGGTTTTGTTAAATTTAAAAAAAAATGTACAAAATAGTATCTACATAAAGGTGTTTGTGAACAAAAAATTTAATTCAGTTTTGAAAGTTCAATTCTGCGCGTTTGTCAGTCTAATCCTGCAGATAAAAGCTGCTCTTTGTGCACAGATATTTTTTGCACTGATTTTCCGTCACCCATGAGAAAAGTTTCACACGGCATCAGCCAATCACCTTCCTCTGTGCCTAATTACTGAGAGGAGCCAACAGCCAATCACGTTCCTCTGGGACAGATGACTGATGGGAGCAACAGAATATCAGCAGAAGAACTCTCTTTCTAGCACACGGTTTATTTCCACATTTATGTTATATACAGTATGTTAAAAAATATTCAGCTTTTGCTTTTAGCGTTTAGGTTAAGCTCAACTTTGCAGATCGACCCCAAATCAGAGCCATCTAGTGGTAAAAAGGGATAACACGAAGCACAAGACCTGTGATATGGCCTGTAGTTTTCAAAGATTTCTGGCACAAAAACAAAAATTGAAAGTTTTCTTAAATACAATTTTGTATCTTTGTCTTTGCTTTTTATCTCAATACTTTGATTTTGTTATAAAACAAAAAAAAAACAGTTCGTTCTCAATTTTTGAGATTTTTACAGTGAAAAAAGACAATTTAATACTCAGAATTGTTTTTTATTCGTACATTTTCAGGTTTATTGAGGAAATATTCTGTAATTTAATTAAAAAATATATAATGAAGCTGGGGTTGTACTAAAAAGGGTATTTAAAGGTATTTCATTAGAAGAAATTGTAAAGTAGTAAAAACGCTCACAAAGGCCCGTACCTCTAAGGGTTAATATTTATTCTGTGTTTTCAACAGTATGAATATTTGAGACGTCTTAGAATTTCTCCATCCGTCTCTTTTTACAACCGTATTCCCAAAAAGTTGGGACACTATACAAATCATGAACAAAAACTGAATGCAATGATGTGGAGTTGCCAACCTCTAAAATTTTATTCAGAATACTGTTGAAACTGAGAAAATGTAAACCTTTATGGGAAAAATATGCTTATTCAGAATTTCATGGCGTCAACAAATCCCCAGAAAGTTGTGACAGGTAGCAATGAGAGGCTGGAAAAAGTAAATTTGAGCATAACGAACAGCTAGAAGACAATTAACAGTATTTGATCTAATGGCAACATGATTGAGAATAAACTGAGTATATACATATTTATAATATGTAGGGATGCGCCAAAATTTCGAAGAAACGTAAGAAAGCGCAGAAAATAAAAGCCAAAATTGCCGCCACGCCTCTCCCATCTCGTTCGCGCTGTCATTACACATCAAACACGAAGCATGTCGGCGGTTTGGAAGCACTTCAAAGTTTCAGATGAGGACAGCATAGTTGCAATATTTTTGCAATTATTTTTCTTCTGTTTGTGCACTAATAATTTAAACTAGAAATTTAAAATTGAAGTGAAAAAGCAGATAGAATTTTTTTTGCAAAATTTTGTAACAAAGAAATTTTATTTAGTTTTGTTATTGTTAAACAGCCTTATTACTGTAATCAAACTTTTATTGATAATAAATCAATAAAAGTTTGATTGGTTAATTAATTGTAGTTTTTTTTAATACAAACAAAAAGAAACTATTTTAAACGTTTTTTTAATGAAGCCATTTTCAGTTTCGGTTTTCGTGCATTTAAAATTTTCGGTTTCGTTTCTGCCCAGAATTATAATTTCGATGCATCCCTAATTACTGTATTTTTCGGCATATAAGACACACTTTTTCTTCCCCAAAACTGAGGGGGAAAAGTTGGTGCGTCTTATACGGCGAATGCAGAGAGCCGCGGAGCGAAGGGCGGTTAAGGCCGTAGGAGAGGCGGCGGTAATATTTGTACTTGTAGACCCGGCGGTGTGCGCTGACTTCACGCAGCACGTGCCGGCGAATGCAGAGCGCCGCGGAGCGGAGGGTGGTCACGGGCGTAGGAGAGGCGGCGGCCATATTTGTAGTTGTACACCGCAACAATGTTTCCACAATCCGCATCCATACTCACGAGCGAAATACAGAGCTGCCGTTTCTCATACATTGAACGTAAGACTCTCGCATTTGAGTGTTCTCTCACGCTACAAACCCGATTTCTCACGCTGAAATACATTTTAAGATGTGAAATGAGCACAGCTAATAATTTATCTGTGATGTTTCTTGAGCCTGACGATAAGATGATGATCGATCTGCATCATCTTCAGTCTGTGAGGGTTTTTTTTCCGCTAAACATTCACTTGGACAGTTTCATAAAGTTTGATCCTTTATTAATGGAGTTATGTGGGTTTTCATAAGCTGACAAAAATCAAAAGGATGTATATTAGAACAGCAAGCATACAATTGTTTCCATGCAACCGAATTGTCACTTGAATAAGTTATAAATAATGAGTTATTTAACATTAAGAAGTAGTTACATTTATTTTACATTAAAATGATTATTAATTAATTATTAAATAATTATTATTTTACATCTGGGGGTGCTCAGATTGTTTTAAAGGTTTAAAGGGGGGCTCGACTAAAAAAGTTTGAGAACCACTGTATTATTACTAATGTGGGGGCAATCTTACTAGCTATTATTAGTAATGTAGTGACAATGTTACTGGCTATTATTAGTAATGTAGTGACAATGTTACTAGCTATTATTAGTAATGTAGTGACAATGTTACTGGCTATTATTAGTATGTGGTGACAATGTTACTGGCTATTATTAGTAATGTAGTGACAATGTTACTAGCTATTATTAGTAATGTAGTGACAATGTTACTGGCTATTATTAGTAATGTAGTGACAATGTTACTAGCTATTAATAGTAATGTAGTGACAATGTTACTAGCTATTATTAGTAATGTAGTGACAATGTTACTAGCTATTATTAGTAATGTAGTGACAATGTTACTGGCTATTATTAGTAATGTGGTGACAATGTTACTGGCTATTATTAATAATGTAGTGACAATCTTACTGGCTATTATTAGTAATGTGGTGACAATGTTACTGGCTATTATTAGTAATGTAGTGACAATGTTACTGGCTATTATTAGTAATGTAGTGACAATGTTACTGGCTATTATAAGCAATGTAGTGACAATGTTACTGGCTATTATTAGTAATGTAGTGACAATGTTACTGGCTATTATTAGTAATGTAGTGACAATGTTACTAGCTATTATTAGTCATGTAGTGACAATGTTACTGGCTATTATTAGTAATGTAGTGACAATGTTACTAGCTATTATAGTAATGTAGTGACAATGTTACTAGCTATTATTAGTAATGTAGTGACAATGTTACTAGCTATTATTAGTAATGTAGTGACAATGTTACTAGCAATTATTAGTAATGTAGTGACAATGTTACTATGTTACTAGCTATTATTAGTAATGTAGTGACAATGTTACTAGCTATTATTAGTAATGTAGTGACAATGTTACTGGCTATTATTAGTAATGTAATGACAATGTTACTGGCTATTAGTAATGTAGTGACAATGTTACTGGCTATTATTAGTAATGTAGTGACAATGTTACTGGCTATTATTAGTAATGTAGTGACAATGTTACTCGCTATTATTAGTAATGTAGTGACAATGTTACTGGCTATTATTAGTAATGTAGTGACAATGTTACTAGCTATTATTAGTAATGTAGTGACAATGTTACTGGCTATTATTAGTAATGTAGTGACAATGTTACTGGCTTTTATTAGTAATGTAGTGACAATGTTACTGGCTATTATTAGTAATGTAGTGACAATGTTACTGGCTATTATTAGTAATGTGGTGACAATGTTACTGGCTATTTTTAGTAATGTTGTGACAATGTTACTGGCTATTATTAGTAATGTAGTGACAATGTTACTGGCTATTATTAGTAATGTAGTGACAATGTTACTAGCTATTATTAGTAATGTTGTGACAATGTTACTAGCTATTATTAGTAATGTAGTAACAATGTTACTGGCTATTATTAGTAATGTAGTGACAATGTTACTAGCTATTAGTAGTGATGTGGTGACAATGTTACTAGCTATTATTAGTAATGTAGTGACAATGTTACTGTAGTGACAATGTTACTAGCTATTATTAGTAATGTGGTGACAATGTTACTAGCTATTATTAGTAATGTAGTGACAATGTTACTGGCTATTATTAGTAATGTAGTGACAATGTTACTAGCTATTATTAGTAATGTGGTGACAATGTTACTGGCTATTATTAGTAATGTGGTGATAATGTTACTAGCTATTATTAGTAATGTGGTGACAATGTTACTGGCTATTATTAGTAATGTAGTGACAATGTTACTAGCTATTATTAATGTAGTGACAATGTTACTGGCTATTATTAGTAATGTAGTGACATTGTTACTGGCTATTATTAGTAATGTAGTGACAATGTTACTAGCTATTATTAGTAATGTAGTGACAATGTTACTAGCTATTATTAGTAATGTAGTGACAATGTTACTAGCTATTATTACTAATGTAGTGACAATATTACTGGCTATTATTAGTAATGTAGTGACAATGTTACTAGCTATTATTAGTAATGTAATGACAATGTTGCTGGCTATTATTAGTAATGTAGTGACAATGTTACTGGCTATTATTAGTAATGTAGTGACATTGTTAGTGGCTATTATTAGTAATGTAGTGACAATGTTACTGGCTATTATTAGTAATGTAGTGACAATGTTACTGGCTAATATTAGTAATGTAGTGACAATGTTACTGGCTATTATTAGTAATGTAGTGACAATGTTACTGGCTGGCTATTATTAGTAATGTAGTGACAATGTTACTGGCTATTATTAAAAATGTAGTGACAATGTTACTAGCTATTATTAGTAATGTGGTGACAATGTTACTGGCTATTATTAGTAAGATGGTGACAATGTTACTGGCTATTATTAGTAATGTAGTGACAATGTTACTGGCTATTATTAGTAATGTAGTGACAATGTTACTAGCTATTATTAGTAATGTAGTGACAATGTTACTGGCTATTATTATTACTAATGTAGTGGCAATGTTGCACTGGAACAGTGATGGTGATAACGAATGGTGGACTTTAGAGTGATGAGTGGGGGCAAAGAAAAACATTACAGCCTTTTTTTTGTTACTTTTACTGTCTGTTCATGTTACATGTTTGGCTGTTAGCTTTTACACAGTTGATATAAAATATTTTACAACAGTATTTGGTTCAAAATCATTTTTTTCTAGATCTTCCTCATTTAAAGGCGAAATATGCCGAAAAATACGGTATATGATACCAATATAATAAAATAAATATTAAACACTGCCCCTTATCACCTATAGGGGCTATTTAAAACTATTTACAAGTTTTCCTTTGACTCAGACTAAACAAGCTAATAAATATTCATGACTTGTGGTGTGTTTTGGCCTCAGCTCTCACCTCTTGAGCAGACAGAAAGTGGATGTGCAACAGCTTTCGCTCGCTGTCCACCAATGGCAGGAAAGTGACTGTGACATCATCGTCTGTGTTTAGGTTTGCACCAGCCCCTCGATTGTCATAGCCATCATTCTCCATGGCAACCAAGGCGGAAAAGTGTCCACGTGTGTAACCAAGGGCAATGGGGCTCTTCCAGCAGAAACTCTGCTCCCATAACAAAGGCAGATATACACCTAGAAGATAAAGGCAAATGCTTGGTGATTGTCCCAAAAGACAACGCTGGGAGTGAAACCAAGAGGACGGATTGTTTTATCAGTACACCATTCTAGAGATGACAAAAACAATAAACCCCACATTTCAAGGCAAACCATGAATCAACCATGTATGTGAGAGACTATTATTCAAATAAATCTGCGCATTTGTAGATGCTTTACATTTTTAACTTTGTTCATGAATGTCCTCACTTTAAAGTACCTAATAGGATTAAAAGGTGTAACACAGTTAGCAGGCCAAGTAGGGGCGCTAACATTACATCCAGACTGAACCCACACCAACCAAACCGTGCTCTTGCCAACCACTTCTACCAAGAACAGGGAGGGGTTAAACTAACTGAGCTGAGTGCAGCCTGAAGCACCAACGCTAGTCAATCAAACTTTGGGGATCTTTTTGTACAAGTTCTGATGGAAAATAAAGGCATGCTACAAGTAGTCTCTAAAAGAGGTTGAACATCTACAAAACGATTCTTTTGAGCCTATTCTAAAAAAAGAGAGTAGGTAACAAGGAGCGAGCCATTGTTAAGAACAATCTGTTTTTTTTATTACATTTTTAAAGAAAGTTTGAAATGATCAATGCTGTGCATGAACACAATGCTGACTCAAGCACGCTCTGAAAGGCCACCCTTTACTCACTGATCACTGTCTCCAGTACATAAATCAAGCTTGAACTCAACGGGCATTTAATGAATCCTGGTTCTGGGGTGGCCGGAGGGCTGTATTGCTACTTTTCCATCCACTTCATTTTAAGCGCATTTTGGAAAATTGCATAAAAACCATGTATGGAAATGACAAAATGCGTATAAATTTAGAAAGATAATGTGCACAACTGAGTAGGATAAACGACTATGGTGGAAATGTATTTATCGAATACCTACAAATAAAGCCATTTGAAGGGGCTGCATTAATTGGCAAACAAACAGACCGATATCATTGTACAACATCTGAAATGTTGTATTGCCCATAGTAAAATTCCTTAACCAAAGTCTGTCATTAAAGCGGTTCGAGATGATCACCTCCCAGAACCATCTCGACTGGCTGCGTTCCCAAAGAACAGTGTTCCGCCTCCAAAAGCAAGATTATACGACTGTGCATATTACATTTCGTCTAAGTAAGTAATTCAATAGAAAAAAAGCCTTCTAATGCAGCAACTTCATATTTGGTAGCAGTTTATCAGGAGGTGGTTCAGAACAGTTCTTTATTCATAAATATATTATGAGATATTTCAGTTTAAATGGGATTTAAATTCCATCTTTGGATGGAAACATGGCTACTGTAAAGAAACCAGCAGGGTTTAAGGTTATTGTAAAACCAAAAGATCTGCCAAAAAATGGCGCCAGTCATTACAACTGCTTTCAAAAGTGCTTTACCACCCTTCAGAAATCTACCACCCTTTCGTGTTGTTTGTGGCTTCCAACAGCCACTAAATTAAACTGCTATCACATTGATGTCGATCTCCAACTAAATCTAGGATTTTTACCCTAAAATTGCCAAGATTTTCCCTGATATCACCGATTTTGGAAAGCAAATAACTTATATCCAATAAGAAAAATAATTGTGGCATGTCAAACATTAGTAACAACGTTGGCGTTTATAGATTGTTCGTTTTTGAGCAGTACCATCTTTTCATTTTTTTCTCCCTCGTTTATTGTTTGTGCCCCATTTACTTCCATTAGAACAAGTTTTTGACTGCAATCCCATAACACCAAATAATCATGCATTCCTGATTGGGAAGAGGGAAAATGTTTTTTTTTTTAGGTTTTTACTGTTGATCACCATTTTACTGTTTACTGTATCACCACCATCCAATTACCAAAAAATCCAGGCCACAACCATTTCTCATAATGAAAAGAAGTCAATTTGCTTGTTTTTTTTCCCCGAAATCAATGCCATCATGTAACGTCTTGACAATTAAAAAGGTAAACTTCCTAGGTAAGAAAAACTTTTAAGTAGTTTTGATTAGAGACAAGGGAAATAAAGAAAAATGGGGGGTAAAGTGATTTTTCAGCAGTTTAATGTTGTGGCTTAATTTAAACAACACAAAAAGGTGAATTTGCCCAGAGAGAATTTTTTGAAAAAAAAAAAAAAAAGGACCAAAATATGTGTAAAAATAAAGCCAAGTAAATCAAAACACTAGTATAGTGTATTTAAAGGAAGCTCACCTTGAAAGCGCGTGTATCCCAGCGTCTCTCCTCTGAAGCTCTTGTAATATTTCACACCGTACACTATGATTGGCCTCCGAAGGATGTGTGCCAAAACAAACACATGCGTCTGCTCTAAACTCGCACCCGGCTGCATGCCAGAGGAAAACAGACAAAGAGAAAAGGATACAGTGTTACAACAAGGTTTCAGCATGCCAAGACAATCTGGCAACCCATCTCCTCTCTTTATCTGTTTCAAAGATGAGTGATTTTAAATAATACTTATGGCTTGTTCAGCAAAACTTTCTTTGAAGTTATGACTCACAATAAGTTTAGAAGAGCAGCAAAGTCAAAGAGGTCGATCTCGATTCAACACTAACCTTTAGTGTTATTAAAACACATCAACAGATGTGAATGAAAATGCCTAGCTAATGGAAACAGCGTGATCTAGTGCGTGTAAACCTCTGTCCAGCACACTTCCTCTCAGGGTGGGATGAGTGTGTATCAGTATGAGTCAGCTAGCGTGGGTCAGCTCAGGAGGCGGTGAAAGCTTCATGGGTTCCATTTGCGGATGATCTGTTTACTTACCTGACTAGCTAATGACAGTATAAAGGCCCAGTCCTCCTGCCACTGTTCCTCTCGCAGAGAGAAATGCAAACCGAAGCTTTGGGAATACCAGGATTCCCACTCTTTCCAGCGCGTATAGAACCTGGAATACATCAACATTTGCATTAGCTCCCAAAATGGGATAATAACTGCAAAAAAACAAAAGCAATAGAAGCGGCAAGCAGCGATCAAAGTACTCAAGCACCACAGCGCAATAGGAGATTCGAGTACAAATAGAAAACAAGCCCAACATTAGTAATACCGTAAAAGCCAGTAACATTGTCACCACATTACTAATAATAGCTAGTAACATTGCCCCCACATTAGTAATACCGTAATAGCCAGTAACATTGTCCCCAAATTACTAATAATAGCTAGTAACATTGCCCCCACATTAGTAATATCACAGTGGTTCTCAAACTTTTATAGTCGAGCCCCCCTTTAAACCTTGAAAAGAATGTAACAGATATAAAATAATAATTATTTAATAATTAATTAATAACTATTTTAATGTAAAATAAATGTAACTACTCCTTAATGTTAAATAACTCATTATTTATAGCTTATTTAAGTGACAATTCGGTTGCATGGTGTTAAGATATGATCCTTATGCGCTCTTACCTGGTTAGGAACACTACCTAATTGCAGAGCACGTTACTTACGTTTGTTATCTCGTATGTACATGTGTGAGATGTACCGTTGAGAGATGATTTGAGTTTGATTTTATTAAAGAAGAGTTTCAGTCATTGAGAGCGTTTTGTTTTCCTCACGCGAGCAAGAGAGAGAGAGCGCACGGCAGCAGTTCCGCTCGTGAGTACGGATGTGGAAGCACCGCTGCGGCATTGTGGGAAATGTGGTTTTTTTTCTCGTTTTCGTTACGACCGCGCTATGGCAGAGATGGGCGAAGACGTCAGCGCGCAGCGCTGGGTGTACAAATATGGCCGTGGCTTCGGCCGAGCTCCGGGGCTCTTTTACGTTTAATGTGTGAGAAACGGCAACAGTTTCGCTCGTGAGTACGGATGCGGAAGCACCGCTGCGGCTACCGTAGCCAAGGCATTGTGGGAAATGTAGTTTTTTTTCCTCGTTTTCGTTACGACCGCGCTATGGCAGAGATGGGCGAAGACGTCAGCGCGCAGAGCTGGGTAAACAAATATGGCCGCGGCTTCGGCCTAGCTCCGGAGCTCTTACGCCTCTCATACGGCCGTGACCGGACTTCGCGGCACTCTGCATTCGGTCTATAAGACGCACCAACTTTTCCCCCTCAGTTTTGGGGAAGAAAAAGTGCGTCTTATGAGCCGAAAAATACGGTAATTAAATAATTCTGTTACTGGCCGTGTAAGTCGCAATATGGATTCTTTCAGACATGGACTCTTAACACACATGATAAGTTTGAAGCCGAGGAATTTTTACCACTTCCTGTTAACGGCAAAATTTTGAATTTGAACGACCGCTGTGCACACATCATTTAACAAAGTTAACCTCTTAAGCCCTGAGGCCTATTTTCCGAAAATCCTATACTTTTACTTTTTAAGGCATTTCTCAGCTTTTACAATGCCTAAACTGCAAATCTTGGTATCAAAATGAAGATAGGTTCTTGGGGAGTGGTGTGGATGAGTTAATTTGACAGTCAAGAACACTGGGTAAGAGTAATTGATGTTGGAATGGCCAAAAAATGAACTCCGCCTAAAAAAAAAACACATGTTTCCTCCAATATCTCCTTATTTTACTTATAACGAAGCAAATAAACACAATCAATTGTAACCACTACATGTCAAGGACATCTGTAGCAGTTTGGTGTTCATACTACAAGAAACTAATATTCTGTAAAGGTTTTGATTGAACAAAGTTCAGGCGTAATCCATGTTGGCACAGTTTGGCACAATTTGGCACAATAATTGAAATATGGAAAAATCTTGTCCAAAGCTTCAGCTACGTTCATAAACTTCTTTTCTTGCTTATGGGACATGATTTCAGCAAAAAAAACTCCTAAAGAAACGCTGTAAAAGGGGGGTAGAAGCTCATTTAAGCCATCTTGCTGCGCTTTTGGGAACCTTTCATTCACAAACGCTTTCGACGTCGAGCTTCTGCTTGTCCCTACCCCCCGACCATCTGTCCAATCCGGGAGATCTATATATCGATGGAAAGCTCTGATTCTATGGAAACCAATCAGCTCAACCATTTTGAGACTGACGGGATCGCCGACGAATCACACGACGCGCAGCGTGGAGAGACCACCTCTTACGCACGGGGAGTCATTCCATATTTGGTGACGTAATGACGCCACAGAGCTACATAAATAATCAAAAATGGCGTTTGCGCGAAGCTATCGACCGGACATAACAACAAACGGACTTTTATCGCTATGGAAATAACTTTTTGTTGAAAAAAGCGGCAAAGGTAAGACAAGATTTACATGCTTGCTTGGTTTTCGCTGGCGTTTTTTCGTGGAACTTTCGCTCCCTGCTCTGAAATACTTCATGCAATGTTAATGAGTTGCATATCGCTGGATTCAGCTGGTTGTTAGCTTTCATTTGATGCCATGGTTTGGTGTTTCCGTTTATATTGTGGATACATATCGCACATAAACAAAAACGTGGTCATGAATTATACTCCAGACATGTTGTTGTTTATTTGCATGGTGTTCGAGCTGTGGTTAACGGATATGAAATTGAATTAGATACGTTTTTAGAGGAGTTTCCGCTGAACACAACAGTATTTAATATGTGTGGGTTATTCTCAGGGTTCGTGAGCTATGAGTGAAAATGTAACGCACAAGGGGGCAAGTCCCCGGTACCGGGGACTCTCGGGCTTAAGAGGTTAAAAAAACCTGCAAGTTCACAAACCTTGAGAAAGGCTAATGGGGTTTGGAGATGAACAGATACCATCTCTATGAGGAGTTCATCAAAGTATGGCACAACCAAAAGATGCCATTTTTAGTGCTTTTAGCTAAATAACTTCCAAACTTCCCGTCGAGTTTGGAAATGCAATATATTTAACTTTTTTTTGGTACACTAAACATGTGCCGAATATCATTAACGCAAGACAAACTGTTGGCGCACCTTATGCAGATACAACACTCACTTTGCAAACCACAATCCGATGTAAATTTTTACCAGTTCCAATATGTATGCAATATTCAGTGACTTTTCCAGCACATTTATACTTAAAAATGTGAAGAATGCAGCGAAAAAATAATTGTCCAAAATAATTGGACATTTGGTCCAAATTAAGAAGAAACAATGACACATTAACATTTTTCTGTGGTTTTGGTCTTCTTTTACATTACGCGCTCTAGTGCAGACCAGTTGAATAATAATAATTATTATTAAAACATAACTGCAGACAGTAGTACAGGCCAAGCAGCCATCGGGAAATAAAAAGAACAAGGGCTAAAAATGAAATAAAAAGGTATGTAGGTATTCTAGGTACACTTGAAGCTTAGTGAACTGTCTGCTTTTGTAATGATGTGGGAAAAATTATAGAGTTAGAAGTCCCAAATTGTTGAATCAGTGTGCCAAATTTAATAACATTCCTGCGATCTGTTTATAGTGATTCCATTAGCTCAACTTGGAAAAAAAGAAGAGGAAGCAAAAAAAGGAGATTTTAATAGCTTGCCACTAGGGGGCAATGAGGGGCCCCTATGACCATGAGTGTTACCTCATGATTGTTTCCTAATTATTCGGAAAAACCCTTTGATGAATCATAATTATATTTGTTTTGGGCACAAGTTTTGTGGAAATGGGACCCATTAGAATTGCCATTGACCAAGAGACCAGAAGCAAAATGAGTTTTGTTTATAGACCACACAGTTCAAAGGTTATTGGCATTATAAGATGTAAAACTTCGGTGGTGTAGTGTTTGAATTACAGGGCCCAAATCGGGTCAGGTGCCTCGTAAGATTCAATTGTATCAGTGTGTTAAATTTCAGAACTTTCCTGCTAGTGGTTTATAGGGCTGCCATTGACTGCTCCAGAAGAATAATAAGAACCCTAACATAAACAATAGTTGCCATCAAACCTTCTGTGCTTCGCCCCTAATAAATAGATAAATACAAAACAGCCACATGCCAAAATGAACACTATTTTACAGGAGCTAAAAGTAGAGGTTGATATGGAGCTGCTGCTGCCATCCTTTGTTTGTTTACCAGAAAACAAATATTTTCTTTTTCTTCAATATTCTTTGACTTGGAAAGTTGTGGCCAGGAGCTGTTGTACCCAATCATCTAACATAAGGGAGGGGGGTCTTGTTTTCAGTAGAGGTGCATGTTGAAGGCCACATAGCATTTGCCAGAGAAGAGTGCCATCTTATGGCAGCTGTAAGTTGGTAGGCAAGTTCAAGACACCACAGTACTTGTGAGCTTTGCCAGCAGCTTACCAGTGAGAGCAGTCGTGTAAACTATCGTTGAGGCTTTTCCTCATCACAGAGTCCTTGTCGTAAATTCCCCAGGTGGCCTGCAGCACTGAATCCAGAAGGCAATCACCAGCAGTTCGGTTCCACAGAGCATACAGCCGGCTGTCGAGACGCGTGCCCAGCTCCAGAGACCAGTTAATGATAGGAGACTCCTCTTCTAGCTCTGAAGCCAAAGGAAATCAGTTTCACAACCCCCTTCTTTGTACACCAGTGATAAATGTTCCTTCAGGGATGCAGCCAAAATAGACCAGCTAAGGCATTTTTAGAACGGTTTCTTTACTAAATAAACCAAAAGAAACGGAAAAGAAGAAGGTATAACATTATATTAAATAACCACATTTTTTTTTACCTGAATTCATTTTAAATTTTACATAATTGTTTATTATGTTTAAGCCCCATAATGTGCATCCAAACTAAATCTCAGTGTTTGCTTGATAAAAACACAGATAAAACTATAAACAAGAATAAGGAAAACAAAGCTAAACTGAGAAAAATGGGATCCAGTGTATTCCATTTGGACACAAACAAGATTAACATCTAAACTAACTGAAGAACACTGATGCCGATGTTCTTTAAGATAACTAGTCACCAATGTTTTTCAGATTTAGAAAGGTTTAGCAAAGTTAAAAAACAACAACAAAAATCACCTTTCTGTACATCACGATCCAGGACTTCATCAAACAATTTTTCTTGAACGTTTGGCGGTAGGTCTTCAATATCTACACAAAAACATGAATACTGTAAATGCTTCACCTTAAAAATATCTTTCATACTTTATATTGCAAAAGTATTCATTCATCTCATTCAAATTCATCGACTATAATGGCTTCAACTCTAGGTTGAAAGGCTTTTTGTTTATGACCTGTCTAAAGCTCTGTGGTGCTTATCCCACATTTTATATCGGCTTCTTACATGAAATAGTAATGAAAGAGCGCGCCACAAATGGTCCCTTTTCTCCATGTCTTTGTCAAACTACTCCCTGTGATCAGCCACCAACTGTTTATTCAACTGTTTATTCGGCTCGACGCCCATGATTTTTTCGATATGTGTCTGACTTCATCTCCGTCATCGTCGTCATCTTCTTCCCAACTCCCCTTGTTGCGCGGAGTGCAGAGCCATCGTCAGGTAGGGAGCGTCATTGCAACAATATCTCTTTAAGGGGTGACACTTCACTTCTCAATCTTCCCACCAACAAACGTCGATGTTGGAACAATCCAATTGGTTTTCCTCATGACCTCCAAATTCAAACTCGTCCATCATATCTGCCTGATGTAGAACCATGAAACATCACTCCAGAGAAGTAGTATCCACTGCTATGATGTCCAGTTGTGGCATCTTGAACACCACTTTGATTTTACTTGGTGATGAATGTCTTGAACGCAGCTGCTCAGTCATGGAAACCCATTTCATGAAGCTTGCTACACACTGTTATTGAGCTAGGGCTTAGCGATTAATCATAACGTAATCGTAATTTCCACTCAGAACACATGTTCACATTTTTCGAGGTCAAGTATTTAATTTACTTTGCCTTTAGAAACACTACCGCGTCACGTGACCCTGCCCCATGAAATTTTTTCTGGCGATGTGTGCTTTAATTTCAGTTGTTCATTTATTGATGTTCAATTAATAGTCATAGATAGTATATGGTGTGTGTTTCTTTCAGATCTTTTAATAATCAAGTACACTTACTTCTAAAATCTTGTAATATGTGAGTATTTTTACAGTACAAAACTTCTGTGAACTATGAGAGCAAAAATAATAATTATAATAAAATAATCATTCACTAATCGCAATTGAGCTAAAATCTGTAATAAACTGAGTTTTTGATTTTAGGAAGAGAAGCAATCTCAAATTCAGAAGATTATTTTAATATTCACTATCCGTCCAATTTAGTATTTAGGTAGATGAGTGAATGATTTGGGAATAGAGTATTTATTTCCAACAAATGCACACATTTATTCAAAGTTAAATTCCATAATATATTAAATGAAACAATAAAACAACATCAGAAAAACAATGACTGCATCATGTGCAGGAAGGAAACCGTGAGTGGTCACCTGCTGGTAAAGTGAAGGTGAACAAGTCAGTGAAGAAATAACAGGGGAATTCTCCTTTACGTCTGTGTAGTGCTGCTGCCACCTCTCGGCGGATCTGTTCTGTCAGCTCGGGACATGCCAGAGCTGGTATACACTTTGCAGTTTGCTGAGAAACCTAAAATACATTTTTTACCATAAAAAAATAAAACAAAAGTCATTTCAGCATGAAAACTAAAAACAACTTCATTGGGTCAAAGACATTTACACAATAACTTATTAACTTTTATCTTTTTGTCCATGCGGGTATTTGTTGGTATTGATTGGACATTTTAAATGCCAAACGTCTCCTAAATACAAGGAACAATCTGATTTTCTTATTTCCTGAAGGAACTTCCTTGTGAGGATCCAGCAGACCATTAGCTGCCTTTTGGTATGTGCATTTTGGAATATTGCATAAAAAAAAACTTTCAATGGAAACGCCAGGATGCGCATAAAACTTCAGAAAAGCAAGCTGACATTGACCGTGAATATTGCGTTTCGCCTACGTGTTCTAACACGCAAGTTATTACATATGAAAAAAGGCCTTCTGCAGCATCCAATTTTTCGACTATGGGCACCAGTTTATCAGAAAAAGAGAGGATTTTATTGGACGTATATTTTATGCAATATTCCAGGTTTTGCGCATAAATTTAATTCACATCTTTGGATGGAAACATGGCTATTGGTTAAGAGAGAATTTCACACCCCTCATTACATTCCCTTAACAAGGGAACTAACATTTTACCAAAGAAAATGTAGTGTACAACTTAATAACAAAAAGGTCTGCTTTGTTTGTAAGCCACAGATGGGGGGGGGGGGGGGTCCAGAGTGAAAAAGTTAGTATAATTTTGTGGAAAAGCAACATTATACTTTCAAACAAAAATAACTTTTGACAAGCAAATAAAACTGACCTCTGTGAGCAGCACTGCAAGCATGTCTTGTCTTTGGAAGCGAATGGCCAGATGCACCAATGTGAAGCCAGCATCAAATGCAGACGGGCGGTTGAGAATCCGAACCTCATCTGCGGTCAGTTGCCGTGCAATATCACCACCTGATGACTTGTACGCCTCCACAGCAGCCAGATCCCCCTCGATTACACCTGACGAAAGCGGTGTTAAATATGAATGTCCTAAATGCTACTTGTCTATAAAGACAAATGAAAAAAACTGTTGTACCATAATATACACAGAGGAACAGCTGAGAGAAAACTTGTATTTGCATCCATTTAAGCTAAAGCGAACCATCTCCACTGGTTTGCAGATGAAAACAAAGTAAGTGTTTCCCCTACCAGCGAAGAAAAGTTTATTAGAAATATTTCCAGTGATATTTTACTCGCTCACTAGACCTTTTTACAGGCTGCGTTATTAAATTGTAACACGCACAGTTTGTAATGGAAGTCCCCAGTCATTCAGACATGGTGATAGGATCGAAGTTTCCTGGAATTACAATATTTGTTTTTTTTGTACGACCCTGTGGTATAGTAGATGGTCTGCCAGATTTTTAAGTGCGGTTGCGCCGCAGGACGATATGGGTTCCAATCCTACCCCCACCCCACCCCACCCATATTTATGTGCTTCTCTTCCTGTCTCTCTCAACTTTCCTGTCTGTTACTATGTCAAAAAGCTCAAATATAAATCTTAAAAAAATTTTTTGGTGTTACATTTATGGTTGCACCAACTAAGATTCCACCAGTGGGTGGAAGTTTTGTCGGATTCTGTCAGGATTACAATTTTTTTCGGAGGAACTGGCTTCTGTGGCTGCAGATGTTCAAACGTGCTGATTGACGTGAGGGCATAGTAAAAAAAATGCTATGGTCTGTAGCTTTAACCATCAGTAAAAAGGGTTTACCCTGGGAAGATATTAGCATAGCCAAAAATAGAAAACTAATGTAGGTGCTGCAGCAGCAAGGTGCTGTGCTACTATAAGACCAAAACACACAACATCACACCTCGTCACTAGAGACTAGCTGAGTCGTAGCTAGTGGACGTATCACCGTTTAGTCGCTTGTTAATGAGTGGTTGACAGGCAATGTGACGTATATTGTCAAATACAAATCCAATATATTCCCTCTTAAAATTAGGAGTGAAAACTATATCCATATATAAACACTGCAATCGATTTATGCGCGATATCGTCATGAACAGGGAATAGTGTGTGCTTTGTTGCATTGCAGCTTTGTATATTCACCCAAAGTATAAACACGAAGTTCAAAGGGCAAATAGTCAACATGGCGATTGCCACCCGCTAGTGCAGGATTTCCGGCTTGATGGAGCCTAATTTCAGCAGTCGAGGAATCACGTGGAAAATATGTTGCTTGTGCTCTTGTTGCCAGAAGTCTCCGGTCTCTACTGAAAATGAATGGGACTGCATCGCCCTAACTCTCGTTTCTTTTAATCTGAACACGACTTAACGATCAGATTGCTTTCCAATTGAAACACAAGTGAGAAATAAGAGCATCACATTTTGTCACATGTAAATATCTAATGGGTTTAATGAGTTTGATTTAATGAGAGGCAAGAATAGCCCACATTCCAAACTCCTCCCCATGTAACTTAGGGGTAACACAGAACGCTTTGTCCATTTAAAACCAATGCTCTTTCTGTGTTGTTTGACCACTTGCCCTCAATCACTGGTTCATTGGCATTTTCAGAAATGCCCATTTCAGTGTTGTGTCAGGGTAGATAACAATAGGACCTAGTACCATGCAAAGCAAAAATACCTGAGTCAGTAACGGGAACAAACCAGAAACCTGGGGTGATCACTTCATTCTGTTACTGTTTTCAAAATGTACCAAATGTTTGAAACTAGCTCACGTCTAAAGAACTAAAACTGAAAAAGTTTAAGCTAAGACAATTTAAAGTATTTAAGAATTTTCAAACAGAGTTTCTTACACAACACACAGATTTAGTAAAATTGCCCAAACCATAAAGTTAAGTAAAAAAGTAAAGTTGTACCTTTGTATCCAATAAATTCAATCTCGATTGCAAAGGTCTCAGTCTAAGATTAAGGGTTTCCCCTACCGTTTTACAAAGAGGGCAACCTGCCCCTTAAAGACTGATAAGTGATAATAGAGCTTAATATAAATATTTCCAGTAATATTTTTTGGTCACTAGACCCTTTTAGTGTGATCAAATTGTAACACGCACAGTCTAAAGTTAATATTAATAGAGCAAAATTCTCACCGGCACATGCGTTCAGGAAGAGCCAGTCGCTTCTCCGCATTCGATTTCGTATCTGCTTGAGCTTTTTAAAGTCCGCCTCTTGCTCGTTATCACTGCCTACTGCTCCCAACGCAGATGCCAGCTCGATTTTAACCTCTGCTTGTCCTTTACACATTGGTGGAGACAGTTTCCTTTGCCTTCCACGACTTCCCCCTCCTCCCCCCGCTGTCCTTACATTATCTCGCTCCTGCTCATTAACTATTGATGGGGACGTGGCACTGTCCACCTCCAAATCTTGTTGGGCCATCTCTGGGGTACTGCTGGGTTTAGGGTGGTCACACACCACACATCTGGGACTCTTTGGCCAGTTCTCGTAGGTGCAAGCTGAGCACGGCCAACGCTGTGTGTGGATGTTGAGCCGATTTCGATCATTATACTCCTCACACGGGTCTGAGGTAACCAGAGAGGATCTTGAACCTGAATCTGATGTCTGAGGGGTGTCTGAAGGGCTGAGTGGAGCCTGACGGGAGCTCTGTTGCCTGTGACAGAGGCATTGAGTGCAACGGATGGCACGGGGCCAGTTTAAATAGGTACACATGTGGCATGACCATTTACTGCTGGTCTCAGGCAGCTCATCCGTGATCCGTACCCGAGGCCGGGCACTTGAATCTGGGCAGATGAGGAGAGTGGAGCCCCCCTGTGTGGGGCCTAAGCTGGAGCTGCTCTTGAAGGGTTCCTCTGTGATGATTGGTGCGTTGTGCCTTTGGGCTCGACACATGGTGCATTTGATGGCGGACGGCCAGTTCTCGTAGGTGCAGTAGTCGCAACTCCACTTCAAGCCCAAATCTGTCATCCTCGCTTACGCCGGTCACTGCAGATGATCACCCCCCTCCCACCCTCCCTCTCACTCGCCAGTCCTCCGTTCTTCACCTGCTTTGTCCGGCTCACTGACAAAAGACCTCCAGGTTTTCCTGAAAAGGATCAGATAAAAGCAACATTTATAGCAACAACTAAACATGGTATTTCATGGCATTTAAATAACCTGGCATTTCAACTACAATGTCAAGTGCTTTTCCGCAGCTCAGACAGCATACTCTAGCAGTTAGTTGTGAGGTCAATTCTCAGGTAAAACAAGACGCTATCAAATGTGTTTTTAAGGTCATTAAGAAAAGCAAAATATAAAAACTGCAGTAGTGTGTTTACCTCATATGCAAAGCATGCCATTGTATGGAGCCCCCTAATGGCAACAAATAGTGGAGCAATGTCAAAAGCATTCTTAAAGGTCCTAGAACAGGGGTGTCAAACTCATTTTTACAGAGGGCCACATTAGCATAATGGCTGTCCTTAAAGGGCCAGATGTAACTTAAATGTAAAAAATGTAATTGAATGTAATGTAAAAAAATGTAACTACTCCTTAATGTTAAATAACTCATTATTTATAACTTATTCAAGTGACAATTCAGTTGCATAGAAACAATTGTATGCTTGTTGTTATTTTTGTCAGCTTATGAAAACCCACAAAACTCCATTAATGAAGGATCTAACTGTCCAAGTGAATAAAGAAAAATAGCATTTTTGTAATTTGTTTAGCGAAAAAAAAAAACCCTCACAGACTGAAGACGATGCATATTGATCATCATCTTTTATCATCAGGCTCAAGAAACAGTTCACAGATAAACTATTAGCTGTGCCCATTTCACAAATTTATTTTATTGTGAGAAATCGGAGGTGTGATGCATGAGTCTTACGTTCAATGTGTGAAAGTTGGCAGCTCTGCAGATTCACTCGTGAGTATGGACACGGAAACACCGTTGCGGCTACCGTAGGCATTGTGGGAAATGTAGGTTTGTTTCATTTTTAGACACTCAAAACTTTTAAACCCTCGCTGCCACATCAGATTACATGGCGGGCCTTGAGTTTGACACATGTGTCCTAGAGGATAACTTTCCAAAATTATCACGATAATTCAAGCTCTTGATTTAAAGTAAACTTTTATACCAACAGAATGTTCAGATTCAGGGATGGAACAAGAACCTTCACTAGCTGCATTCCTGGATTTTCAGTAACCCTTATCTTTGTTTTTACACCAACATATCAAATGCACCCGGATCCCAGAACATTTCAAATGCAAGCTTTTCAAATTAACCCAGAACGTAGTCTCCCAAAAGAAAAAAAAATTAAAAAATGCAAAACTTTTTGAAAAAGAAATTAAATTTTTAAGGTCACACTGTAAATAGGAAAATATGGCACTTAAATGGAAACTCTGATCATTTTTATATTGAAATACCACTGTTGCAATCGCGTTAAATGATCTATGCTGAGCTCTGCTAAAAGTGATATCAGCAGATTTAAAGTTTCAAAACATTATCAAAACATTGTTATCTAAGGTGAGGTTAGATTAGTCCAAAAAATATTCCTGTAAAATTTACAGCTAAAACATTTTGGACACATTAAAAAAAAATACTTTGAAACTGTAATGTTTCGGTACGGCCTGTTCAATTCGGTACACTTGCGTATATTTTTTAAATTAAATAATATAAATTTATTATTAGCTCGATATTAAGCGCAGCGGAACATTGTTCCTAGGCGAGTTTCCGCACAGACGCTATTGAGTGACGCACAGTAGAGCTGCACGGGTATCTGTGACTGTGAGAAATGGCAACAGCAAAAGAGAAGCCAGAGCTTGAAGACCTTCCCACCTCACTACGGTCTCCTGTTTGGAAAGACTTTCGCTTCTCTGTTAAAATACATAACGGGGATAGACGAGTGGATAAATTTAAAGTTGTATGCCGACATTGTTCCACGGAGATCGGGCAGGCAACACATCTAACATTTTTTACTGCTGGAGATATTGTCACGGCAACCAGATCTGTGCTCTCTTCAGAAAATGTGGATAGGTTAATCTTTTTAGCCAAAAACTTAAAACTTGAATAGTTAGTTTTGTTGATATACAAGCTGAAGCTGTTGCTAGTGTTAAAAGTTTTCAGGTCCTAACTAGTTGCAGTATTTATTTTTTATTTAACAAATGTGTATTTCTTTATAAAGAGTGCAATTTATTTAAAATATCACCCAAATGTGTCACTTTTATATATTTTATGCAAGAATTCTACTGTGTATTGGCAGCTTTTCAAAATAAAGATTTTGTAAGTTCTTATTGATTTGTACCAAAAATTAACCGAACCGAGCTCTCCAAGACACTGTACCGAACCGAATACGATTTTAGCGTACCGTTACACCCCTAACAGTGTTATATAATGGGCATCAACATGTTACAGTTAATTGTTAACAAAACAATTATTAAAATACTATTGCATTACTATGTGATTATCACTGGATGTTCTTAAAGGGCGTGTGTAATCTGAATGATTGATTCTGTGTTTAAAATATTTCTATGTGGATTTCAAGTTTAACTGCATAAAAAATTACAAAAAAGGAGCAAATTCAACACCAAACTGTATATAGGATTCTCAATTCATTTTTAATGCAGTAGACACTTTTTGTTTTTTATTCTAAAACCATGCATTTTAAAAACCAAGCACCATATAGTGTTTAAGGCAGCAAAATATATATTTTTCACCATTCCAGAATATTCTAGACTGCAAACAGGTGGGGAATGACAGAGATGGATCCAGCTCACTGGGGCAAATGGTCACATCCTTTGGCCTACATTCTCAAGTTCTCATTTGGCTACTGGACTAGATATTTGATTATTAACATTTGTTTAAAAAAAGAGATGGCCTAGATTTTACTGGCAAAGTCACAGTGTGGTTAGCATTGTGCAGAGACGAGTTGAAGCCATTCTGTGGCACAGACTGAATAAAACACCTTAAAATTGACACTGGATTTCAATCAAAGCCCTGTCAATGTCATGCATTAATAGCCATAATTCATCCAATCATCTTCTAGACATGCTTTTGAATAGTGATGAGGTGACAGGGGTCTGTCTTCACCAATCCTAAAGCTCAGAATGGTTATACGGTAGAAGTGTGCACTGGACAGGTGCATCTCAGGGTCACAGTATTTACATTCACCTTCACTCCTAAAACTTTTATAGTCCCCAGTCCACTTGATACACATGTTTTTGGAATCTGGAGTGGGAGAACATGCCAAATCTAATAAACATTGTCCTTGCCTAGAAGCAATAGAGCCAGTCATCTTGCCACCCGCTTCCATCATTTGAGCTAATAATTGTGATTTATGTTCAACAGTACAAATACTAGAAATAGTATGATACACTCAACCGTGATGTTACACAAAAACAAAAAAGTATCGAAATATAAGATTTTAAAAACTCTGCCTCGGACCATCATGTCAGTGCCCAACTCTAAATTTCACCTTTAATTGGCAAACGACAAGAGGCGGAGACACTTTTATATTTTTGTTATAGTGAATCTGTGGAAAAGTGCAGAGGTGTAAAGTAACGAAGTACAAATACTTAGTTACCTTACGTGATAGTAACATCACACGCACCTGCAAGAAAGTTTGAATAAAATAGCATTTGCGATTGACAATGTTTTGATAAGTTGATGTCTGTGAGAGAGATTCAAGAAAACGCCAGGAAGCCAGATTCAGAAAAGGCCAGGAAGACATTCCAACCTTTATACATTTACTTTATACAATTTGTCAAAATGGTTGGATCCAAAAACAGCACCTTTCGAATGCGCTACAAGCTTTCCGCGTCCAAGTACCACAAGCTAATGGCTTTCAAAAACCCAAAGAGCATACTGAGGTAAGGTTATTGATGACATACCACTGAACTTTAAAATACTAGTACTGTACTAAAATACAAATTAACACATTTTATGGAGTAAAAGACTAGTTGAGTCTTCATATCTTTTACTCCATAAAATATGATAATGCTCAGTAGAACACATACAGTTTATGGTTCTTTAATGTATTTCCATTCTACTAAATGCTTTCTTTTTCAAACATTAACATTACATATATAATTTACATACATTTTCTGATGAGGTGAGGTAGAGCCCCCACCCCCTTACATTACTTTTAAGTAGTTTTAAAATCAGTACTTTTTACTTTTACGTGAGTAAAACGCTTTAGTTGATACTTCCACTTCTAAAGAAGTATTTTTAAACCCTAGTATCTATACTTCTACTCAAGTAATGAATGTGATTACCGTATTTTTCACCGTATAAGACGCACTTTTTCTTCTCCAAAACTGAGGGGGAAAGTTGGTGCGTCTTATACGGCGAATGCAGAGCGGAGGGTGGTCACGGCCGTAGGAGAGGCGTAAGAGAGGCCACGGCTTCAGCCTAGCTCCTGTTATGGTAAAAAAAATATACCTTCTCAATTGATAATAAACACTGGAGACCGTTTGAGAGAGAACACAGCAAATGCAGCTATTTATTGTAAAGATTTAACAGTCTCAACGCATTTCCTACACACGTGTTATCCGCATTGGAAAAGAACCACGAGCCTCTCAAAGTAAGACAAGCGCTGGAAGAAGGGCGGGACTGAAGTATGACGTGTGCTCTTAAAAGTTTCTCAAATTACATTTCTCTAAATGACCACTAGATGGTAGTATTATATAGGAAAATTCCCATAACACTCCGGAGCCACCTCTGCTCGGATCGTAAGGAGCAGGTGTGAAACATTACAGCCTTTTTTGTTACTTTTACTGTTTACTAACTGTTCATGTTTGGCATATAATTGTTCTTAAACTGCTGTTAACTTTTACACAGTTGATATTACCGTATTTTTCGGCTCATAAGACGCACTTTTTCTTCCCCAAAACTGAGGGGGAAAAGTTGGTGCGTCTTATCGGCCGAATGCAGAGCGCCGCGAAGTCCGGTCACGGCCGTATGAGAGGCGTAAGAGCTCCGGAGCTAGGCCGAAGCCGCGGCCATATTTGTTTACCCAGCGCTGCGCGCTGACGTCATCGCCCACCTCTGCCATAGCGCGGGAAATGTAGTTTTTCCCCAAACGGGGAAAAAACTACATTTCCCACAATGCCTTTGGCTTCCGTATCCATACTCACGAGCGCTCAGCTGCCTTCTCACACATTCAACGCATTTGAGTGATCTCTAACGCTACAAACCCGATTTCTCACGCTAAAATACATTTCAAGATGTGAAATGGGCACATTTATCTGCGATGTTTTGATAAGATGATGATCGATCTGCATCGTCTTCAGTCTGTGAGGGTTTTTTCCGCTAAACATTCACTTGGACAGTTTCACAAACTTGGACAGTTTGATCCTTCATTAATGGAGTTACGTGGGTTTTTATAAGCTGACAAAAATCAAAAGGATTTACAAAAGGAACAGCAAGCATACAATTGTTTCCATGTGTTTGACGTCAGGTGCACAGATGCACAGCGCTCTCTCTCTCTCTCTCTCTCTTTCTCCCTCTCTCGCGTGAAGAAAACAAAACGCTCTCAATGACTGAAACTCTTCTTTAATAAACTCAAATCATCTCTCAACGGTACATCTGTTAGAGGTTCTCCTTTCTCTCTCTCTCTCTCTAGGCGCGCTCCTCTCTCCTTTTTCTCCTATGCGCACCTCCCTTTTCCCCAGCTTTCCCTGCGCGCTCCCGGCGCTCAGCTGTTTACTATTGCCCTTATTAGGCCTTGTATTTAAGCGTCTTGATTTCTTTGCCTTGTTACGGGTTCATTGTTTTCAAGTAGTTCTGTCTCGCGTTTGGTAAAGTCTGTGAAGTTTTTCTCTGCCTGTCTGTATTTATCAGTCTTTTGTTTTATTTATTTTTGGCTTGACGAAGATCGCCACATGTAGCTATGTTTGCTGCGTGCATCTCTGTTATATATTTTTTTTTATCTAAGAGACTTTTTCCTTGGATTGTCGACTCTCACTGTTTGAACAGTTTCAGTGGAGTACTAAATAAACTGATTGAACCTTCCTCCTGCGTTTGGGCTCTCACTCCTTGGACACCCCTTAACAACATCTCATATGCAACCGAATTGTCACTTGAATAAGGTATAAATAATGAGTTATTTAACATTAAGGAGTAGTTACATTTATTTTACATTTAAATAATTATTATTAATAATTATTATTTTACATCTGGGAATCTAGCCACAAGGGTTGCAAGCCAGTGACTTCTGTGCCGGTCCCAAGCCCGGATAAATAGAGAGGGTTGCGTCAAAAAGCAAAAAATATGCCAAAAAGCAAATATGCGAGTCACCAAATCGATTTTCATATTGGATCGGTCGAGGCCCGGGTTAACAACGACCGCCTCCGGTGCTGTTGACTTACAGGGTGCCGGTGGAAATTGGACTACTGTTTGTCGAAGAAGGAGAGGAGGGAGAAGGATTCGTCGACAGAAAGAGAACAGGAAAGGCAGGAGTATAGATCTGAGAATAGGGACTCTTAACGTTGGTACAATGACAGGGAAGGGTAGGGAGCTGGCGGACATGATGGAGAGAAGGAAGGTAGATATTCTGTGTGTGCAGGAGACCAGGTGGAAGGGTAGCAAAGCGCGTAGTATTGGAGGGGGATACAAACTTTTTTACTATGGTGTGGATAGGAAGAGAAATGGGGTAGGAGTGATCCTGAAGGAGGAGTTTGTGAGGAATGTTTTAGAGGTGAAAAGAGTGTCAGACAGGGTGATCAGTGTGAAGATAGAAATTGAAGGGGTGATGTTGAATGTAGTGAGTGGTTATGCTCCACAAGTAGGCTGTAAGTTGGAAGAGAAGGAGAGATTTTGGAGTGAGTTGGATGAGGTGATTGAGAGTGTTCCCAGAGGAGAGAGAGTAGTAGTGGGAGCAGATTTCAATGGGCATGTTGGCGAGGGCAACAGAGGTGATGAGGAGGTGATGGGCAGGTTCGGTGTTAAGGAAAGGAACCTAGAAGGACAGATGGTGGTGGACTTTGCCAAGAGGATGGAAATGGCTGTAGTTAATACTTATTTCCAGAAGAGGGAGGAACATAGAGATACCTACAAGAGTGGAGGGAGGAGTACGCAGGTAGACGAGGCAATCAGAGAGATCAGAGACTGTAAAGTAGTGGTAGGAGAGAGTGCAGCCAGACAGCATCGGATGGTGTTGTGTAGGATGTTTCTGGTGGTCAGGAAGAAGATAAGACGAAAGATTGAAAAGAAGACCAAGTGGTGGAAGTTGAAAAAGGAAGAAGATTGTGAAGAATTCAGACAGAAGCTGAGACAGGCTTTGGGTGGTCAGGAAGAGCTTTCAGATGACTGGGAAACTACAGCAGAAGTGATCAGGGAGACAGGAAGAAAGGTGCTAGGTGTGTCAGCTGG
>SRMA01026539.1:27061-100597 GCA_007224835.1 Danionella cerebrum | reverse complement strand
CCACAATGCCTTTGGCTTCTGTATCCATACTCACGAGAGCTCAGCTGCCTTCTCACACATTCAACGCATTTCAGTGATCTCTCACGCTACAAACCCGATTTCTCACGCTAAAATACATTTCAAGATGTGAAATGGGCACATTTATCTGCGATGTTTCGATAAGATGATGATCGATCTGCATCGTCTTCAGTCTGTGAGGGTTTTTTGATCCTTCATTAATGGAGTTATCTGGGTTTTTATAAGCTGACAAAAATCAAGAGGATTTACAAAAGGAACAGCAAGCATACAATTGTTTCCATGTGTTTGACGTCAGGTGCACAGATGCACAGCGCGCTCTCTCCCTCTCTCGCGTGAAGAAAACAAAACGCTCTCAATGACTGAAACTCTTCTTTAATAAACTCAAATCATCTCTCAACGGTACATCTGTTAGAGGTTCTCCTTTCTCTCTCTCCGCGCACCTCTCTCCTTTTTCTCCTATGCGCGCCTCCCTTTTCCCCAGCTTTCCCTGCACGCCCCCGGCGCTCAGCTGTTTTCTATTGCTCTTATTAGGCCTTGTATTTAAGCGTCTTGATTTCTTTGCCTTGTTACGGGTTCATTGTTTTCAAGTAGTTCTGTCTCGCGTTTGGTAAAGTCTGTGAAGTTTTTCTCTGCCTGTCTGTATTTATCAGTCTTTTGTTTTATTTTATTTTTGGCTTGACAAAGATCGCCACATGTAGCTATGTTTGCTGCGTGCATCTCTGTTATATATTTTTTTTATCTAAGAGACTTTTTCCTTGGATTGTCGACTCTCACTGTTTGAACAGTTTCAGTGGAGTACTAAATAAACTGATTGAACCTTCCTCCTGGGTTTGGGCTCTCACTCCTTGGACACCCCTTAACAACATCTCACATGCAACCGAATTGTCACTTGAATAAGGTATAAATAATGAGTTATTTAACATTAAGGAGTAGTTACATTTATTTTACATTTAAATAATTATTATTAATAATTATTATTTTACATTTGGGGGTGCCCAGATTCTTTTAAAGGTTTAAAAGGGGGCTCAACTAAAAAAGTTTGAGAACCACTGTATTATTACTAATGTGGGGGCAATCTTACTAGCCACTTCTAAAGAAGTATTTTTAAACCCTAGTATCTATGCTTCTACTCAAGTAATGAATGTGATTACCGTATTTTTCAATCTTACTAGCTATTATTAGTAATATAGTGACAATGTTACTGGCTATTATTAGTAATGTAGTGACAATGTTACTGGCTATTATTAGTAATGTAGTGACAATCTTACTAGTTATTATTAGTAATGTAGTGACAATGTTACTGGCTATTATTAGTAATGTAGTGACAATGTTACTAGCTATTATTAGTAATGTAGTGACAATGTTACTGGCTATTATTAGTAATGTGGTGACAATGTTACTGGCTATTATTAGTAACGTAGTGACAATGTTACTAGCTATTATTAGTAATGTGGTGACAATGTTACTGGCTATTATTAGTACTGTAGTGACAATGTTACTGGCTATTATTAGTAATGTAGTGACAATGTTACTGGCTATTATTAAAAATGTAGTGACAATGTTACTAGCTATTATTAGTAATGTAGTGACAATGTTACTGGCTATTATTAGTAATGTAGCAACAATATTACTGGCTATTATTAGTAATGTAGTGACAATGTTACTGGCTATTATTAGTAATGCGGTGACAATGTTACTGGCTATTATTAGTAATGCAGTGACAATGTTACTGGCTATTATTAGTAATGTAGTGACAATGTTACTGGCTATTATTAGTATTGTAGTGACAATGTTACTGGCTATTATTAGTAATGTAGTGACGATGTTACTGGCTATTATTAGTAATGTAGTGACGATGTTACTGGCTATTATTAGTAATGTGGTGACAATGTTACTAGCTATTATTAGTAATGTTGTGACAATGTTACTAGCTATTATTAGTAATGTAGTGACAATGTTACTAGCTATTATTAGTAATGTAGTGACAATGTTACTGGCCATTAGTAGTAATGTAGTGACAATGTTACTGGCTATTATTAGTAATGTAGTGACAATGTTACTGGCTATTATTAGTAATGTAGTGACAATGTTACTAGCCATTATTAGTAATGAAGTGACAATGTTACTAGCCATTATTAGTAATGTAGTGACAATGTTACTGGCTATTATTAGTAATGTAGTGACAATGTTACTGGCTATTATTAGTAATGTAGTGACAATGTTACTTGCTATTATTAGTAATGTAGTGACAATGTTACTGGCTATTATTAGTAATGTAGTGACAATGTTACCAGCTATTATTAGTAATGTAGTGACAATCTTACTAGCTATTATTAGTAATGTAGTGACAATGTTACTGGCTATTATTAGTAATGTAGTGACAATGTTACTGGCTATTATTAGTAATGTAGTGACAATGTTACTGGCTATTACGGTATTACTAATGTGGGGGCAATGTTGCACTGGAACAGTGATGGTGATAACGAATGGTGGACTTTAGAGTGATGAGTGGGGGCAAAGAAAAACATTACAGCCTTTTTTTGTTACTTTTACTGTTTACTGTCTGTTCATGTTACATGTTTGACTGTTAACTTTTACACAGTTGATATAAAATATTTTACAAAAGTTTTTGGTTCAGAATCTTTTTTTTCTAGATCTTCCTCATTTAAAATTGGGTGCGTCTTATGTGCCGGTGCGTCTTATGAGCCGAAAAATACGGTAAATATTTTACTACAGTATTTGGTTCAGAATCTTTTTTTTCTAGATTTCCTCATTTAAAATTGGGTGCGTTTAATATACCGGTGCAGCTTATATGGCGAAAAATACAGTATTTTTGACACCACTGGAAAAGCATCAGCAATCTTTGTGATCCCAACTAGAACTGTTGTTGAAATGTTTCAAGCTTGTTTGCATTACATGCTGGAATACCAGTGTCTCCCACAAGATACACCCAAGAAACTCCAGGATAGATGAAGTGCTATTTAGTATTGTGATACACAGTGTTAGAAGTAATGCATTACAGTTAAAGGCATTACAAGTACATTTTGAGTAATATTTTACCCGTTTCATATTTAGTTACAATATTCACCCATAAGACATTAACTAATGAAAAAATACACCAAGTTCTATTTTCTGTTTGTAGTTAGTGAATATACATATGATTTTTTTTGGCAGAAGACAGTACATTTGCGAGATGTAAAAATGCATTTTCAGTATTGGAGTCATGACATGGTACAGTTCAGTTCAAAGCTGACAAAGCTTTTCCACTGCTTTGTGGCCGTGGAACCATAAAGGCCTAAACACATCAACCCGAATAATTTCTGATCTCATTTAACACTCTTTATTGAATCATGGAAGGGGTAGCATGAAAACACTCTGACAACACCTATTACTACACAGCCCCACCTGCTGTGACACTAAAGCCTATGGAAAAGCAAGCAGGCCGAACTGAACTGCACCGTATCGTGGTCATGTTATGAATATACCCGAGCTATTCACAGACATAGCAAGAAAATCATAGTACCTCTACTATACTCTAGAGCTTTTGTGATTCTGGCATGCTCTCTTGCATCGTCTTGCCAATTATAAACTATGTTAGTGGCCTGGATAGACAAGTCATTATGTTCATATCCCTTTCTACTGGATGTACAAATCTCTGCAGGAAATTTTGTTATTTTAGAATGTTAAGTTCTAATTATTTAGTTATTTTGGTGAAAGTAAAGGACTTTTCACACTGATGTCTGAAAATTTAGAGCAAAACAATCATACAACCAAAAATAAAATTGACCTCACCTTGTGTCTTCCTCCGAATAATTTGTCTGATTTAACGATTAAATTTTTTGTGCTTATCACATCTTTCTGGTTGCATTTTCAAATGGGATTCTGTAGGTAGGTAATTGTCATTAGCTTCAGACCTGGTATGTGTCTCACAAAGTTTTGCATGAAAAACATAGTGCTGATTTACATGATATTATTATCATGCGTTTCCTGAATTGAAGGTCCGACATCTGGAAGCTACTCCATAGCTCTTTGATTAGGAAGATAAATTATTTTTCCTCTCCGCGCACTCAGGATCAGATGAACACAGTATTTAATTTTCTTATTTTTTTGTAAAAGATAGATTATCAGAAATCCATCATCACTGCCTGTAGATACCTTTTTCTTTTTCAATTTGTTTTTGCAAATTTTAGTTAAATATCCAGTGTGCAAGGCTTGTGAACCTAAAACGTTTCTGAAATATTTTTGCAATATGTCTTCAGTGTGCAAAGACCTTAACTCAAAAGTAATATAAGTGTCACGTAACATAATACAATTCTGACATTGTAATTTTGTAGGGTAAGGGATTACAAATATGTAGTGCATTACATTTTGGAAGTAACTTCCAAAACTGGTGAAACATTCAAAAGCAAGTGAGTAAAATCAAAATTCGTCTTTTTGATGGGTCGCCCATTAAAAAAACAACAACAAATCTTTTGTAAGTCCTACAGGGTCAGTGATGTAAAAATGGATGAGCGGTCAAAAAGTGACGTTATATTAGGACGTGATGTCACATACAAACGCTATCTAGGTTGGCATCTCACTAGGTTTAGGCATAGGCTCTAACGTTTTTCTTCCTATAACGGGCGCTGTGAAGGGAACACGAGAAGCATTTCCGCCGCTCTACTGTATCAAGTTCCGATGAATACGGTTCAGATGTATCCAATACAAACTCCGAGCCGTGGTGCACTGTAAACTCTCTCGGCTCGCTTCGGAATTCCACACCGAGGTGTCGATTTTACCCGAACAACAACAACACCATAAAAGAGCTAGTGTTTGTATTTCCACTCAAAACAAACACACAGCTAACGTTACTCGAACTAACCGGTCCACGGTCATTTTCGCTCCCTTTAAATATTAAACAAACAAAAATTTGTATGATCATACCGAGCATATATAATGAATTAATTTGTCCTGTTGCGTTCGCTAATATAACATAGATTTTCCTAACAGAAGTGGCAAGGCCCTTACCTGTCGTTTCTCTCCACGTCTCGGTTTGAACACTCAACCGTTCCCGTGTTCGTCCTTCTGCGAAACGACCGCCTGTCCTACCGAAACCCAATCCGATCGTGTTGAAATCCAGCTCAACACCGACAATCTACCGAGACTCTACAAAAAATCCTGGCCGAACTCCCATGTTATTCCTCTTCCCTCCTCAGAAACCACGAACGCCACCACGGTCGTCGGGTCTAATCGAGTTCTAGTCGCTTTTAAACACCGGAATTCCCATTTCTATTGCTGATTTGACTGACTCTAATGGCGGCGACACAGGAGCTGGGGGTAAACCAAAATAAACCTACTCCGGAGATACTGGTAGGAGGGAGATCACCTGGATCTGCGGCCTCATTTGATTGGCTCTCTCTCAGTAAACACAGTGTGAACCAATCAGAGCGCATTTCTTTCCTTAAAGGGCTCCGCAGCGTACTTCCTCCAGAAGTAACAACGTTCAGGAAACTACAATCTAATTTCCGCCATTTTGGCTCTGAGAGGTCAAGAGAGAGCGCCCGGTTTTACTCTTCGGCAGAGCCAAAATGAAGCCTGTTTCGTATGCTTAGCTCCATTGCCAAGGCCATGGGGATGATGTCATCGTTTCAGAAAGATCTACCGCAGCATCATCTGCAGTGACAGAGGGGCAGGTTTTCCAGAAAATAAATATGTAACAATAAACACAAAGAAATTCATTTCAAAATAATAAATAATGTATATCCCTCCCCTTTTCAATGATTTGAAAAAGAAAAGGTTCAAATTCGAAGTAGAACATTGTTATGTATGTAAAACTGATAAAAAAAAAAAACAACAGAACATATGTTTTATTTCTTTAAAAGTTAACATTTTGTGGCTGTATGCCTAGTTTGGTACATGGAAGATTTGGCCAATAAAATATAATATATATAAAATGGGTCTGTTTTAGAGAAACGTGAAACACTTAAAGTTTGTTTAGTATTGAGCCACTGTTAAATTCAAAAGTAAAAAAAAAATGACACATTTGTAGTAATGTCTATTTTATTTTGAATGCAAAAAAACTCATAAAATTTAAAAATGAACGTTAATAACCATAATATTTTACGTGTTTTCCTTTTTGCATTCACTTATCAGTTAGTTAGTTACTATTGGCAGGTGATAGTGATTTTTTGTTTTGTTTGTTATTAATAGATTTTGGATTAAAAAACAGATTTTAGTTAGTTTGTGGTGCATAACAGCTTTTTTTTGTCGCCACCCAGTGGATTTATCTGTAAAATATAAAAAATCTGTTAGGAAATCAAATGGTATTGAGTAAAAACTTAAATAAAAAACCTATTTTCTTGTTTGTTTTTGTTTTCATGCTTTTCACTTATCCTATAAAATGTATTTTATGCATACAATTACCAACTTTTTTTCTACTACTTATCTCTACACACATGCTGCTAATATAAAACAGATTAGTAAACTGGTTAGTTAACTGGTTGGTTATTCAATTCACTATATGTAATGTAAGATACTATACCTAAAACATATTGTTTTCTCAACCCGATAACCATTTGTTAATTGGTTAAAAAACATGGGCAAACACAAAACAAGTAACAGAGTTATCTGTGAATCCAATGAGGTTTTTTGACATGAAAAAAATTGATCTCTGGAAGAAATTGGGCAGGAAATAATTGCCCTTAATCTTCAGTTTGGATAAAAACAGTTCAGTTTTTTGTGGAGCCTTTATGGTACTTGCCTTTTAAATTTAATGCATTCTAAAAATGGGAATAATACTTCTCCAATAATACTTCTAATCAGTGGTGTTGTCCTAAAAAAAGATGGTGTACTATTTTCCACCCTAACTTACCCAATCCAAATTGGGTAAGTTAAGGGCTGCACTGGCCCGACCTGGGTCTGCACTAGAGGTGTGGTCTGCGCTGGAGGTGTGGGCTGCGCTGGCCTGACTTGGGTCTACGCTGGAGGTGTGGGCTGTACTGGCCTGACTTGGGTCTGCTCTGGAGGTGTGGGCTGCGCTGGCCTGACCTGGATCTGCGCTGGCCTGACTTGGGTCTGTGCTGGAGGTGTGGGCTGCGCTGGCCTGACTTGGGTCTGCGCTGGAGGTGTGGGCTGCGCTGGCCTGACCTGGATCTGCGCTGGCCTGACTTGGGTCTGTGCTGGAGGTGTGGGCTGCGGTAGCCTGACTAGGGTCTGCACTATTTTGATTTAGGCTTACACTGCTCCTCTTACTATGAGAACTATTATAAGTAATCATTAGCGATTAAGATGCATTTAACACCATAATAGGAAACAAATGATGAAATAAACAGTTTGCTGATGGCTGACAGGTAAACTGCAAACATTTACCCTTACAGATGTAATTCTATGAAATTTCGTTCACCTTCCAAAATAGTAAATTAGATTGTTCTTCTTTTTCTTCCCACTCATATTTTAGAAAAAAGAGAGCAGACATAGACCATTTTGACTAATCATTAAAGAAAAAAAAAACCCTAATAAACAACATTATTTCCTATTAAAAGATTCTCATTGTATATTATGTGGGCTGCTGGCTGGAGTATTTGACAAATTATATTGAGAATAACATTGCTCCATAATTAACCATAAATAAGGCATAAAAAACATTATTCTACATATGTAACCCAAAATCCCCCAAAAGTTAAAGTAAAGGTAAATGCAAAGGTAACATTACTATTCTGTAGACTTTGAATCAAATATTAAAACACGTCACTTTTGTATCGTTGTTTAAACTATACCTCAATAGTTCGACATTAACATTTATAATTTAATGCACAACAGATCAATTAATTTTTGCAACAGCCATTTAATTTGTCCAAGTTAGCTCAATAGTTTCTGTGGCTGTGCAGATTTCACCTGAAAACTGACCACTTTCAATTTACTTTTCGTGTAACTTTACAGTTAAAAGACTACTTTTATCATCAATCGGTTATTATTTGATTTTCAGATTCGCACATGCTTGTTTTAAACCAGGCTAACAGCAAACGATGAGGGAAAGACATAAATCATGGCCGTTTTTTATGTGGCGGCTGGCTGTACTGCAATATTATAACGTTAATACTGTCGTAATGTCTAATGTGTTATTCCCCATTATGGTGGCCTATTAAAACAAATTTCAAACACCGTGTAATAACTTTACGCGAATTTTTCTGCGAGACATCATCTTCAGTTGACTGTCTTCAAAATAACATTACTCCTTACGTTTCTCGCCGATGCGTCGGTGGGCGGGAAATGGCGGAATTCAAACAAAATTGCACCATTTGCAGTAAATTAAGCAGTTTGTAAAAACAGACTTACTAGACAGTTAAAGGGGACGCGTATACACGTAATTTGGCGGAGCCTAATAAGCAAAACAAGTGAGTATACCGAGTGTATTCGCAATTATTAATTATCAGAAGTCGTCATATGGACAGGGAATAAAAGTACGCATACACCACTGCTCCTAATGGACAATATAGACCTATTTGCTGATATTTAAGAGCTTTAATCACGCCACACAAATGATCATATTGTTTAATTTGTTTGTATACCACTTAAAATAGCACATAACAAAATATGTTTCACCTGCATTAATAATCTATTCATTTTATATACACAGTTAACTGTTATCCCCACTATACTCTCAATATTACTTTATTTAATGTGTTGATTTTATTTCCTCTATTTACCACAACTTGAAATGCACTTTTGAGATGATGATCAAAACGTTTATAGATGGTATACACACATGCTTCCTGTGTACATGTGTATATCACCCTCTCTTCTTTCACATCTCTGCTTCCTCTTTCCCATTTTCAGCCACACCCACATGGGCCCCACACAGGGAGCACCACCATCATCCAGCCAATCACAAGGTGGCACAGTCACTCCATCCCTCCTCAGTTTCCACAGCAACCGGTCGTCTCTCCTGAAAGGCGCTACATCATCAGCATCCGTCCGGTGAGGGCTGCTGGAGGCAGGCAGTCCTGCAGTGGATCGGATAGCAGGCACCTCCCTCACAAACACACACCCCATACTGCATGGAGCAATGGAGTAGATAGTGTTATGGTGAGTATCCGGCTTCTCTCTCCAGCTTCTGAGCGAGGGGGCTGTGTGTATGCTTTATTTAACTACAATTCCAGGTAGGATGTGGCTTGAGAAGGGTGTTTTGTGTGATTTAAACATTTTATTGATTTAAAGAACAGCATTGTTGAAGTGGCCTGTGATGAAAAGACCTGACGCTTGCACAAATAGAATCCACCAGGGGGGTGGACCATACCTTGGACTATTTAAAGCATTTCTGTTGTTAGCATAGCTCTCTGCTTGTGAGGTTGTCTATTTTATCTAGCAGGGCCCGGTGTTTTTAGCTCTGGCTATTCATAGTAGGCTTGCATCTGAATGCACAGTTCCTCATGCCTGTCTTTATGGTGCTGCAAATGGAGCTTAAAAGGTGTGTTCTGTGCTTGGTCATGTTTCCATCACCTTTAGTTGCTGCCTCATCACCTTGGTCCGGCGTGTGTTTGTACATGACAGATGCATCCAAATATTAGAGCAGATGTGCTTCTGCGTTAACAAGGTTGCGTGTGCATTTCCTCCCTCAAGGTGTGGTGTTGCAGTATAGGGTTAGCGTCAGAAATTGTTGCTAAATTTAACATTAAACTCTTTGACACATGCTCCAAATCTGCTTGTGAACATTTTCAGATGGACACTGATAACAGGAAGGCTTTAATGTGCCTGCCTCAAAATATAAAAAGAAGCTAATGTCTGATAAAAGTAATCAAATCTATTATCACCAGGATTATTAAGTTAAAAGCTGAAATGATAATTCTGTATAGGAATAATTGAGGGCACCATAGACCATATAAAGTAATGAATGTGATGTCACTAGCAGCAAATGTATGCCTGGGTTCTTGTAAGTTAAGTCTAATACAACTTAAAAGAACCCTTCGATGTTCGGGGCATTTTTCGAGTGTTTTTTTTTTTATTACAATTTGCTCTATTAAATGAAATTTAATTAAATTAAATTTAAAATAGCCTTTTGAAACAATATTTGATATATTCTTTTAGTACAACCTCAGATTCTTTTTATTTTTTACAAATATTTCTCATTATATTACACAATAATTCCACAAAAATTGAGAATGAACAGTTTTTATGTTTTATAACAAAAATGAAAGTGAAAGTGACATTAGGACCAAGTATGGAGTGGCCCATACGAGGAATATATGCTCTGCATTTCACCCATCCAAGTGCACACACAGCAGTGAACAAACACACCGTGAACACATACACGGAGCAGTGGGATCTTAGCTGCGGCGCCTGGGGAGAATCAAAAGTTTTGAGACAAAATAAAAATGTATAAATTCAAAACTTGTATAAAGGCGAAACTTTTCTCAACTTTTCCGTATACTTACACGGTTCCAAGCACTTTTTGTTCCATTGTGCTTTTTTGTCAGAACTTTTGTAAACTTAAAATGTAAACTGAAAGACAATGGTGCATTTTCTTACATTTTAATTTGATTTCAAATTATGTCATGACTCTTATAATGTTTATAATGTTCATTTAAAACCAAAAATATCACAACAAATATTTTTTTAAAACCTTTGTGTTATATTTGAAATCAAAATAAAAACAATAGGTGGGTCGCGTCATTCCTACTCAATTCAATTAAAACAGCCGCTGCGATTGGTGCGTGCAGAGACTTCTAATGGTTAGTGAGTCCTGCAACATTTCACTTTCTCACAGTATCACAAACAAAACTAACAATATGAATCAAAAACTTGATTGTACCAGTTTTAAGCATGTTTTTTAAAAACCTGGTTTAAATTCCCTGCATTATTCAGACACCAGCTTCAAGTGGCCAGTCAATGAATTGTAGCTTCAGTCACGTCCTATTTTTGGACAGAAAATGTAAGAAAAAAACCTAAAATATACATATACAAAAAATATCTTATAAAATGTAAAATTTCCCAAAATTTTCTTGTCTTTTGACAGCACTTTGGTTTGCCCACATTGCTCTTCATGCATTTGACTGATTGTGGGGTGTATGGGTGTCTTTATGAGTAGAGCAGAGCTGGACATGATTTTTGTTTTATGTTTATTTTTAGATTCTGTTTCTCACTGTGGAAATGCTGCTATGCTAACCTTCCATGACATCTAAATACGATTTCCAATTGATATCTAAAAAACAGGGGCAGCACAGTGGCGCGGTGGGTAGCACCATGCCCTTCCAGTTAAAAGGTTGCAGGTAACCTTCCTGGAAGGAGTTTGCATGTTCTCCCTGCGCCTGCGTGGGTTTCCTTTAGGTACTCCGGTTTCCTCCACAATAAAAAAAAAATGCTGTTAGATTAATTAAATAATCTTAATTCCCCCTTAGATGTGAATGTGTGTTGCCCTGCGATGAACTGGCGACCTGTCCAGTGTATACCCCCACCTCTTGCCCCATGTGAGCTGGAGATATGCACCGGCAGACCCCCGAAAAGGAAAAAAGTGTTTTGGAAAATGATTTTAAAAAACAATTGTAATAAATGTTTATTAAAATACATTTAAAATGTAATAAAACAGCCTTTTATTAATTGAGATCTACTACAGGTTTCTATTAAATAATTGTTTACTACAAACGATGTAGTTTAGCATGAGCCATTTTAAGCCTGTCTTCAAAACACTTATTGCTCTGATTGGTCAAAAGTTTTGAATATTCAAGAGTCACTTCAGATGGAAATTACCAACAGCAGACTGTACCTGAGTTAGATCCTGGCCACGAATCTGAAGAAAATGGGTTTTCCTGCAGATGGAAATAATACCGGACACGCAGCAATAGTGGACACATAATAATATTACTTACCATTACGTTTCTGCCAAGCATTCTCTGAGCATCTCCTGATTATTTTAGGGGCTGTCTTTTGAAGCCGATTTTGTCATGTTTTTATACACATTCAGTTTTGTTATTGTTGTCAGATATTATGTTAAATGAGCGAACACTATTTGGTTTCACAATTTATGACTCCTTTTAAGTTATTATATCTTGTTTTTCCAACAATACCATTGTTTATAATTACAATTATTCAGTTTGTGTGTAAAGAATTGGCAAAATCAAATATAAGCAAGCCTACATTTTTTTGTTTAGTTGTTGAAGTTTCTTGAATCTCAAAATACAGCTGTGGAGTTGTTTCCACAGTTGAGAGGCATCCTTCTGTTTCTTTTGTGATCCACCCTTCTTCCCACTCCCATGTGATAGCTGCTTTATCATGGTGATTATCATAGACTTTGAGCTAAATCTTGCCAAAGCCCCCTGTATCCCACAGCAATGACTCTTTTGTTTTTGGTTATTTTGTAATTCTGCTGTTCTCTTATAATAGACGTGACAGCGCAGATTTTGCCATAATTTGGGATGGTTTGCTTGCACTTGAATTCTGCTGAAAAGTCATACAGTGTTGGTTATTTTAGCTCTTCAATGGAGGTATCTTGTATTTTGTCAGACACAATGGGCTTTCTATCTATTTCTGCATCATACATCTGTCATCATACAAACATTATAAGAGCAGCTGCCATCTAATCTCACCACACAGGGTGTGGCAGCACCAGCCGCTCAGACAGTCCCTGAAGATGGAACACTGTTTCCCTCAGTCACAGTGTTATTAAACATGTCAGTCAGAAAAAGGTGTTTGGTAATGCTACATTTGATTTGAAAAGGCAAATGTTATTACTATTGTAGTCAATTCCAGTAATTTATACTTTAAAAAAAGAATTAAGCCATTATAAATTATTAAGTTATTTTTCTTTTGCTTCGGACAAAAAATTCTAAATGCATTTCATCCTAAACCATTCGAACTACATTTCGAACCTTTGCGAAAGATCAAAACTGGTCTGACTAGAGTTGACAACCTTTTTAGACTAGTACCACTAAAGGAATTCTGGGAAATCACAGAGAATGCTGGGAAATATTACATTGCCTCAAAATGGGGTCAAACTTTATAAAACTGTAACTCAAGCTGAGAACCTTATAGAAATTTCCAGACTTGTGGAGGCTATGAGTCTGTGCAAGAACATACCAACCACTTTGTGAAACTATTTGAACGGCAGTCTCAAGAAAAGATTAACAATTTACCATTTACAAAATGGGAGTTTAAAATAAATGGGAAATGGAAACTAAAATATCTTCAATATTAAGAATCATAGAGAAATCTGTGTTTATGTTTATGTTATAGTAAAAAAAGCCTATGGCATCACTGACAGCTTTCTAGCAATCAAACTTTACCCTAGCAACAAAAATTACTGAACTATTTCTCAGCTTTGGTAAATGATAAAAACGTTATATTATATCACTGACCCCTCCAGAGCAACCAGACTGTTTACCTTAGCAACCAATTTAGCATGTCACTATGTCAGCTAAGGAAAATCATAGCAACATTGGAGTTGGTTTAAATCACGCGTTTTGACATGGAATTCCTCCATAGCAACCACAAATTCTACCTTGGCAACATTTCCCTTCCTCAAACGGGACATTTTGAAGCCAACATCAAAGTTTGTGCATAAACTTTAGCCATCGAGATATTATTGTAGTCCATCCCTCACCAGCTCACCAGCGGGAGGTGAGGTACATTCTGGACAGGACACCAGTCAATCGCAAGGTCTCCTTCTCTACCCATTCACTCTTATATTCACTTCTAAAAGGGGAATTTAGATTCTATGATTTACCTGAAGCATGTTTTTGGGTCAGAGTATCCAGAATAAATCAACACATGACGATCGATATCCACTAATCTCATTACCTGCCTATATTAGCTGCTTTCTCTCCCGGGTTCATTAACACTGCTTTCTTTTTGGGGAGGGGTTCAGGCATGGCCTCGGGCCCTCACATACAAAGGCCTCCTTCCAACACTTCCCAACTCCCTCTAAAAATAATCTTATGTAAATTGTAGTGAATGATTTAACTTAAGTTCTTTTTGCATTACTGTTGTGTAAGAAATGTATATTCATAAATAAACTTCCCTTGGCCTTTGTTGGGGTTACAGAGGCTCTTGCTGCCATGGCAACAGTAGCAATGAACTTGCATCATAAACGTGGTTTAAATATATTGATTAAAGACAGAAAAGAATTGATGAATACATTAAACAAAACTTCCAAAACCGTTTCCGCAGAGAGACAGTGGGCGGTCTTGGGTTGATTTCATAATGGCCAGATTTTATAAGAAGCATGATTTAAATTTGTAGGACAAAGAAAATATGAATGCATTTAACTGTACAAAAATGACTTGAGGTCAGTAACAGTGTGAATAAAAGACTCTATATACTTTTTTTTTTTTTTTCAAATTTTAACATATTATTCTAACCTAAGGGCTCTTCTTTCTCTCTACAATTAGGGTGCGATTGACAGCGGATCTTGATAAGAAACTTGTGTTTTCCCCTAGGAATTGCGGTTACCACATTCCGGCCAGTTACGGCCTTGCTGGTATATATTGTGGAGCTAACGGGACTTAGGAAATATTTAGTGGAAAAGGCCAAATTTCTGACCTAGTCACATAAGCATCCCCAAATGGCCAGTGTTATCCCAGCAGAGGTGCGATACAGGGGATTTCTCGCAACCTCTACTACAAATTTAATGAGAAAAGACGTGAAAAGTTTCTCTACACAACAGACATTGACATTTCCCGTCTTTTTGTGGGTGGGGAAAACATAAATAACACGGTTTACAGAAAAGCTATAGAAGCTTTCTAAGCTATTTGTGTTCCGTGAGCTCTCTCTCAGCTGAAAACGATTTTCTGTCAATAAGATTTTGTCACAGGTTTTTGACAGTGAAAGTGACATAGAGGAGAATGAGACTCCAAGTGTTGACTCTCCTGTTGTGTAAAAAAACACCACCACACATTACCTTCCAAGAACAGAAAATTATTATGGTCTCACTCCCCACTTGAACAACAGGCTGGACTTAGTGCTGCTAATGTAATCAAAGTGGTTCCAGGGCTGGTTTCAGATATGCTGTCTGTCATCATCAAGACATAAAATCAGCATTTCAGCTTCTCATTACACCATCAATTGAAAACTTGAAATGAAAAACCTAGATTATAGATAGATATGTTCCAGTTTTTGCTAAAAAATGTTATTAATTTCATTTGTATAAATAACAAAAATATTTACCACTAAATGTGAAAAAAAAAATACTGCGATGGACTGCCGACCTGTACAGGGTGTACCCCTGCCTCTTGCCCAATGAGCGCTATAGATACCCCAAACAGGAATAAGCAAGTTGGAAAATGAATGAATGAATGAATGTACAAAACTAATAAAACATCAAAAAATACATGTATTTTAGGTGAAACAGTGAGTTTTCATGTGGATTTGTAAATTTGTCTACAGTGATGCAATAGGTAACTTATATGTATAAGGGACAGGGAGTGGGGGTAGGGAGTGGGGGTTGTATTTCAGAGTGCTACATAGTCAACATCAAAGACATTAAACACCGGACACTAACCTATTAGCAAAAAAAATCATTTTCTGGTAGTTTTAAATTGCTGGGTCCACCCCAGTGGAAAAACAGGTATTTGTGGATTTTTGGGTAACAGAAGGGTTAAGAAAGAAGGAGGAAATACACCCACAGCCTGCAGAGAATTAGCACCCAGGGAATGATTAGAAGGTTTAACATTAAAATAGTTCATGCGTTTATATTCTAGGACAGGAATCAAACTGCTGTAGGCATGTTTCTCTCTATCTCTTGCTGACCCTCACTTATATAAATAACCACATTTTTTTTTGCTGACTCATTGATATTGCTCCAAGCAGTTTGCTGAAAGCAGATCCATTTAGCTCAGAACAAATGTTTTCAAGCGTTAGTTTAAAGATGCAGGAGATGTGTTAAAAAGTCATTATAAAGAACCAAGCTGTGGTGACAGATCCAAATGATTGCTTTACTTGGTTTAATCAGAAAATCCAGTCAGAAACAGTTCCAAACAGGTAGTCCAAAACTACGTTTGTAGTCTACGTTTACAAGAGCAAAACACACAGTCAAACAATGATCAACACTAAAGCAAAAGGGATTTTATATATATAATATATATTTGAGCTGACCTTCATATTCTTATCATTCTTTTCCCAGTGTCACCTGTCTAGGACAAAGATAAAAATATCTCTATTTTTCTAAAGATCATTTTTTGGCTTTTGAAACTTTAGTATTTTACAAATTCAGACAAATTCAGAACAAGCGTTATAATATACTAATAGGTAAATGATTCTGAATAATGAACATTAAAAGACAAATTCCATTGTCCTTCCTTTACTTAAGATGGTGGATGTTGCAGTTTGAGGTCACTGCCTCATGAATTATTGACGTTCATTTGATACTTGAGATGTGGTTGTCTCTGATTTGACCTGACTCAAACCGCTCACAGCAGCACTGGATGCTTATTTAGATATATGTTAATGCAGATATTGGTCAAATTTTACAGAAGCTGAGCTCTTTGTGTTCTTAAAAGTGAGATGATCCTCATTTGTTCTTTCTTTTCACTGTAGTCTACTTATAGTGTTATCTAGGATATCTATAAAATCAATTACTCTTAAAGAAAAATTAAAGGCCATTTTTATGGCATGTATTGTTCACTGAGTCAGATCGAGTGGACATTTTCTGATTAGGGATGAAATGGCGGCCAGTGTTATCCTTCTGAACGAGTTTTGTGACTCCATTGGACTGGAAAAGATTAGCTAAAGTGACTCCAAGCTTTGAAAGAAGGCTTACCAGACCTGTGATATAAACTGGGACCATCGTCAGATTTGATTACTTCAGGGATCCCAAAATTTAGAAAGACTTTCTTAAACAAGTCTATAGCAGTTTTGCAGGCGGTTGGGATTTTGGTAAGGGGATGATCTTGCCACCCTTAGAACAATGATCAGCTACTAGGATGCAGGTCATCCCTTGAGTTGATGGTAGGACAGTGACGAAGTCTATTCTGATGTGTGACTATGGGCACTTTGCAAAAGGATGTGGGACAAATTTGGCAGAGGGTAGGGTTTTGGGTAATTTGGCCTCGGCGCAGGTGTGGCACCTTTTGACTTTTTCTTTAGACATTGATGGCCACCAGCATTTCTCTCAGACTGGGTCGATTGTTTGATTGATGGTTGGTTGACCCAACAATTTCTTCTCTGAATTGGGGAGGTATGTAGATTTTTCCCTTTAGATAAACTGGGTGGTATTTCTTCGACCCAGTTATTCTTCTTAGATTCCCATATGTTTCACTGGATGTGTGCTATGAAGATGGACTCAGGTAGTATGTTCAGGGGTTTCCTGAAGAGTCTTTTTCTGGGGAGTGAATGCTAGAAAAAGCATCAGCACAGATGTTCTCAGACACAGTGTGACTGTGAAGTTGGACTGTGAAGTTGGTTGAAGAAAATAGCCCAGTGGGATTGTCGAGGATTGTCACAGATGTATTAGAAGTTCTTGTGGTTGGTCAGGACTTTTAAAGGGACTATGGAGCCTTCGAGCCAGTGTCTCCATTCCTCTAAGGCAAGTTTGATAGATGGGAGATCTCTATTTCCCTCATCATTATTGGGGATAACTTGGGAGAGAAAGGCTATGGGATGAGGTTTCTTGTCATGATCTGATGTCTGGTAAAGGACTAAAGCTACTTCATTGATTGAGGCATTGACTTCAGCAGAAAAGTGTTTTGTGGAGATTGGGATGATTCAAGACTGGGGCTGAAGTGAATTTTTTCTCGAGTGTTGAGAAAGCCCTTTTGTTTTTCCCCTCAGAAGCAAAGTGAGAGGCGTGGTGATGATTCCAAATCATTTAAAATCTTCTGTAGAAGTTAAAAATCTAGGAATCTTTCAAGTTCTTTGATAGTCTTGGGCAGGTCCCAATCATTTATGGCAGAGACCTTCATCACGACACCAGTGGCGTTTATGGTATATCCTAGGAAGTCAATGGAGTCTGTATGGCACATTTTCTGGCTTTCGGATAGACATTGGAATACTGATTTGACATAGCGTAGGTGGTCTGATATTCTTGGAGCAGAAAAATATATCATCGAAGCATACTACTACGTGCAGGTTTTTCTCAGAGTTTCGCTCATCAATGTTTAGATTCCAGAGGGACTGATAAATTATCCGTAAGGGATGACCTGTTACTGGTAATGTCTGGACTGTGTAATGAAGGTGGTCTTCCACTCGTTTCCACTTCAATTGTGATCCAAATTGTAGGGACTTCTTAAATCCAATTTGGTGAATAGGCAGGGTTTTTAAAGTTCTTCAAGCATGAATAGAATTATTGGAAGACGGTAAGCTTCATCCTACATCGGAGTCGCAAGCTCTAACACTGAGAGCAGCCCGTTCTTTTCACAAATATAGTCAGTTTGTCTTGGCTGAATATTTAAAGATTTGCTAGTGTCATATAAGGGGATCTGAGCTGAAACAATAACATCTCACTCATTAGAAAAGCAATGTGTGTCTGGCGTCGTGGACAGTGTGCCTTTTTCTTTTTCTTGATTATCATTTCCTATCTCCCTTTTTCTACCCATTTCTCTTCCAGTCAATGTCCATTGTAATTAACTGCTGAATGCCCAAAGAGTAATCTTTAAAAAATAAGAAAGAAATGCCTTGTGTGTAAATATCACCTAATATTCATAATTAATGCCTAATGACAGATCCAGTGAAAACTGAAAAAAAAAATCTTTTTTATGTCTGTGAGGGGATTACCAACTTAAAGCGAATGTTTCCCAGATTTTTATTTTACCTACAATATTTAAATCATTGTATGACCTCAGTTGTATGTTCTGAGAAAAAAAGGTTTCTTATTGAACAGTATTTAGAAGTGCAGTAAAATATGTATTTGAACTATTAAATACATGCCCCCAAAATAACAACAGAGTTAAAAACCATGGCTAAAATCTGGTTACTATATGAGATAAATGATCGTAACATATTGAATTAAATTGTTTCTGTTTGTGAATCTGGCCATTTAACAAGACAGTTTTCCATGGATTTAAGAAACTTTACCATCGAGAGAAACGTAACACTCTTCAAATCTATAGAACGTCATTCATGTGCAATCAGTGTTTTCCTCCAAAGACGGTCTATGGGCATTGCCAGCATTTCAAGTTTAAAGCAGTGATTTGAAACATCTGGGTCAGTGTACAGTTGGTCGTGTGAGTGAATCCAAGAAGTCATATAGTGTACGTTTTATATTCTTGTGGCCAAGAGTCAAAGCTTGTTAATGCTTTACTGTGTTTTGTTGCTTTAAGATGCAGATGCTGTTGAGGTTAGAATGGCTTTAGCTGCAGTAGATTGTGCTGTGAAAGTGCTTTAATGGAAAGCAGAAGTCTATCCCATTCTGAGTGTTCTCCTGAGCCCCTTCAGTGCCAATGCTTGAGTAAAGTCAGCAAACTCAAGGCTTGTTTATTGAGTGGCTGCTATAATTAAGTGAAGCTTTGACAGCACAGCCGCATATGAAAGGTGGTCCTGCTTTGTATTTACAATACAATTACATCTGTATTGCGAAAACAAGAATGTATAGAGGCAGATGTGCTTATAGATGGATTGTACGTTTGATTTTGTTTTAAAAACGTCCTACATAATTTCCATGCGCAAGTCTCTTTATATTTCCTCTTTTGCTCTTCACACCCAGAAATAGTATGACCTTCACTGTTGTGTAAGTTCCCACTTCGACTCTGTAGGAATGCATTGTAGTCAGTCAATATTTGACCAATAATGTAATATATTTAACATTACTTTCTATACTAGTGATGTAGCATGTGAGATTCCACATTCATTTTCCAGCCCGATTTATTCTAACATTTAAAATGATATAAAACCAATATATTTTATCACAGAAGCCTCTCTTTTGCTCCTAAATGGAGGTTCTGTGTTAAATAGACGAAATAGATGAATTTCATAAAAATAATATGACCTGCCAACTTTTTAAATAAGCATTTCATTCAAAAACTGTTTTATATAAAACTTGTGGGGCAGTTAAGGATTTTTGTTGTGAAACTGTCTGCACTGTAACCTGTCAAAAACCACTGGTGATAGAACTCACACACAGGAACTCAAGGGTTAACAAAACAGTTTATTTGCCAACTAAGAAAATACAATGGAAAACTCCATAAGGGGAGAAAAATAACAAACAGTTTAAAGACTTAACACACTGAAGAAAACAATAATAGCACAGGAGAGCATTGCTATTAGATAAAACAAAATCTTGATTTTCTTATTTTAAACCAAATTATCTAGTCTAGACGTTTACGGTATAGATTATTTAGCATTTTTGAGAAAATATGATCTTCTGATCTTTGCTTGAGATAAGAAAACTTGTAAAACAAGCTTTTGATTTTACCACTAAACTTAAAACTAGAATCTTAAAACAATACATTTTCACTCAACATATTCTTACTTTAAGAATTATATGAACATCTGGTTTTAAGAAATTAATGTTGAGTTCAGAACAAGAAAAAAGTTAAATATAGTCAAAATCTTCTTTGATCAAACAGAAAAACCAACAATGGAGTAAACAAATTTAACTTGGTAACAAATTGTTGAAACAAGAATAAAGTGCTTTTTAAAAAGAATCTTTGGTTGGTTTAAGTTCCTATGTTTGTCAATGATTAAGCGAAATGTTCTTGTTTCAAATCAGTTTTTCAATAAATCTGTTCATTAACTGCATTTGAATAGAGAAATCTGTCAAATTTTAATCAGGGATTTAAAGATTTATGATTATTATTTAAAGATGAGTTTTAAAAACAAATGATTTTGTTTTAATACTGTTCCTAAAATTTGTTTTTAATAAATTAATAAACTGCAAATTTAAGTAAATTTGCAGTATGTACGTCGCTCTGACGTACTTCCTGTCCATCTATACTGCCTTATCTAATGAATGCAAAAATTAAACCAAAGCAAAAAACAATTATTGAGCCAGAATTTCTTGTTTTAAGATCGGATATTCTATTTAGACACAAACATTCTTGGATATCATTGGGACTAGTTACAAGTTCAAATATTCTAGCTTTGAATGCAGTTTTACTTTCTTAACAGCTTGTCTTGAAAGTTTTTTTTGTCTATTTTTAAGATCCATCACGATTTGTTGCCAGCTAGACATTTTTGCTAATTTTAAGAAATCTTACCAAGTCAAATTTGCTCGCCCCATTGGCAGACATTTTTGCTTGATCTAGAGTTTAACTAGATTTGAGTTTTTTTAGCAGTGAATGTTTAGATTCGTGTTTATTGCTGTGTAAGTGAAGAGGTTCTAGGAACTTTAGTGAGTTTGCATGGCTGACAGTCCTGGAGATATACAGGTCTTGGATAGATGAGAGGCTGTTCGTACTTTATCCCTTGCCATGGCCACCGCATACCACACGGTGATGGAGGAGATGAAGGTGGATCTCTGGGCTGGTCTGTTCTGCTGTCATCAGTTTTTATTTTGCAATCTTACATGTTCTGAAGCAATTCACTGAAGCTCTATGCGTCATTTTAATGTCATCTAAATATTTCAAGGTTTAAAACATACGAACAATGCAGAAAACTTACTAAAAATACACAAGAGGTGAACGGAACATGTGTCATAGACTTTATCATGCATGTCATGTTTTGCATGTAAAATGCTCATCAGTTCGTAAGTCATTCTTCCAGAGCTTGCAGACAGATCTCAAATGAGTCCATCTGCCCTTTCGTGTTGAATGCAGACTAATGAATCAGACTGGACAGCTTCATCTGTGCTTTAACAAATAGTACATGCAGATGAGTTGTAAATGCCAGGAAGTCACATTAGCTGAATAATTCATGGTATCGTTGGGATGCTGTTTGTGGATAAGCATGACCCGGAGCTGAAGCATCATGTTAGTCAGACATTAACGATTGATTTCCAATGGTTGACTTTGCTGTTGCAGTGCTCTGGATATTCAATGCTGGTGGGATGACCTCACAATGACTCATTGTTGGTATGAAATCATCTTACAAATTGTCAGATTTTTTTGTGGGTGGGTAAGAGTGCTGTTTGGGACCTCACCATTCATTGATGTTGTGATGAATAAAAGTGGTGAAAGTAGTGTCAGCGAGATTAGAAAACTACACACAAAAAGTAGTTTGAAAAACATAATTTAATCATTTCATCCACTTTGTGCACTCTTGCGCTGTGTGCGCATGGAACCGCGACAAGATTTCTGAGTTGCTTCAACTGCTGGAGATGTCCTCTCATCCCCGGTCACATATTGCCATTGATCCTGTTGTTGGGTTACCTCCATCATGAGGGAATATGGTTGTTTTGACGACCATGGACCGTTTTTCCAAGGTCACACATTTTGTTACCATCTTCCTACTAACATCATTTCAGACCGAGGAACCTTCAATTCCCAAGGTTCTCATTTTTTAAAAGAGTGTGTAGAATCCTGACTAAAACTAAACATGCCTTTTATAAATCACAGGTGGGATGCAAGTGTGCAAGGGGTTTCCGCCCCAAACACACATCGTCCACACCATATATAGTTAATGCAAATAAGGTCTCTGTTTACACGAGCACGTGTTTAGAAGTTGTGAGTTATGGCGTTGGTTGAAAAAGGCGGAATTTTCCGACAAAAAATCGAAATTGTTGGGGAGGTGGAGACACAGATAGCAATTGCCTTTGAAGTGCCAGACCCAATTCAGCACATAAATCCAAGCGAAAGATCTAAATCGGCTTATTAACCACAAATCATCATTGGCCAAGAAATCATTATGGTCACGAAATACAGGTTCTCTTAGAATTTGTCTATTTGTCATCAAGTAAAGCCAACAGTTACCTTTAAGACGGAACTTCTACAATTTTATTTTCTATATTTCTATGATTCTGTGAAATGTACAAAAAAGAAAAACGGTGTAAACTTTTCAAACTGGAAGAACTTTAACTATTCTTGGACTCCTAAACTCGATAACATGAACTTTATTTATTTACTAGAATTTTTTGCTCATTTAGTTTTTGTTCTTTATTCTTTCTTGTAAGCTCAGTTTGTGTCTGATTGTACAATATCTCACATCTGTTGTTGCAATTTAGTCTGTATATGCATTTGTTTAGTAACAAAAAACAAGTAACGCCAACAGTGGCATCCTGTAACTTTTAGGCACAAGTGTCAAGGGAGTCTTTATACGCTTAGCAATCACAATTATTCTTAACACCTAGTCAACTTAACATAACTAGTATCGCCTTAGCTCGCCCAAAATATGTTTTCATAGTATTTTTCCTCAGCCACATATTTAGTCATTCTTAGCCATTTTTCATAGCCTGTTAAACGCTCAACGCAGAGGTCATGTATACCAATATTTAGAGGATTGGGACGGGTACGACCCAGAAGAGTGTTCATGGGTTCCCACATGACATTTTAGATAAGTCCTTTATTGGAAAACTTTCAGAGCACTCGTCTCTTGCACACTCCAGAGACACCTAGAGCTGCTCCTTAAGCACCTGTTTTGTCTTGTTGCCCCTTCCCCCCCTCCTCTTATTGTGTGCCATTGCCCATTAGATTCAGGTGCTGGAGTGTGATAAGGGGGCACCTGTCTCTCTCCCTTGTCAGACTATTCTCAGCATTTCTCATTGTGTTTTTCGCTGTGTTCCTTACCTGATCACCCTTTCGTTCCATCTGGAATGCGTGGCTCTGTAGCTGTGTCCCAATCCAGAAGTGTGCTTTCTCCTGAGTGCGCATTTCAAGGCCACTTAACATCACAACGGTGCACCAAGGCTCTCTCACTTCAGCAAAACTCAAAGGGTCCTTTAAATGCACCCTTGAAATGTGTCCTAATTTCTCCTGAATTCTGAGGATGCATTGTGACCATCCTTTGTGGCCTCAGATATGCCACAATGATTTGCTGTGTTTTTTTTTTCATTGGAATCAACATAAAACACACTTGAATTTGTATTTACATGTTAGTAACACTTTTTTTTTTACGTAAAAGAGCATTATATTCAAGCTTTAAATGCTGGTAGTGATAGGTGAATTCAACATTCATTGTAAACATTAACACACGCAGCCAAATAAATGTAAAATATTTATTAGTGGATGTTTTTATGTTTTAAGAAGCAGGACAAAGATTTGATAAAACTTATGAAAACAGAATGAAGCTTGACTGTCATATTGGTTTAATTTGCACACAACATAAAATAGAAAATAAATGTGGGAAATGTGACCAATGCAATCAAAAGGAAACACAGAGCATGTTTTAATGGAATGTATTCAAAATAAAAAAGACAAAAAGAAAAAAATGGAACAATAAAAATAAACCCTAAAATTTTAGAAATTAAATGAAGCAACGAAAGAACTTACAGTGATCTTACAAATTTATTATACACAAAACATAAAGAATCACTTAAAGAAAAATATTAATAATACAAGAACGTTTCATTCATTCAATTCAGGATCCAAACTACTGATCCAGCTGGTGGCGCTAATGCACCATAAAGCAAACTGCCAAAAAAATAAGAAGAATACGAGGCTAGACCGTCCCGTTTACCAAGGGTTAATGCAGCCTTTGGAGGATCCTCCCAAGCCGTAGCCTTAAAGGCTGGATAGGAAGAACCCTCCGCAGGCTTTTAGAACCTGGATTGGGACACAGCACATGTGACTATCCCACACTGTGAGATAGATCTCATCCTCAATCCCTTTCTGGAGAGGGTGGTTGTCGGGATCTGGGAGGTTCTCCACGACCCTGCTATCTCCCCACTAGTGCTGGCATTCAAAACTGTGTGCTGATTCCTTATTTGAGCTGATTCAAGCCTGTTGGCTGGTGGATACGTTTTACATTTAAATAAATGGAGTATTTTGCATTTGGGTGTCCTGTGCGTCATTTTCACCTGATATAATATCTTATAAGCTCCAGAATATCTTCTAGAGGTACTGCAGATTTACGCCCCCTAAGGTCTGCAGATCTTCTACTTTTGGTGGTCCCGAAGAAAGAGGCTTAGGGGTGATTAGGCTTTTTCACTTGCAGCCCCTAAGCTGTGGAATGACATGCCTTTGCATATTAAGCGGGCAGACACACTTTATGTTTTTAAATTACTTCTTAGGTCTCACTTTTATTCTTTGGCCTCCGAATTTTATTTTGTTGTGTTTTATTATACTTCTTAAAGAATATTTTTTTTTTACGTTTTGCTGTCATTTTTTTTTTTTTTTTACAATTTGCTGTAATACATTACCTTTTTGGACAACCCCAGTTCCTTTTTTTATATATTTTTAAATCATATGGCTCAATCATTAAATAAAAAACCTGAATTTGCACCAAAAAATTCAGAGTAGTAAATTTAGTCATTTTTCGTACTAAAAATATAAAAAAATTTTAAGAACTAACAGTTTTTATGTTTTAAAGAAAAATCTAAAGTGGTGAGACGAAATAAAAAGTCACAAATTCCCCAAAAAAGTAAAGACAAGGTCAAAACAATGGGGAAAAAATGTAACGGAAACCAGGCGAACCTCTACTAAACCTCCAAACATTTTTGGTGCCATCGTGCTTTTTTGTGACAGAACTTTGAATAACACAAGCCATAACTCAGGTCTTGTACTTCCAATGGTTATCCCCACTGTTTTCACCACTAAATGGCACTGATTGCAGCGATTTGGGGGCTGTAAAATGAATATGAAAGATGAGACTTCTAAGGGTTAACAGGGCTTCTCACTGAATCAGCTGTTAATGCCTTGTAAAATTAATCGACTGTTTTGTAAATGAAGATTATTTTGTTATGTATCTTTAAATAGCATGTCCTTTTTTTAAGAAGTTCTGTGCACTACATTTTATGCTTCTGAAATCTTTAACAATGAACCGAGTGTTCATTCTGCATTTCTGATTTCAGAGAAGTGTTTCGGGATTAGAGTTTTTTTAAATCTTTAAAATGCAAAATAATTCTCAAGAAATGCTTTCCAAATGCTGTGCTATTCCTCCGAGAGCACATTTACATTACAGAGATTGTTTGCTTTCCTTACTGAACACGTCGTTGAATATTTATGAATCTCATGTATTTTTACAATTCGTTTTATTAAAACTAACCTAGTTTTGTCTTTTTGCAGATAAACCAAAAAGCCTTATTCTCAGGACCTTGTTGTAAGTCATCATGAGCGTCACCATATCCCCGAGAGCCAGTGAGCCGTCGTCTCCAATGATCACCTCTGTGACCCCCACCCTCGAATTTAACCCTGATTATGCACCTCATGATCCTGCCACGTGTGAGCCTGGGGTTAGCGTCAACAGACCATTCCAAAATCAAGATCTACAGCACAGGTACCAGAAACCGCCTCCTCTGCACACCGGGGCTGACTGGAAGGTGGTTTTACACCTGCCGGAAATTGAAACCTGGCTTAGGAGCTCCACAGAGAGGGTCCGGGATCTCACACATTCTGTGCAGCAGGACAGTGGCAACAGACATGTGGACGTGCATCTGGTGCAGCTAAAGGTGAGAGAACCTTATATTTATTATAAGAGAGAGTTCATCCAATCATCATCTATCACCTTCCCTTAATGCAACAGTGCTTTAGCTATTACCCAGTATTTTTTAGAAACGATGGGCATAAGCTACTCTTTAATGACTCTCTATTAGAATGCATTAAAAAAAAAGAAATAGTACTAAAATGAGGCCCAAAGGAGCTTTAATTGATTTATTCAATGTTGTTGCTTTTATTCATTCATCTCCTTTACCCACTTAGGATACGTTGCATTATTTAACTTTTAACTATTGAACCTGTTTATATAACAAACCATCATTGGAAAAAAATCAAAGTTAAAAAGTTTTGAGACCACAAATTTAAGAGGGCTAGGGTTTAGTTTGATTTGTATCAGAATGTTTGATAGCATCCTTCCACTAGGGGACAATGTTATTGTTTGCTTTGTCATCTTATGAGAGAGCTAATTTAAGTAGAATCTAAATTAACTTCATTTAAAATGTGAGTAAAGAATACGTTTCTGAAAGCATTTGAAACTAGTGGCCAAACATTAATGTAACTGAATATTTACCACTGAGAGGAATTCTGCTCCAATCGCTTGTGACTTGGAGTGTCATCAGCCCCTAAGCTCTCCTCCTCCTCCCCGAACACAGGTTCAGTTACACTTGCAGGATTTTCTTTCCGGGGTTTTGTTTATGCATTAGTGCGAGCCAGGCCTTCCGGTACTGTGTATTCAAAGTTACCGTAATTACAGTGTTTTTTGACTTGCTTTTCAAGACCTTAAAAACAAAATAATTCACTTTTCAAAAATTTTATGTGGGCTCTTTAAATCAAGTCAGTACCAACAGAATTTGGTCTTAAAATTAGCTCCAAATGTAACTTATTTTGTAATGTTTTAGGTAAAAGAGCATCCAATCAGTGTTATCGGGGTCTCCAGCTCACATCGGGCGAGATGTTTTTTAGCATTTATACTTTTTTTTGGTTATGGCATATTTGCATTTATACACAGACAGGAGACTAGAAACAGTACTGGGAACGTATCCACTCACTCTGTATCAGTATTGAGTGCACTGTCCACCACAACACAGATCTCCACAGATAGTTTAATTGTAGTTTAATTGATAGAGCTGTTAAATTGCAGGACAAACAGCACTAATTTAAGAATGTTTGCCCTTAGAACGTAGTGACAGGAAATATGGTATAGCCTTAAAATGACACATTATAGCGTAAAATTAAACCGATTTTCTTTGTATAAGCACTAAATCATAAAAATATTTTTTGGGGAAAAAAAGCTTAAAACAAGGGCAGTTGTGCTTAAACATATAGTCTTTAAAATAATCTTAAAACCTTGTTTTAAGTCCCCCCCCCCCCCCCAAAATTTTTTACTTTTTACATTTTTTTCTAGTTCTGAAGGGTGTTTTCATCCGTATTTAACATTGATTTCATAAAATATTAATATTAATAGTAAGAATATGTAGAAGTCAAAAGCTTCTTTTACAAAGTTTCTTAATTAATCAAGAAAGGGATCAGAAGAAGTTGACCTCCCCAGGTACATCCACCTGAAACCTTACGCTGACGACTTATTTCCCTCATGTGCTTGGTGCCAGTATCTGAGCAATGTTTAAGGTTGTCTTCTACTCTGCCACTAGTATGTAGCATTTACCTGGATAATGTGACGGCTGGCATTCAGCATCAGAGCAGTCAGGGTTTATTTGGAGGCACTGGTGGACTGAGACTAGTGGGTAAAATTGGCTGAAATTTCAAGCTCACTACTGGAATTTTTGAGGAAGTTTAATCTCGTACAAATTATAGTATTTCTTTAAAGTCCAATGTCCCCAACACTGTACCGGAGAAATGGGACCATGTTGACAGGAGGGTGAGCACCTCCTGCTAGCCTCACTAGCATCACCCCCATCTCTGTCCTTGTACTTGCATCCATTTTGGTCAAATCCCAGGCCTGCTTAGCTTTAGAGACTTACAAGGTGGTTTGTCTCATTCTGCATGCACTTTGGCACTTTTCTGTCACCTCTAGTAATCAAACCTGAGTTGACAGAAGTAGGGTACAATTGTAACACTTCAAAAATGAGTTAACATTTCAAGATATCCCCTTCAGCAGGTTCCAGATCTGATCCTAATTGAGCTGTTGTTGCCAAATCACTGTGTTGGAAATGCTGCAAAGAATGGAAAGACTCATAACTTCCATCATATTCATTATTTCTAATCTGTTCTACTATGTTTTACTATGCAGACCGGATTTATGTGTCCTTTTAATTTCATTTGATTTTTTCATTCAAAGTGATACAAAACTCATTTAAAAGTAACATGTGAACTTTCGAGCACAGTAGTGGGTAGCACTTTTGCCTGTCAGTTAGTATGTTTCTGCTCCGAGGTGTTGTGTTGGGTTTCTCTGGGTACTCAGGTTTATTTCCAAAGGGAAGTTTCCCAAAAACATGCTTCAATGAATGTGTGAGTCGCTGGCGTACCCTACATTTTACCTAATGTGATTTGGAGGGCACCTGAGATGACCACTTCAGAACCTTCCCTTTGTTCTGGTGTAACCAATGGCAAGTGGAGTTGGCCTTGGGTTTTAGATCATTGTCAACTTGTGAGCAAAGACACCCCTAATATTATAAAAGTGGAATGATGGGATGATTATACTGAACCTATGTCATCAGCTACGTCTATCTTCTTCTGGTCTTGCTGTTAAATAACACACTGCAGTCTCTGGTGTTGCTGGATTTTACAGCCAATCTGAGAAACGGCTGTGCTCTTTAATAAAACATGTGTGAGGCTTTCAGCATAGGATTGTGAGACTCTGAAGTGCAGCAGTTCTGTCTTTGGTCTGATGATATTACCAATGCCTTCATGGCTTTTTATGAGTGTGTAAAATGAGATTGTAGCTGTAAAGATGGTGATCAAACAGGGGAACAGATGTCACAAAAAATATTGTTGCACATCAATACTTTCATTACCACACACAATCCACATGTTTAAGGTTTATAATCAATATTCGTTTTCTAAAATAAATGTTTATTTGTGGTTTTAGAATTGTACTTCCTTGTATTTCATGAGGGTGCTGGATATTCCAGGCGCATCTCTGTGTAGGTGCTTTGTGTGGCTGGAATCTGATGTGTGCTTCTTCCTGAATCTGGTGTTATTCTGAAGAGTTGACTGAAGTCTTTGTGTTGAGAATCAGCAGACAATGAGTCAGAAATGCACGGAGCCGAGCATTCTCTGACTCAGACCGAGCCTTCACACTATATTGACAGTAAAAACATCCAAGACAGTGATATAAATCAGAATAGATTTTATTTAGATAAAGAAATTCAAGGTAAAGTAATACTTTAGATATACTGGGGAGAATGTGTGACAAAGAGTTACCAGAAGTCAGTTAATTACTAGAAATGCTGTTTTCATTATGTTCGAACCACCTGGGTCTGAACCAAATGTTTATATTCTTCTTTAATGACCAGTCCTTAGTAACTCTTTATTCTAAATATGTGTGACAGGTATGAATATAAAACATAAACGGTATAAAACATACAACATAAAGCCGTGGTTTGCTAAATTTTAAACAAACTAGCAATGCGGAATGCGGATTGCTGTCTTCTTCGGTGTCGTTTGTTTAGATTTTAAAGTACACAGCGCCATCTTGTGGAACAGACACACTCTGCTCAAGGTTTCGTACACAGCGTGTTAAAAAAATGTTCATTTTTAATGTACACTTTCTCCAAAAGTAGTGTATTATCCGCGTAGTATCACCTAAAATGTAATGCATTGCAAATTGTTACTAAGCATTACACTTTAGCAGATATGTTTGCACATTGTCAATACTGTTCAGTGGTGAATGTTTACATGACTTTTTTATTTATATGATCAGCTCTGAATACTTGTAATATTTGTCCAAAAACAGACATAATTTTCTATTTTGACCTTTATATAAAGCAAATTATTTTTCTCTCAACTTGAAACATTGATGACCAAAAGATGGCACCATCAGCATGTTCCCACAAGACAACGTGAAGCAGATGGAAAGAGGAATGGGAGGGATTTTCTGCATTTGACTGAAAGCTGGACACATTCATGGACATCAGCACACAGCTGTGAACTTTCTCTAGTGGGTTCTGCCCACAGAACAATGCAGACACACCTTCATTCTACGAATTCCAGAATATTAGTAGTTAATATTAGAATTGTAACAGTTGTCTGTGTGTCTTGGTGTTATAAATAAACTGATCCAATTTACACAAACAGACTCTACCATAGTTCTGTCAGTACAGACTAGATCTAAGGATGTGAGATGGAGAGTCCAGAAAAATCAGTTTGACTGACGAAGAGAGCCTTGCACAATAAAGACATGTCAAAAATTAAGATTATTAAAGATGAAAACGTATGGACTGATTATCTATTTATCTGTTGGTATACTCAGAATAGGTTTTCTTTTCCACCCTGTTTGTCAGCAAGAACTTGTAGTAAGTTGTTCTCACTTGATCAAACAATTATCGTTGACACCTACCACACAAAAAGCTACAACTGGTTGAATTGAACTTGGTGTTTCTGTCCATTACATTCAAAGTTTTTGATGGTAGCTGTTGGTTTCACATAGGGTAATATACAGGGCTATGCAAATTCAGATATTTCAGATATATATATATATACACACAACTATGCCCTGCAATGGACTGGCGACCTGTGCAGGGTGTACCCCCACCTCTCGGCCAATGTGCGCTGGATATAGGCACGGGCATAGGGAATAAGCGGTTTGGAAAATTAATGAATGAATGAATATATAGAACTAGGAGACAAACACAGTGACCTTTGAGAAGTGAAGTAAAGTTTGTATTAGTTATAGAAAACGTCACTAAAGAAAAATTAATATTATGTGCATCCTTCAGAAATAACAGATGCTTTCTGTAGCTTCCGATTAGAGTCTGGATTCTGGCAGAAGGAATTTAGGACCATTCTTTATTAACAAAGCACTGTTTTATGGTTTCCAAGTATGGACAGCCTGCCTTAAATCAAACCACAAATTTTAAAGGTCTGGGCCCTGAGATGGCCATTCTAGAACCTTGTACTTGTTCTTGCTTTAGTACATTTTGAGCAGTAATTAGGTGTTATTCCTGGAAATTGTTCTCCAGATTCTTTGATATTGAGTGGAATCCATGCAACCCTCAACTTCAACAAGATTCCCAGTCCCTACACCGGCCACACAGCCCCACAGCATGATGGAGCCACCACTTAACTTAACTGTAGGGAGCAAGGGTTTTTCTTGGAATGCTGCATTGTTTTTCCACCATTCATAACGCCCCTTGTTTTGCCCAAATATGCTTTAGCAGATTTCAAGCAACATCGTTTGTGGCAAGTGTGGAGAAAAAATGTTGTCCATAAAGCATCTGCTTGTGTAAAGAACGCAGAATAGACGCCATCTGCAGCAACATGAGGATGCTGGTGCTGGTCCGTGGGTTGCCTGTGACTGTTCTCACCAACCTGTGCATCTGTCTATCTGAGTTTTTTCTTGGTTTATCACTTTGGGTCTTCACTAGTACTGTGCTTCCGATTCCTCACAATGTTCCTCACAGTTGAAACTGAGAGCTTAAATCACTGAGACAGCTTTCATGGATCCTTCTCCTTCACCGTTTTCGGCAAATCAGAGAGTTGTTTTGAGGCTCCCATGAGAGAGAGAAGTCAATGTTTGCAGTAGAGAACGTCACATTCGTGACTCCACCATCAGAAAGAGAACGGGGCAAAAATGAAAACCCCTGCTGAACAAAAAGAACATAACGGCTCGTCTTGCTTTTGCAACAAAAAAAATCTTGACATTTGGTGAAAATACTCTGTAGACTCACGAGACACAAGTTTAACTTTTTGGAAGGTATGTGTCTAGTTATGTGTGGTGTAAAAGTAATACTCCCTTTCAGAAAAAGAACATCATACCAACAGTTAAATATGGTGGTTGTAGTGTGAGGCTCTGGGGTTGCTTTAGAAACTAAACAAATAGCTGTGATAAATGGATGCATGAATTCTGCTGTGTACCAAAATACCCCAAAGGATATCTCTGCCCATTCGTTCGTGACCTCAAGCTGAAGGGAACTTGGGTTCTGCAGCCGGACAATGATCCACAGCACAGCAGAAAGTTCACTTCTCAATGGCTGAGGATAAACAAAATGAAGACTTTGGAGAGGCACAGTCTTGACCTGAATCCAACGGAGATGCTGTGGTATTGGAGCCTAAAAAGGCAGTTCATGCTCGAAAACCCTCCAATGTGACTGAAATACAACAATTATGTAAAGATGAGTGGGTCAAAATTCCCCCACAGCGCTGTAACAGACTCATCATAAGTTATCGAAGATGTTTGATTGCAATTGTTGCTGCTAACGCTATGAAAGTCAGTCGCAGTAAGACAGAATACATGTGTTTGAACGAGAGAGAGGGAAATAGAACAGTGAGGTTACAGGGGGCTGAGGTCAAGAAGGTGCGGGAGTTTAGGTATTTGGGGTCAACAGTCCAGTGCGACGGGGAGTGTGGAAAAGAGGTGAAGAGACGAGTGCAGGCAGGTTGGAGTGGGTGGAGAAAAGTGTCAGGGGTGTTGTGTGACAGAAGAGTGTCAACAAGAATCAAAGGAAAGGTGTACAGAACAGTAGTGAGACCAGCTATGATGTATGGGTTAGAGACTGTGGCAGTGAGGAAGAGACAAGAGACAGAGATGAGGATGTTGAGGTTCAGTTTAGGAGTGACGAGGATGGACAAGATATATGGATGTTCTGAAAGAGGACATGAAGTTAGTTGGTGCAAGAGTAGAGGATACCGAGGACAGAGTTAGGTGGAAACGGATGATTCCCTGTGGCGACCCCTAAACTGGGAACAGCCGAAAGTAAAAGAAGAAGACGTTGCTGCTAACACTGACCCAACCAGTTTCTTTTTGACATAGAGTTATATCCAGTTTTGGATTTTGTTTTCCCTTAATAATAAAAACCTTCATTAAAAAAACCTGCATGATTTCTTTAATTGTGTTGTCTTTACTTTTATTTGATGATTTGAAACAATGAAATGTGACGAAAAAGATCATTAAGGGATCAAACACCAAATATCTCTGCTGTATTTATGAACAAGTCACAATTATCTCACTTTTAAAAACATTTAAATGTTGCTGATGAACAGCAAGTTTTTGAAGAAAAAGAAGTTTTCACGGCGAGATCCTTACTCATGTAAATGACCTAACGTTGACCCTAAACATAGCATGTTACATACAGACTGTATTCTACTGTATGCTTTAGTGTACAAGACATTAAAACTCCAGTTTGCGCTGTGACCTTACGTCTCTAGTTACCCCACAAACCCTAGTGTAAGTCCCCCCGCTGCAGCTGCCCTGGGTGCAACATGATGTAGAGGAGGTCAGCTCCTAAAATAGCCCCTCTGAGTGTTGAGACAGCCCCTCCTCCGGAGAGAGACAGAATGGAGGAAGCATATCAAACGGCGTGAGCTCTCTGAGCTGTCACATCAGCTCTGACACACATCACACTAAACCACTCTTTCACTCGGTCTGCTTTGATTCCTCCTGTTTGACTTCAACTAGAGAGCAGGTATGAGGATCGATCAGCTGACACACTCTGGATTTTTCTGATGGGTTGACATTGCTGAGATTGTTTGAAATATCTTTGGGATGTGAAATCAACTGCCATGGCTTCTTTTGTGGATGACTGAGCATGCTGGCTATGTGCTTGGAAGTTGATTTATTGCCGTTTTAAATGAGAATGACAGGAATTGACTTGGATTGATGGTGTGTTTTGTTGGAAAATGCCTCTTGCATTGATATTGGTTTTAATGAAAACTCATTTTCATGCCAGGGTTAGTAAGTGTGCGTTTCATCAGTGGTCACATGGTTTTGAGAGGGCAGCTGTGGCTTTCATCTGTACAAATAAAAGAGCCCAAAAGAAATACAATATTATTTTGACCCATATTAGTTGTGCTACTTAGGTTTAGTGCCCCTAAAGGTTTAAATTTTTCAATATCATTTCATATTTCTATTGTTACGTAACTCTTAGAAGTCTAAGCATTTGTTACTCCTAATTTGCTCTAATAATTTTTATATGATTTATCATTAGCTGTTTTCTTTTGTTCAGAAATACCTTTTCATTACATTACACAATAAATCCACAACAATCTTGAAATTGTGCAAATTCTCACATTTTAATTTCCTTTGATATGACTCTTGTAATGTTAATTTAACACCAAAAACATCAAAACTAATAATAACCTTTTTTTGAAACCTACACGTCACATTTGAAGTCAAAATTAAACAAAAGCAGGGTTGCATCATTCCGACTTAATTCAAGATTTCGAAGGGTTAGAGTTGGTACACATTTGTCCATTGGTAAATTCATTTGTTAGAATTCCGCCCTAAAAATCTCCTTTCCAGTTAAAGTTGACTTCCATTGTTTATCTCTTATGATTTTGGTGCAGCATCCAGTTCTTTCGGCATAAAGTGCACATTCCTCTGTTTCTCACAGATAGATTATTCTTTCTGTACATTTTTACATAACATTTCATCCACCTGTACCTATGAAGTTACTCAGAGTACTCAACTTGTTAGTGTAATTGTACAGTTATAACAGAAGTGACTATGAATTTCTTTGTAGTGCTTAAGTCTTTTAAGTCTTAATTTATTAAAATGTGACAAATTTGCCCTTGTTTAATTCTGCAACAAAATTTCAAGTTGCATGGATGAAACAGGAGCTGGAGATGACAAACGGTGTCATGCAATGTTATATTTAAATACTTTTTTATATTTAGTTTAATTAAATTCTATTTAGTTTTTACTTATTTAACTCAAGGTAGATTGCACAATATAATATATGTTTATATTTCTTTGTTTGGTATAGATCCTATGGTTATCCCAGAGGAATTTATCTCATTGCAATACATTGTATTTGCTACAGTTTATTAGCTTTTACAATATGTCTGCTACAGTAAGCCCTACTGTATAATGGTCACCTTGCCCTTTACTGTTTATTTTTGAGTCAGCGAGACCCAGTGTTTGGAACCTTCTTCACTTTGGCGGCATGTCTGACCTACATTCAGAGGTGCCAGGTTATTTTTGGGAGAGGACGAGACTGTATCAAAAATGATGTTGGCTTTAACTCCTGACAGGATCTGCAGTTGTTTTGGCATGTCTACCATGCTCCAGAAAAAATGTCATTCTTTCTCACTTATGACTTCATGCACTTGCACCAAAGTAAGAGAAAGTATTGAGAAAATAATTATAGCTCAGAATAATCTTTTTACACAGTCATCCTACGTAACTAAGGCTTGACCATTAGAACACCAGAGTTATGGTTTTTGAAAAAGAAAAAAAAAACTGATTTCATGTGTATCTTTAATGCAAAATCAAAAAAGCTTTGGCTAAAAATTTCTGCCACATGCTTGTATGTGAATCACTAAACGTATGTTGCAGTAATGCTTCTTGCATTATGAACAATGTTTATTTTATTAGTACTTCCTAAAAACACTTCTCCAAGATCCTTTTGAGAATTACCACTTTACAATTCTCTCTAATAAATAATCTTTGAAATAGTTTTGTTTGTTACAATGCTTGATATTTTTTTTAGAACAACCCCAGTTTCTTTTTTTTCTTTTTCTTTAACAAATATTTATAATTCCACAACAAACCTGAAATTGTGCAAAAAATACATTCAGATAATTACATTTTGTAATTTTCTTTCCACTGTAGAAATTGAGAAGGAACAGTTTTTTTTTGTCTTTGTTTAAGTCTATTATTTGTTGAGACAAAATAAAAACTCGAAAATTCCCAACAAAAAGCAAAGACAAGATAAATATTTTTAGAAAACTGTATAAAAAACACATGAACCTCTTCTAAATCTTATACACTGTTCCAAGCACTTTTTGTTCCATTGTGTTTTTTGAAAACCACAAGCCATCTCATAGGTCTTGTACTTCCAATGGTGATCCCCTCTTTCCACCACTAGATTGCCACACACATCGGTGCATACTGAGACCTCTAGGGGTTAATGGCAAAAATAAATTAAATACTAAATATTAAATTTATTACTAAATATGTAACATATAAAATATAATTAAAATGTGTTAGGGATTGACCTTTGTGTTTGTCACCCAATCAGCCCCTGAGTTCTAATGGGGTGATCAGAGAACTTTTGAACAGCTTGATATTTAAATGAACTATGATATGCAATAAACTCTAAACAATTAACTATAATTACTAACAATTAACTTAATGATCACACAATACTAGGGGTGTAACGGTTCACGGTATGTATTGAACCGTTTCGGTACGGCCTGTTCGGTTCGGGACACTTGCGTACCGTTTCGGTATTCTGTATTTTTATTAAATGATATAAATGTATTATCAGCGCGATATTAAGCGCAGCGCAACAATGTTCCTAGGCGAGTTTCCGCACGGACGCTATTGACTGACGAGCACGAACGCGAGAATCATATCAAAAGCGAAAGAGAAGCCAGAGCTTGAAGACCCTCTCACCTCACTGCGGTCTCGTGTTTGAGAACACTTTCGCTTCTCTGTTAAAAGACATAACGGGGATAGACGAGTGGATAAATTTAAAGTTGTATGCCGACATTGTTCCACGGAGATAGTTTCCGCACGGACGCTATTGAGTGACGAGCACGAGTAGGAAAATTACATGGCAAAAGTGAAAGGGAAGCCAGAGCTTGAAGACCTTCTCACCTCACTACGGTCTCGTGTTTGAGAACACTTTGGCTTCTCTGTTAAAAGACATAACGGGGATAGACGAGTGGATACATTTAAAGTTGTATGCCGACATTGTTCCACGGAGATCGGGCAGGCAACACATCATCATTTTCTACTGCTGGAGATATTATAACCAGATCTATGCTCTCTTCAGAAAATGTGGATAGGTAATCTATCCTAACTAGTTGCAGTATTTCATTTTTTATTTAAAAATGTGTTTTTCTTAATAAAGAGTGCAATTTATTTAAAATATCACCCAAATGTGTCACTTTTATTTATTTTATGCAAGAATTCTACTGTGTATTGGCAGCTTTTCAAAATAAAGATTATGTAAGTTCTTATTGTTTTGTACCGAACCGAATGAACCGAACCGAGCTCTCCAAGACACTGTACCGAACCGAATACGATTTAAGCGTACCGTTACACCCCTACACAATACTCTCAAATCTATTTTAAAGCAATACTGATGACTCAAAATTTGCTTCAAAGTACACAGACCTGACCTGCCAGTGTGGTGGCTTAAGATGCATCACATGATGCGATATCGCAGGTCAAAGCGGAATCTGGAATCGCACCATATATGCGGTAACTTCCTCTTTCGTATCGCTGTATGCGATCACATTCAACTCAATGGAATTTTGTTCATAGTGTGACTGCGGCATAATATTATAGTGTAGCATAATAAAATATTATATTTGTTCATAGTGTGACTGCTTTGTATATTGTTTTGCTTTTTATTTGTTTGCTCTATGTACACAGAAATCTGGTTCTTTGACTTAACCTTTTTAACACTTGCGATTTAACACTTATCTTCAAAGGTGCTATTTAGAGCCAACAGTGAAATATGATGTAGCAAATAATTGTGATTTATATGACCAGCACTTATATATAGCACATAAAATACAACAAAGATGTACTTTAGAACCAAACAGAGCACCAAACAGGCCATAACAGTTTCTTTATGCTGACAACGTGCTTTAACTGAAACCACAAACAACCAAGAATCTAAAAAGAGCTTTAGAGGTTCCTAAAGCCTAAAAAGTGCTATAAAACACCTTCAAACCTGCAAAAAACCAGTAAAGAACTTTTTTTATGGTTTGGTGATTGGCTTTGCTTTGTCTTGGTCCAAACAAGTTGTTAAGTGCTAGTCAGAATTTTGGAAGTGGCAACTGTCAGGATCCGCAAGCAGCTGAGCAACCTTTGTGACTTACTGAGGATGGGGGAGGGAGCATGGTCACAAACATTTGTTCAGTGTTTACACTCTGGTGGTACATGGACACTTCATATGTGCATGGGGTACTGGGCGGCTTCACGTGTTACTGAAACTATGCACAAAAACATAAATATGTTCTGTTCAGTTGGTTTTAAATCATCTAATGGTGTTGTTTTCGTTGTGTTCATCTTTTGAAACCAGTTTTTATTGTGTCCCATGGCTACTAGATTCATGATTAAATCATAGTGACAGTAAAATAAAAGCCCCCTAGACCCAGCGACCCACGGTCGTAAAGTGCTCTTCACTGCTCTGACTTTCACATCAGATGAACCAGCTGCTCCAAAGAACTTTTTAAAAAGAAGTTTGCTTGTTTAAAATCCAGCTACTTTTCACAAATGAATGAATGTTGTGTGTTCTTGATACCGCTGTTTGTCTCATTTCCTGAAAAAATCTAATCTTTGCTATAAACACAGACCTCATACTGATGCGGTATTCACACGTCATGTGAACATGACTAAAACTTCCATAAATATCCTCGAAGATGAAACTCACTGTGATGCTATAGTTCTTCTTGTGCGCAGTTAAACATTTAAATCTTTGCTTTGGTGAGATTTAATTCACTGATTCTAGAGATATGGGACAAAACTACCTTTAAAATACCTTTTTTTTAATTATTATGAATACAGGTCTCACATTTCAGACCGTGTAATGGAAAAAGTTATTGTTTTAGGATTAAAAAAAATTCAACTCCATACAACCAAATGATTAAGTCAAACTTTAAAAGCTTACAAAATCAAGTACTAGTTTACTTAATCATAATAAAGCAATTAAAATACAAATTGTATTGTTCTGTCATCATTTTGGAAATTGAATGCCTTTAAAAGAAACAAAACATTTCATAAATTAATTTCAATATTCAGTCTGCTATATTTTGCAAATAAAAGACCAGTGCATGTAGTCCGAGTCACATTTAAAAGTGCGACAAAACTTATCGTTGCCTATGATCATTTATTTTAAGATTTTCAAAGATTTTAAACTCTGAATGGAGTTGACAAAATCATCTGTTTTTGACTTTTATATCAGAATTATTTTACACATGTGTTGTGCTGCTGCTTCCATCAATAGATGGAGAATAAAAAGGATGTCCCCAGTGTTTTAGCTGACCATTATATGCCTGCTTTATTTAGAAATTTGACAAAAAACCTTGACTTGAAGTGAAGGCGCTAGTTTGAAAAGACTTTTTTAATGGATAAATTATATTGAACAAAATGTATTCTGGGACATTTTATAAAACCAACAAATTAATTTTGTCATGTTTATGTATTATTCACATATTTATTTTTCTTTCAAGTGGTGCTTATGACCTATTGCAGAGGACATGCTAATTAGAGTGTATTTTCTTGCACTGCCCTATACAGTACTTATTAAAACACTTACATATACACCAAACTAAGGTCATAATTTATGTCTTCCATATTAAACTTTCAAAACATATTTGAAAGATTAAAAAAATATGTTTTAGGTTCAAAAAATGCTTTTAAACTGAGGACATGTTTTGTCCCCAGTCTCGAGGATCAGTAAATTAATTGGTGAACCTTTGAAAAACTCCAAAGTGCTGACATTGTATGTTTTTCTTTTTGTTTACAACTTTTAACAACTTTAACACCAGGAAAGTTTCTGGACAACCATTTGAGTTAATTGCAATAGCTCATTACCCTTGTAGCTCAGAAGGAAGTATCTGGGATTGCCGGATCACCAGAGAGGTTACATATCCCAAGAGACGTCTCCATTATTTGATATGCAATGCCATGCATGAAATTGAGGATCATAATATTAAATGACCGTCTGCTCATTTTGTCTCTCCGATAGGACATCTGTGAAGACATATCCGATCATGTGGAGCAGATCCATGCACTTTTGGAGACCGAGTTCTCCCTCAAGCTCTTGTCCTACTCTGTGAACATCATCGTGGACATACGGAGTGTGCAGCTCCTCTGGCATCAGTTGAGAGTGTCCGTGCTGGTGCTGAAAGAAAGGCTTCTTCAGGGTCTTCAGGACTCCAACGGGAACTACACCCGGCAAACTGACATCCTACAAGCCTTCAGCCAGGATCACGACGAGGTCGGAAACATTTCTCCAAAACACCATCCAATTTAAACAACCTTGAGCAGGGTCATCACTCGCTACAAGCGTGTACATAACCTTGCTAGGTTATATAATGTTTTGGTAGCAATTTATTATGAAATAACCATCTAAGACACAGAGTTCTTCATAAATTGTCCATAAAGAGTTTTAGAGTAAAAAATCTTAGCATAAATCATTGAATCCAATCAGACCAGTTGAATTTACATTCTATATAGTCAAAGAGTTTCCAAAGTTACACAATACTTTTCCAATTTAAAATTAGACTTAGAATTATGTTTTAAGACCAGGGTTGGGCAGTAAGTTTTTAAGAAATGCAGTGATTAAATGCGTTATTATTTTCAAATTATATAATTGGTTATTAGATTATAGTTACTGTCTAAGTAACTAAGCTTTACTGCTGCGTTACAGAGTTGTTGTGAGAAAGCTCATGTTCATAATTCGATGCTATAAAACACGCTTTGTCTGCGTCAGTCTGGAGTAGGTGCTTGGCTTTTAGTCATACACGGAGGGAGCGCAGTTCTGGAGCAAATATCCTATCCAATCATTGAACTGCTCCTTGAGTAAATATCCAATCAGCGAGCGCTAAACTCATAATGAGGGCGGGACTTCTCGTGTTTGACGGAGATGTCTCAGTCAGCGCTGTCAGAAAGCAGTGAGTGTAGCGAAAGCTTTAAACCTGTAGTTTGTGGATTTTTCGCTGTCGAATACAACAAAGATGGGAGGAAACGGTATACAAATATGTTGCCAAGTGCAAACACTGTTTTATCAGGTTCAATATGCTAAAGAATGAAACACAAGCACTCCTGTGCTGTCATCACACATTTACTCTGATAGAGAGAGAGAGAGAGAGAGAGAGAGAGAGAGCTTGCAGTACACGCTGTTTTCTTTAAATTGTTTATATGTATTGATGGTGGAGTTACCAAAATAAAGTGAATTCTACAAAAAATGATGATTACAAGTGACTAATTAAGCAATTAGAACCGAACCGAAAAGAGCTCTTTCTGCAAAGCAAATATCCAATTAATGAACAGATCAAGAGTAACTTGATCAGATAAAGCAGATCAAGAGTAACTTGATTACTTTTACAAGGAGTAATCAGTAATTTAATTACATTTCTGAAGTAACTTGCCTAACACTGGCACCAAGTTTAAGATTGGCCGAATATGAATTGTTTATAAGGTCAGCTGCAAATGAACAAAAAAAATTCTTTTTGTCATTGTTTTTTTTTATTTATGTTAAAGTGCATTGAAAGGAGGAAGCAGCCAACGTTCACATCTGGGTCACCACTTAACACAGTCACAACTCATTTAACAAAAATCAATTTCAATTATTCATTTACTTGTTTTTTGCTTGCGGCTACCTAGGAACTTGAGCCTCTGCCAAGGCTTCATTCGGTTGATATCCATCATTTCGGCTTTCCTCCTCTGGCTCATTCCAGTGTGCAAACACAGCAGATCAGATCATCCAATAGCAACAGATGCTCCAAGCAACCCTTGCCTATGATTGGTCTTGGCATAGTGAAGTAATTTCTTTAGTGGCTTGTTAATCTGCAGTTCTAGTGTATTTCTTCTGAAGGGGTGAAAGAAACAACATTCTGGGCTAAAGCGCCAGATGCCAGGCATGGTGACACCACTGTATAATATGGTTGCTTTTTCACTGACCTGTTTTGTCACAGCATGGCTGTGTTGATGTGTTTTGGGGGACAATACTTTGATACAATTCTGTGATTTCTGACTGGTTAATTGTTTACAGTATAAAAATACCACTCCTTCAACAGTCTCCATTAATCTGTGTTTCGGTTTTTAGGTTGGAGTTGCGCATTTCTAATAAATCACTACAAGTCACCAAGCAAAACTAGAATGACATAGTGGCCCACGCAGAGCTGTTAATGGGAGTTATTGGAAAGACAGTCAAACCATCAGTACTGAGCCATACCAAGCCCAGTAGTGCAGTTGCTAAAACCTGGTGAAAAGTGCATTTAATTTTAAACTCAAAATCCACTGGTTTTATTTGATTCAATTATTTATGCTCTATAAAGTTTATTTATAGAGCACACACACTACAATCAAAAGACAAGCCCAGGAAGCCATACAACCAGCATAGAAGAATACATCAATCTGCAGATCTAAATAATGGCTGAATAGTTTACAAAGCAGTAAAACACTGAAAAGTATGCTGTAAAACACTATTTATTGTCTTGCGGGGAGAAGGGGAACTGACCTGCGTCAAAAAAGTGGTGTGTTCCGTCAAGAAAAATATTAAAGTTCACTTTGTTTTGATCTTGTTAGGCAAGGCTGGACTCTTTGACAGAAGTGGACGACTCGGGCCAACTCACTATTAAATGCAGTAAGGACTACTTCTCTCTAGACTGTGGCATCACTGCATATGAACTGAGTGACTACAGTCCCAGTGACGACCCAGAAACCAGAGGGCCACACTCTCTGTATCCTGCGTTGGAGCAAGATTTTCCAGAACTGCTTCAAAGTGTGGATCTCCTCAACATTGCAGCCTCAAAAAAGAACCAGGGATCCACAGAAGAGTGCATTATTAGCTCATCCTCAAAACCTCAAGAGGCCATCCGGGGATTCACCCAAGGAGAAAGCCCATCTGATTCAACAATGCAGGGAGATAACTTTGGCCTTTCCAAGAGGCCTCTCCAAAAAGGTTTTAGAAGTGAGGTTTCTCCAACACAGCCTTTGCCTAAACATTTTTTTGAAAGTGACGGAGAGACAAGATACACCAGATCTTCACCTCTCCAGTACCAGGCTGACTTGAGCAGAAGCACACCTTCTCTACTGGATCATCTAGACCGATCTAAGTTTTGGCTGGAATTGGAATCAGTTTATCCTAACTGTGGCAGTCAATCCTTTGAGAGTCTCAGTGGCAGGAATGGTAGAAACTGGCAGACTGGTCTCAAGAGGCAATCTGTTCCTAGAGAAATTACTGTAGAGAGACGCCCAACTGATACATTTAGGAGACTTCCCTCACAGAAACATTTGGCTGTTGATCCCAAAGCAAAGCTAGCTTACAGTGACTCGTCCAGCCCAATACCATCCTCAGGAGAAGACATATCAGACCAAGACCCGCAGCCAATGTCCTCCAGTCCTGATGATAAAGCTTCTGTGACTGATTCCCTGTGGATTGTGAACCAGAATGACCTGCGCATATCCAATACAAGAAGTGACCCAAGAGAGGATTGGTATGGCTCTGATGAGTTCCTCGCTCTTCCCACCCAGCTGAAAAAGACAGAGATGTTGGCCATGAAGCTGGAAAACCTCACTAAGAGTTTACCACATGGATGCCCACAAGAGTCCATTCAGGATGTGGATGACTGGGAGCTCACTGAGGTCAACCCTGATTGGGTTAGCGACACAGATCAACATGTCCTCTACCCTTGTAAGAAGCCCTCTAGTTCAGGGCGCTTTTCCACCACCTCCTCTAGCGATTTGGCTCCTTCTATGGATGACAGCATTGAATCAGGGCCTCTCAGTGAGCTGTTGTCTGAGGACGAGGGTGCACGTAGTACACCAGAGTTCAGACATGGAAATTTTACTAATGAAGGACCCTGTGCACCAAAGATGCTACTCCAATGCACACCTTTAATTCAGCAACTCCTAGCAGATATTCAGCACCAAGAGAACTACCACAGTGTTTGGACAAAGATAGAGGTAAGCAATGTCTTCTTTTTGGGTGTAAATATGAACAAAACATGGTACTTTTGAAACAACCTCAAAATGGATCATAGAAAGCGTTACAAAAGTCTTAATGCTAACGCGCTCAATGGATAAACATGGATTTCTCACAGTTCAGCAATTTAATTTCAAAGGGATTGAATTGTTAAGGAAGTAATTTGTATGCTTAATCCTCATTCACATAGAGAAGGCAGTTAATACGTGTCACTACACAAAGCAGACATTAAAAACTGCTGATAACTAAAGGAGTAATGAACTAACAAGCCACCTAAGCCTTTTGCTCATATTCAAATCTTAATTAACAGGATTGCACTCTTCGACAAGCTCTCTTCAGTCCCATGTCTGTAATTAAATGATTAGCCACATAATTAAGAACACAAAGTCATGTTTGTGAAGGACCTGGTGCTTGAGGAAACCTGAACCAGTGAACCTAGCTCTACATGGGCGAAACCGCAACCAGCCATAAAGTCTGTTGTTATGTATATGTACATTGAACATTAACTGTTCACAGCGTGTATAAATTTGCTAAAAAGCGTATTATAGGATGAAAAAAACTTTCACAAAAATACAACACATCCAGCTAACTGGTCATGTAAATAAAGTGTCTCTATTTTTTTATTGATGAAGGGCACATCAAGATATTCAGAGAGATCTAAAAGGTTAAATAATGATATAAATAGCATATCCACTTAGTTCCATGATCAATGAGAGCGTTTTTTCCCCCTAAAAACTACCTTGAGGATGTTTAGCTGCTAACTTATGAGAAACTACTAAATGTTGCTTTAACCAAGTTTATATCACATGGGCGGCTGAGTGAAGTTAATCCGCGCTGATTGCCCCCATATGGCTGGCTGCAGAATGATTTCCACCCAATACAAATACATTTAAAACAAGCTTTAATTAGGTTATTTACACAAATGGTTTAAATGATTTTTGAAAGTTATCTATACAGTGAACAAATTACATTATTTTTCTGTGAGTCATGATGGCTGAATTTCCCTTAAAAAAAACTAGGCGGGGCCATGTGATTGACAGCTACATTGAACTGAGCTGACTGACCACTGTTCGTGAGGCAACAATTTACGCTGCCAACAATCAAATTCAGAGAAGTCATTCTCAAATTGTTGTTTATGCTACAAAATGAGTTGTATATAACAACCTATGTGTGCGAGGGGTGTGCTTAAGCCAGACTTGAGGCAGAGCTCTACAACCATGGCCGTCAGACCCTCTCTCTGACTGTCATGGCGATGTTCATATCACATTCGTGGTTGCCTCATTTTAGTCCAATGGCTGTAGGCAGTGTCACATCATCAATATTTTTTTTTAAGTCTATGGCTTTAACATGTTTACTGTCTGTATGTTTGAGAAAGAAGTGGAGTTTTATGCTGTGAAGAGGTGACTTTAACCCAGCATTGGGCATATTTTTTTTCTTATTTAGATAAAGAAACTTCATTTTTGTGCTTATTTCTCTCAAATAGTCCCCCCTTTTTAAAATGGTGAAAACGTACCGTTTTCCTGTACCGTTAATATACATCTAGGAAGAACTGGAGGATGTTTTGTAATTGGAGACAACAAATGACTTGCAAAATCATGTGACGATAATTAGAGGAACAAGCACCGAGGCCTTTTACAGTTTGTCTAGTGAAACATGACTTAAATATTGCTACCGAATGTGTAATACGATATGAATCCAATTCTACATAAGTTTTAATAATAAGTTCGATAGTTTATTATTTTACATATCTTCCTCTTGACTTATCGCGCTCTCCCAGAAACATAGTAGCGTCATGGCGTGAGGTCGCCATCTGGCGGCCAAGTCTAAGCGCATATCTTTAATTAAACGGAATATGTTGGAATACTTCTTCTTTTCAGTACCGTAACCTGGCTAATTGTGGTCTAAGTATGTATATACGTAGCCCTTGAACTGTATAGTTTTGGGACCTCTGCTGTAAATCCTTAAAATCAATTTAAAGTGACACTGTCATTTAGTATTTTTATTTCAAAAGAAAAAATAATAATTTTTTTTTTAAAAATCACTGTCGAAGAACTGCACTGACACCACAGAGCCAATTTAATTTAGCAAGGACAGTGAAAAGATATGTGCTGCATACTAATATATCCAGATTTTTCTGTTATAAGTCTATTTTGTTTAATTTAACTAAAAAATAAGAAAGTTATGGTGAACCAGTAGTAAAAACTATCATCAGTAGTAAAAGCATCCTAGAGTCCAAAATGCAACAGAGATACAAAAAAGTTCAATTTTATGTTTTGAGATCTTAGGGAAAGATAGGGTCTAGTTTGATTTGTTAAAGCATTTATTATTCTTCATCCAATAGGGGGAAGCATAACCTTTTACATTATGTCATCTCTGTTAAATAATGGAAAGAGATGTTTTTTTTTAATTGAAATGTATGATGAAATATATAAATAAATTAACCAAACGAAGAAAAATCAACCTCTAAATACAACAAATAATCAGGAACAAATGTTCACAGCACCACTGGAGGGCAGGTTTCTACAAGCTGTATATGAACCTTTCACTGTGATGAAATTACAGCATTAAAAATGCTTTAAAAACACTTACCAAAATAGAAAAGAGTGCACAACCAAAATAAGCTAAAAGATATTCATTTAATGGGTTTATTTAGCAAAAACAGACAAATTCCTGGTTAATAAAAAAAAGCTTTAAGAATCATGGAACACACAGCAGGGAAACCTGATGACCTGATAAAATTAAACCCCCTTTCAAACCCAATCAACCCATCATTTTTTTTGACAACCTAAATAAAATAAGAATTTATTCAAGCAATTGCATATATTTTGTATAATATTGTAAAAGGCTTGCATGGAAAAATATTTTAAATGCTTCAAAAATGCTTTAATTTCTGGTATACATGTATTATTTTAAAATATACACTCACCGGCCACTTTATTATGTAACATATTTACTCTTGCCTTTCTTTTTGTCAGCTCAAACCAGTCCTCTGACATCAACAAGGCATGTGCGTCCACAGAACTGCCACTCAATGAATATTATGTAACATAATATGTTTTCTTTTTCAGATCATTCTCTGTAAACCCTAGAGATAATCCCAGTAGATCAGCAGTATCTGAAATACTCAAATCAGTGTGTCTGGCACCAACAACCATGCCACGTTCAATTTCTTTCCCATTCTGATGCTCAGTTTGAACGTCACCATGTCAACCTGCCCAAATGCATAGTGTTGCTGCCGTGTGATTGGCTAATCAGGAACATGCGTAAAGAAGCAGTTGGACAGGTGTACCTAATAAAGTGGCCGGTGAGTGTATTTTGGTACCAAAAGAAACTCGCTATGAAATTGAATTTAGAAAAGTTAAAAAAGCCTCCCGCTGTGTTTGTAGACGTTATCTCCATTAGTAAGGTTTCTCCCGTAACTTGATATGCCTCCATCCTGATTAATAACGATAAACAACTTTTGATACACTTCAGACTCTTTAAACAATATCTGACTCGTTTTTTTATCACCTTCAAATCCAATCCTCTGTTTCTTCCAGCGGATCAATCTTTATAATACTTCAAAAGCTCTTTTTAAATCCACTTCAAAGTAATCCTGCTGATGCGCGATGAACAGTAGAGCAGCAATAATGCAGCTCTGATGAGCCAAAGAAAGAATGCTCTGAAACTTTCGCCTCTAATCCTCCTTTCAATCACAGAGTGAGAGACAGATGATAGCTGCCATTTGCTTGTGGTAACTTTTCAAAATTTTTATTTTTTTTCTTCATTCCAGTAGCATAGATATGACAGTATCACAAATGGGCTTTTAAATAAGAAACTTGTTTTGATATGTTTTCTTTTTATTTATAATGAAAAGATGGGTACTGGTTGTTCTTGTTACAAACCCTCTTCTTATACTTTATACATGTAACAGGACTGAAAGTAAAAGGACTGAGTTTTTTGCAAAGAATTAGCAAAAACATGCTAAATATCCACATTGTGCACATGATTATGGAACTAGGAACTTCAGCAAATTCAGTTATTTACCAAATACGTGCATTTTGACACTAAACTAATTAAATTACTGAAATAATTTGAGAGAAATATGTAAATAAGAAATTGAGAGACGTGTGATGGAAGTTCTCTGTTCCTTTCCGTCTCGAGACAAAGTTTTCTGAGATCTCAGGGTGACAAGGAAAGAGACGGGGATCATGCATCAACCAGTCACAAATTATTCTTCAGGGTATTTATACATTTGAGATCAGTGGGTGTGAACAAAGTTCCACTTTTACAAAAGGGGGGACATGGAACATCATGTGCTTATAGCAGGAAATGCTGACATCAGCTTTCAGGAGCGGAGGGGGTGAGTGAGTTTTTTTGAACTCTGCTCAGCCTGACCATGGGCCTGTACACTCTTGAATGCAATAGAAAGGACTGTAATGAAGAGACTTTGGGTTTTCTGTATATGAATGTCTGTATTTCTTTCACAGAACTTAACTTTGCTCTTCCCATGGCCTTCTAAAGATCTAAGTGATGCAACTCCCTGCTGCAAATGTAACATTTTTTCACGAGGGCAGTGGTCCCCAGTTATTTTTACCCAAGGGCCAAATTGCACAAGAAAAATGATCCCCCACCGAGGTCAAATAACAAGCAACCTCTATTTAAAGACATTTATTCTTTATTCAGACATTTTTTCTACTCCTAATCATTAAACGTTATTCAAAGAAAAGAAACATATTCATGTTATGAACGTGACGGGTTAATTCAAATAAGTGATAGTGGGTGTGATCTCTCATATAGGATACAGGAAGAACTCTGCATTATTTTTCTAAAGCACGTCTAAAAACGGTCCAATAAGTACGTGAAAAGGACATGAGGAAATCACATCGAAAAACGTTAAATAGATGTTGAAATGTTTGCTGGGAAATGAAGGAAAAATAACTTGAACACTATGCCACCTTTTGAAATGGGACCACAGTTATGCACAGAGCCTAAAAACAGAATAAAATGATCTCTAAACTAATTTTAGGTTTGATGTAGAAAAGATGTAAATAACGACCACATGTTGCCTACAGTTAAGGCCATTACACACCCATGCAAAACATTAGCTCTCTGCGTCTTTCTCTTGCATTTTAAAATGAGTGCACAGAGCCTCTCTTGAACACTAGAGGGCGCTTTAGTAAACTGCAATTAGCTCAGAAGCAATTCACATTGTGTGAGGCACATTTATGGAGAAAGAGAAGCGGAAGAGCGGTTGCTTATCTCTCAATAAAAAGCCAAACTGTTCGTCTTCTGGAAAACAAAACACGTCTCTTTAAAACCGGTTTCAGAAGCTCAATCTTGAGTTTTTGCCCAGAATCACGTGCAAATCAGTGTTCGTGTACCCGTGTGACAATCGCACAGATTGAATTAACAATGAGACACAGGCTAGCAAGATTATTCTCAAATATCTGTCGGCGAGTCACAAACGTGTGTTCTGACTAAAATAATGTCTGTGCTTATCTGCAGCCAGTGCGAGCTACATCTAGCGGGCAACGAGAAGTGGTTTTGGTTCAAAAGGGGGTTTCTTTCGATTCATTTGGACCCAATAAATGGATTAAAAACTTGCGCGCTCCCATTTTGATAATAATCCTGGTCTTGTGAATCAGAAAGAACAAGTTTCTCTCGTGCAGTGGGAATTTAGCAATGACTAGATGCAAAGTCTTTGTTTCTGCTTCTGCTCCTTTGGGAGTATAGCTCCTTGTTTTGTTGTTGAGCGCCACCTACTGCTGCCTTTCCAGACTGATGACCAAACGAGCCAATCACAGCGTTTGATGCACTGCTTAAAAAACAAACAAACAAAAAAACAGCTCAGTGCCTTTCTAAAAAAATGACGCAGCGTTCTTTTTGGCTGGTGTGTATAGTCACATCAGCTCTCATGTAGATAAGGCAACCCCTGCATAAAAAAATGCTTAGGTATGTAAAGGCCTTTAGCCATTACATAGACATCCTTTGGACTTTAATACTGGACGTTCGGTTGTCGTAAAAAATAAAATCTCACAGTCTGCACCTTCAGGGGATCAAAACTAGATGTCTTTGCGCAGTGGGAGAGACTGGGGACAAGAAATAAATACACATTTTTGTGGATTTTATCACTATTTTAAATGTTACAGCTTAATTTCCCAATACGAATAGCATACTTTAATAGAAATATAATGTATTTCCAAAGCAATTTTAACGCTTATTTATACACATAAAGGTGTGTGCATTTGTCCTCACTTCCCACTAAACATATGATGGAAGAGAACACTTTACCAACATCTTACTGGAAAACTCCAGCGCATTACTGTGGAATCCAGCCGCCGCATGGACAGCACTGATGTGTTCAAGAACAGGCATATTTTTATTTTTGGAAAAAGATAAACCTGTAAAATGATGTGTGTGATTGAGTGAGTGCAGTAAGCTTAGTGGAGCGAGGGCGGAGCCAGCAGCCTCATCCACCTGTGATGATGCATGTCACAGCAGCAGGTGATTGATTGCATTAGCATGCACCCAGAAGGCATGGTTCTCGTGGCCACAGGAAGACAGCAGCTGAAGCTTCTTCTCAGGGGTGCAGTCATGTATGACGCCGTCAAGTCGTCTTACCCTCCTCCTTTCTTCCGTCTCTCTCCTCTCTGTCATTCTTTACATATCTTTAGGTGCTGTATCTTCATCTTTACTTTAGTGCTCCTCTGGTGTCTGATTTCCACGATAGATATAATCATATTTATCACTTACAATCGCTCTTTATACTGGTTTTACTTTCTACTGGCTTTAGTTTATCTCAGGACTGTATAAAAGCAGGCGGCAGGAGGCGTTCATTGGGTGTAATCAGCGCTTCACCAGCAGCTAATCGTAATCCGAAACGCTGCAAAAAATGCATAATATATTTATTCCCCAATATATTTAGTTCATATTAACCACAAATATTTAAGGTTCATTTCTAAACAAGGATAAAGATAATTAGACACATGTAATGCTTATTTATTAATATTTTAATTTTAGCTTTGTCAGTTTTTCATAATAAAACTGTGACAAACTGTATTTATTGTAGCTAATAAAGCAATCATTTTAATGCTGTTCATAATTTATATTAGAATTTTAATAGAATGATGTAACATAGTTCTTGTGCTTTTTTAAAAAAAATCACCTATTAATAGAATTCTGGTGTGTTTTAAAAAAAATAAACGTGTAGAGCCCTCTCCTCTCCTCTCCCTTCTCCTTTCTCATCTTCACCTTTCCTCTCCCTTCTCCTTTCTCATCTTTTTCTCTCCTTTCCTCTCCTATCCTATCTCCTCTCCTCTCTTCTCCTCTCCATCTTCTTCACTTCTTTCACTTATCTTTTCTCATCTTCACCTCTCTCCTCTCCTCCTCCTTTCCATCATCGTCACTTCTTTCCCCTCTCCTTTCTCATCTTCACCTCTCTCCTCTCCTCTCCTCTCCATCATCTTCACTTCTTTCCCCTCTCCTTTCTCATCTTCACCCCTCTTCTCCTCTCCTCTCCTCTCCTCTCCTCTCCATCATCTTCACTTCTTTCCCTTCTCCTTTCTCCTCTCCTCCCCTCTCCTCTCCATCATCTTCAGTTCTTTCCCTTCTCTTTTCTCCTCTCCTCTCGGCTCCTCTCTCACTGTATCTCTGAACCCTGAAGTGGTGTCTCACTTTCTCTTCCTCCCCCTGTAACACACTCACAAACAGGGCTGGTGACAAGCTCTGTTAATGCCGTGACCGGCGGCTACATATTCATCTGCTTTGAGAGCTTTATCAGTGCATTAGATGAGAGCCAATGGCACGCCAGCGCTGCCAAGAGAGTCATTTTCCAGCAGTGTCTATTGATCTCCATCCACTGCCACAGTAACACACAATTTCTTTGCTCAAGATGATGATGATGATGATGATGATGTGCAGCAGATCGGTGTAATATTTCGAGTCTGAACGTGGTCTTGCTGTGACTAACACCAGTGTGACTAATACCATTATCAAACCTTTAGATGCACAGGATTTATTCACCAGTAGCACAAAATGTTTATTCATTCCTTCTTCTTTCTGCTTTGTTGAATCTAATTAACACTTTAAATAAAATGCACATTGGTTAGTCTGGTTATTCTACCACCTTCCCCAAATATCCAAAACTGTTTCATAGTGATTCTGAACTTGCCAAGAGAATAAATGCACGCGTGAATTATGAGGCTCTGAGTATACATGAAATATTTGAAATCAAATGAAAGATTCAAGCCTATATTACACATGTTTATGTGATCTGTTGGACCATATGTCAATTAATTGTTTAAAGCGTCATTAAGACCCAAAGAGAACATTGATTATCTTCACATTCCTTGTTTTTGAACTTTAAAATTAAAACAGAAGGTGATGACCTCAAGGTGGAGGTTTTTGTAGAAAAAATAATCTTTGCAAAACTTAAATAGAAATAGAAACTGAAACAACAGGTAATGCATATTCAGTTTTTTATGGTAAATAATATGTTTGATATTCTAATATTAAAAAACATTCATGTCTCTTTTGGGGCTCTGTTTATTTTCAATCAAAATGATAATTTTGGTCAGTTTTCAGGCAGAATTGTATTTAATTTCCATTCAGGCATCTACAGAGATTGCAAAGAATAAACACAGACACATTAAAACTGAAACACATTCATCAGAACAACATCTGTTTTTACAATTTGATGTAATAAATTACCTTTAAAACTATTTTTGTGTGGGCGGCATGGTGGCGCAGTGTGTCGGTTCGAGGCTCGCTGGTGACCTTCCTGGAAGGAGTTTGCATGTTCTCCCTGTGCTTGCATGGGTTTCCTCCGGGAACTCCGGTTTCCCCCACAATCCCCAAAACATACGGTTAGGTTATCTAAATTCCCCTTAGGTGTGAATGTGTGAGTGAATGGTGCCCTGTGATGGACTGGCGACCTGTCCAGGGTGTACCCCCGCCTCTCACCATATGTGTGCTAGAGATAGACACCAGCAGACCCCCGTGACCTTAAAAGGGAATAAGCGGGTTTAAAAATGAATGACTGAACTATTTTTGTGGCAATGCTCATTGTTTTTAATAACCCCAACTTATTTTTTTAACCAAAAATTCCCAAAATTTTAAACAAAAAAGTACAATTCTGAATATTACATTTTGTCACTTTTTTTTTTACTGCAAAAAGCAGAAAATTGAGAATTTTTAATGGTATTTAACAAAAATCACACGTGTTGAGACAAATAAAAAAATGAATAAATCCACAAATAATCAGACTTTTACACTGTTCCAAGCACTTTTTGATCCATTGTGCTTATTTTGTGCTAAAACTTTAAAAAAGACAAGCCATATCACATGTCTTGTACTTCAAAGGGTTATCCCTCTTTTCACCACTAGGTGGCAGTGATTTGGTGTCTGTAAAACGAAACGAGATGATCGCACTTTTCTCACATTTTATTTGATTTACCTTGAACATTATGTGTCATGACTCTTTTAAGGTTTGTTTAAAAGCAAAAATATCAAAACTAATAATCTTTTTGAAACATACAGATATTTGAAATCAAAATCAAAACAATTCATGAGTCGCGTCATGCAGGAGGGTTAAAACCAAAATCTTGGATTCTAGAACAAGTTTGTATAAGTTCTTAATAGATGAAACTGCTGCTTGATGATTTCTTCGCTGCTGAGCAAAAGCACAGAGGCAAGAATGACACAAAAGTGTAAATCAAGAACTCTTTACGAGAAGCATTCCGGTCTCATGGCGCCATCTGAAACGACGTTCACATTCAGATCTGTTGCCTCTGCATCATTTCATTTTAAAAGCAAATCCAATCTCACCCACTTCAAAGCTTGTCTGCTGGCGAAGGCCAAAGAGTCGATAAGTGTTGGAATTTTTTTAGCCAGTGTCTGTGGAGAGGTCGTTTGTATCAATAACTTTGATTTTCAGCAATGTTAAATAAGAAGCTGCTGCGGAGAAAGTCTGAAATCTTCTCATATCACTTTCAGATGCTACATTAGAAATGGGATTTTGAGTGGGAACACTGGAACGTCACACTTTTTCCCACTGTATTGTTCAGATTTTAATCGTTCTAAATCAGTTTAATCAATTTTGAATTGACCAAACGTGACAGAAATGTTTTCTTTTTTTTATTTCCTACCATAAACTGATAAAAACGTGATTAACAAGAATTTAATTTGTTTTTAAATTCATGCAATGCTGCTTGTTAAATTTGACAGCTGTGGAAAATTGTTTTCATATTTTCAAAGAGAACATTTTCAACTGTAAGATCCATAAATTTGAGCTGGAAAGAAATAAAAATGATGCAAAAAATCATTTTGAGCTGAAAAAGGATTTTCTGTGGAAATGTTTTTTTATTATGTTATATTTTTAAATATAATTACACTGATTTTCTATCAGTGCAGTGGTTTAGCTAGCATAGGATGAGAAGTTTTTATTTTTATCCCTGCAGATGGCAGTGTGCACACACCCAGCGCTGAAGCTCGAAAAACTGATGCGCATCAAGAGCAGTAATTGTGTGACATTCCCTTAAGCACCATGTGCTTTTGACAAATGCAAGCCCTCACTCTGTATCTTTCATCAGTTTATCAAACCTTATCCAATGGCTTTAGTCTTTCTCTGAAGTCCTTTTTGTTTGCTGTGTTGTGATGCAACAAATAGCTGCAGTGAGGTTATTTTCTATCAAGTTTTGATCACATTTCCAATGTTTGAGCGCGTCGATGTGTTTGTTCCTGCAGGGTTTTGTCAGTAAACTGGATGAGTTCATCTGCTGGCTGAAAGACGCTCTGGAAACCACTGAGAACTGGACTCCACCCAGAGCCGATATCGACAGCCTCAGACTCTACCTGGAAACTCACCTTGTGAGTAAATCCCCCTCTCTGTCGATATCCTTCACCTTTAGTGTTGAAAACTCTTCGCAGACACTTGGCCCGAAAGCTTTGAACACAGCAATCAGTTTTATGTTTCCTCTCATGTTCTTTTTGTCTCTCAGCTGTCTCAGATTTTTTATTTGTTCTTAAATGAATTTTCATCTTTGCAAACTATTTTTTCTCAAAGTGCATATGAATGAAATGGAATAGTCATAGTAGGCTAGTATATTGTTAAAAAAATAACACAAAAATATTCCCAACTTATCAAGTATTTGTGTATTTAACTTCAACACATTACAGTTTTGAGTGTGCACAGTCGATGTGTTGTGCACTAATGGGCCACCGTAGTTAAGTATAGTACAAAAAGAAGCTTGGAATTCTATTAAACAATATGAAGCAATACTTCACATGTGTATTATATACATACTTTTTTAATCCACGAGTCATACAGTTTTCGAAAGCCATTCATAAAATACATAGACTATATTACATTATATTAAATAATCTAAACCTTGAATAAAAGAAAATCATTTACTCCCTGTAAACTCCCATATTTCGTATCATAACATGGAAGTGTGTTGGAATGACAATAAAAATCCTTGAATCCCTTGAAAGTAAAGTATATTTTGTGAAAATGAACATAAAGAAACACAAAACCAGGGCTCTTTTTTTAAATGTGTAAGTAATACATTAAAATAATTTCCTTACTTTTATGTCATTTGTGTTTTTGTAAGTAATACATGAAAATGAAACACGCTTACATTTGACAAAACATAAAACTCACAAAATACAATATATCTACAATGAGTGGGTTTTTTTGGCATAGAACTATATTAACCATCCTATTATATTTAGGCTCAACATATGTTGTGTACATATGTTTTTTTAATGGGGAAAACTTGGCAAATATAAAATAAATATGATATTATTGTTTTAACAGCCTGTAACATTTTGTACGTCAGTTTTCCTTGAGAATAAATTATTTTAGCTGAGAATGAGGTCTTTCAGACGAGAATGAGACTCCTATTGTTGACCCTCCTGTTGTCCATTTTTGGAAGGTATTGTGTCTGCTGGTGCTTGAGACACAACTATTATGGTCCCACTCCCCACTTGAACAATAGGGTAGATTTAGTGATGCTAATGTCATCAAAAGGGTTCCAGGGCCAACCAGAATTTCAGTTTTTCATTACACTTTCAGTTGTCAACAAAGCCATCAGTTACCTGATGCTAACCTTTTATTTAAAAAAAAAGTTTTTAAATTGCTGTAGTCAAATTGACCCTAGCTGATAAAAAGTGTTTACTGATTTTTAGGGTAACAGGAGGGTTAGAGCACTGAATTTCACAACATTACACATTAAATAACAGAGTGTGTTAAAATAATCTTATTTATATACATTATTTTTCAGGAACTTTTAACTTTTTTGTGCTCTAAATGCTTTGTTTTTAGTCTTGCTCATTTTGTCCATTATATGCCCCAGAATGCACTCTGCAGTCACATCAGTTTCTAGGCAGGAGAATTGCATTATGGTATCTGTAGTTGTTTATCATTACTTCAATAATACGAAAACTTCTAAATCTATTTTAAAATGCTCTTTTAAGCCAGATATACGTAATTGTACGCTAAGTCAGATGTGAGCTTGACACTAAAAAGGAATTCAAACCTGAAACATACTTTATCACGTGGCATTTTTCAATAGTTCTCAGAAAAGTTCACTGCTTCAAGGTAAATAAATAAGCTTCGTAACATTTAAACAGTTTCCCAAAGCAAATCAGCTTTTTGTTTCTGTCTTCTTCTGAATTAATGCATCGATACAGAAAGTGAAGAATCTGATGTGAGGATATCTGTGTGGTTATTCAAAATGAACTTGCTAGCCAATCAGAACTGAGTATTCAGGCAAACCATGACATAATCTATTATTCATTCACTCATTTATCTTTTAAAGCTCCTTATTAATCCCAATAAGGGTCACTGCAGTCTGCTGGTCCTTTTCTTGCACTCACAGGGTGTACATTTTAGGTTTTTAATGTTATGTTTTTTATAATAAGATAAAATATGTTTTGACTTTGATGCTGCATTAAACTGCCTGTAGGTTTTCAAATCAACTCATAACATTTTGTTTTATCTGGAATCAATAAATGAAACTGGCAACCCTTTAGCTCCATGTAATACATCTCTTAGTGAATCTTTAAAAATAGTGATTCCTTAGAGTCATTTAAAAGAATCTGTCTGTCATCAGAGCTCAGTGAAGATTGTGATGGACGTTCAGGAAGCTTTCCAATCTCCAAGTCAATGCCTAATCAGAAAACTGTGCCATAATTTCTTTATTACTTTATGAAGTGAGGACTATTTGCTTAATTATAATTATGTTGAACCTAAATCCACTCCCTGCTTCCTTATTATTTCTATCACTGTACAGTAGGTTACCTGGGGTGGAAAGTGGCGTATTGGTGGTGTTGATTGTCACATTGTAGTTTTGGGCGAGCCACTTCACCCGCATTGCCCTGTATAGATGTGTGTGACTGGTGGGGTGTGTTTGGGTGGTGGGCAGGAGGCCGTAGGCGCGAAATGGCAGCCATGTTCTGTCACCACCAGTGTGTGAATGTGGAGTGAATGAATAATGCAATTAAAGTTGTGAGGCATCATTAGTAATATTATTATTAATTATTATTATGTTACATTACATTGCATTATGTTATGTAATGCTTTGTTGCGTTTTGCTACACTTTATGCATTATGTTGCTTTATGTTTTGTTAATGTACACTGCGTCTTGTTATGGTATGTTACATTGGATTACGTTACATTATGTCACGCTTTGGTGCGTTTTGCTACACTTGTGGTGGAAAATGAGGCAAAAATAGGGTCGAATTATGAATTGACAAAATCACAAAGTATTTATTCAGGATGCATGCAACGGTTTTTAGATAGCAGATCGAGCCCAAAGATGTTTTGTTGGTCTTAAATACAATTCTAAGATGGGCTGATCCCAGACATTGACAAATCAAATTAATAGATAAGAAAACCATGTTTACAGAAACACGTTTAAATGTTCAAAGGTAATGTCATGACAAATGTCAGGATGCTCTGTACACAAAAACTGGAAGAATAGTCAAGCAGGAAAAATACTGAAGCATTAAGGATTTAAAACAGTTCAAATATTTATACCTAATAAGAAAATAATTATCGCAACCACACACTTTGCCACATGTAGCTTTACATTACATTATGTATTGTTATGTTATGGTATATTATGTTTTGCTACATTGCATTACACTATGTTACATTACGCTAAATTAAGTTACGCTAAGTTAAGTTACGCTACTTTATGTAATGCTACACTATGCTACAGTATGCCACATGCCATTACATTATGTTGCTTGATGTTACGTCATGTTATGATACATTGGATTATGTAACGTTACGTCACGCTTGGTTGCATTTTGCTACACTGTGCCATATTATGTTGCTTTACATTACATTATGTATTGTTATGTTATAGTATATTATGTTCTGCTACATTACTACAGCGGGCCGGCCGTCTCTATGTGCCTCTGACTTCGGTTTCCCCATTAAATGACGATTGTTCATTCGGCGGGAGGGAGAAGCTTGCCGTTTTTAAACTGGAAACTTTCCGAGGCTGAAGTCTCAACATAAGGCTAAAGCTAACTGTGGAAAACAAAACATTAAATCAGTAAATTCAGTAAAATTGTTTATTTTATGCTATGTTTATTTAAGTGTAATGTTGTTTAAAAACATAACAAGACAATATTCCATCTAACTCACTGTTTAGTTTTGTAGTTAAACTGGGAGATCAATATGAAGAGTTTCAAAATGAAGTGAAAGGGTTGTTCCTGACTTCTGAAGCACATAATACAATGAGATTTTTTTTTTTAATTTGTCTTTTTGGTTTTTCAAAACATTTTTTGTGGAATTTTTTTTTTGTTCATCAAAAGGTTTTTACTTTCAGAATATGGTTCTTTGCTGAGAAAAAAAACACAAAACAAAAACAAAACTATTAATAGGAATAATAAGATGTATATAATGAATGAGTCGATGATTATTCTACATGATTTGTCTGATCCGGCCCCCAGAAGCTCAAATTGTGCACCATGCGGCCCGCGACCTCAAATGAGTTTGACACCCCTGCACTAAACCATCCTGTTATGTTACACCACATCGCATTGCATTACGTTGTTATGTTTTAGTTAAGTTACGTTATTTTTTGTTAGAGTATACAACACTACATTGCATTACGCTACATTGAGTATTATATTTTGACCCTGAAGGCTTAATGTTGCCCCAAAAACTGGTGGAGATTTGCAACTTGCAGTCCGAAATATTGCATTATGGGATATGTATTTTGTTATCAGCGCATCATGGGTCATTGATAACATCAATAAAACACTTTTATAAATTGATCACGCATGCCAGATATTGTGTTCGGTGGGATGTGGGGCACAAGCCTTGAGTGTGACACAAATGGTGTAAAAAGAGCTTATACTAAATGGTGGAAATACATGTTGAACCCTAGTAGACATTTTACTTTATAAAAGACATATAAAACTTATATAAACATATAAATAAATAATTCGATTGTTTTTGTTAAGGAAACAGATAAATTACCTCGGTAGATGGCGAGCTGATAAATTAAAGAGTTGTCGGGATTAGGAAACCCTCAGTAACCATATCAGAAGCGTATCAAGCTCACTCCATGCACCTGCAAGACGGTTTGTTTATCCACCTGCCCGTGTGACCAGCCGTGTGCACCGCGGGGGCAAAATCACATTGTGTGTTATAGAGAGGGGCTTCACTCATTTTTATTGATTCGGAGAGAGCGGGGTCACAACACTCGCTGACTCTCATCCAGTGTTTGGGGCTCTCAGGATGTGCTCACAGGTTTAATGTCGGGGCATTACGTCCAGCTGGCAGGTGGGGATTGTGTGTGTATGTGTGCGTGTGTGGGTGAGTGCAGATCTTTCCGGTACCCACGGGAGAGGGGTTGGCTGTTGCAGGGTAGGAAGAGAAGGAAAGAGAGAGAAAAGGAGTGGGCTTTCTTTATAAGGCATTGAGAGATTGTGAAATGAAACAGCTATTGATTGCACTGGGTGGCGGATCCAGGTCTCTGAATCACATTAACGACACACACACACACACACACACACACACCCATACACACTCTGGCAAACAAGACAGGGAAACAAGGCCTCCAGTCACACAGATAGTGAGTTGTGCCCCTTCTTTCCAACACACACAGTCATTAAAGCCATTCTTTATTCGTTCGTAAGTACATAAAGTGCGCTGTTAAAAGCAGGGTGACTTCCTTAGATAAATTCAACTGACCTGCTGCACACTTAGATACTGAAGTCATATATTTGACCTTTGCAAAACAAAAAAAAAGATGTATTCAAGTGAAAATTGTTAAACTTACAAATACAGGCAAATTAAATAATTAAAACCACAACATAAAGTGCTCCAGGGGGCGCTGTGAAGGAGTTTGAATAAATTTCTATGATAAAATTGATAAAAGAGCCTCCTTTTCAATGTTAAATGTTGTATTTCCCGTGGCCACTTGGTGGCGCTATAACTAAGAATGTATTTTGTAAATGGTATTTTGTAAGAACTAACAACATAGTTAGACATAGTAAGGCTGAGTTACACCAACTTCCTGTTTATGGTGAAATGTCGATTTTGAAGCTGCCGTGTGGACATGGTTAACGAAGTCAAGAAAGCTTCGAATTTAACATCCCTTATGCTTTTTGATAAGACTGATGGAGCTTGGAGACCAACAGATAAAATCTCTACGAGGAGTTTGTTAAAGTGTGACAATAGCAAAACTGGCCATTTTTAGAGATATTTGCAAAATACAGACTCTCTATCGATTTTGTAAATGCAATCTGTGTTACTTATACAGTGGTACCCCGAGATACAAATGCTTTGAGTTACAAAATCTTCGAGAAACGCAAGCCACCCTGGAATGGATTAATTTTGTATCTTTGGGTACCACTGCATTTAAGTCTTGGTACCTACACGTGCCAAAATTGCAGTTTCAAACTGTTAGCGCACCTTAAACGATTGTTAGGTGTTAGGTGGAGCCTATTGGGAACACTCACTTTTCGAACCCACATAAATTTTTTTCTTAGAAGTAAAAGTTCACCAGTTCAGACGTGTGTGTGAAATGCAATGATTTTTTGCACGTTTAAGCCCTCAAAAATGAAGCGAAAGCCGCAAAACAATAATACCAAATACACTTTGGTGCTAAAGCCAATTTAAAGAGCTCAATAAAAAAGTCAAGGGGAATCTGTTTCAGATTGATTCGGGATGTTTGTATAAAGAGTTTCAGGACAGGGCATTCAAGTAGTGTTCCCAATCAAACCATCAACGTATACCATTGTTTAAGCCAGTCCTACTTTGCATTAGCGGCGAAGGGGCATAGAAGTAATTGCTCAGAGCGTTATTATTTTGTGGCTTTCAGTGCCTTTTTGAGGACCTAAATGTATTCGAAAAGTCACTGAATTTCGCACAGACCCCAGCACTGGTGAACTGTGGTTCGAACAGTTGCAAAAGTGGCAAGTAGCTCTATAGCGCCACCTAACGTATTTTACAGTAGGCGAATTGTTACCCGTCACACTTTTACAAACTCCTCCTAGTTCTATTTGTTCATCTACAAACTCCATCAGTTTTCTGTTAAATTGCAAAGCTTTTTCGACTTTGATAAACTAAGTACACACAGCGTTCAACCAAAGTTGAAATTTTGCTGTAAACAGGAAGTTGTTCTAACTCAGCATTACAACGCCCGATCTGGCTCAGATTTGGCATGAGTGTTACACGTCCATGTCTGAACAAAACTACATAGCACTTATAGCACCACCTAGTGGCAACTTGTAATATCCGTTTCAGACCGTGTTTGAAGGTCAATTTAAGGGACCAAAACCTACAAACAGATCCACGAGAGGCGATTGTGCCAGAGGTGCTCAAGCCCTTTTGTTCACTGCTTGGTGCTTTAACACTGGTTGACTTTGTCCCCAAAACTCTCACAGTATAACATCAATTCTATCCATGCCCACACAGATTGCTTTGCACGTTCATTCTCACCATGTTATGTTTAGATTACAAAGCAGGTGACAGTGAGATACAAATGCAACTTTAAACACTTTTTTACTTCAATCATCTTCTCAATCATATTTTCAGACTTCCTCTTGCTTTGCACAATTATAGCGTTGGATGAAAGTGAAGCACTTGGACCTGGAAGTGTTTGTGATCTGTGTTCATGCCGTGTGGCTGAACTATGTGTTTGGAGTGTGAAGATACATCTATGCGAATGCATCATTTAGTTTTCTCCTTGGTTATTTTAAAACTAGCCCTTCTTGATACAGAATAGACCTCCAGGCCGTGCTCTGTCCACCTGTCCTGCAAATTCCTTTGAAAATTAACTCCACAAATCCCAATAAGACACCTATTCACTCTGCTGCGGCTTCTTTTTGCCTTCTGACACTATTTCTCCATCTCTTGCTCAGATTTGTGGATTAGAAAAAGGGAAGGCTCTTGGTCCACTGGTTTCATTGGCACATCTATTGATGTCAAGCAAGCGATAACCTGTCTGCCCTCACTCACAATCCCTCATCCCAGAGTGTCAGAAATGCACGTGTCCCATCTGTCTGCGCACAAAACACACACACAGATGCAGAACTCTTTGAGAGCTAGCAGAACAAAGCACTCATCGCAAACAGGAAATCTGAGCTGATTCGTTGTACACTCTAGGAACATCTTCAAATTGGATCTGCGTTGTGATTTTAAACAAAAGGTGGTGGTGGCAGTTTTTAAACCTTTATATAAGGTTCGATGTTTATTTAGTGGTGTATTTTACACCTTGCACATATTTGCTTTTGAAACTCCTCTTATATCAAATTAGTGATGCAGAAATTAGGCGAAATTGACATAGCTTCACTTATAGCTGGCTTAATGGCTTGCCATATTGTTATTCGTCTTTCACTACTGGTCTGGCTTGGGTTACTGTATCTTTTCAGGCTGGTACCGCTAAAGGATTTCTGGGAAATTTTCCATTGACCCAACATGGGGTGGAACTTTGTAAAACATCATAAAAACTTCAAACAGACCACATTTGTGAAGGCTATCAAGAACATACAAACTAAGGCTCTTGAAGGGGTTTAAAATAAAGAATATAGATATAGAAAATATATTGTAGAGAAAATTTTGTTTTAAAATGTAAATCTCAGGAATGGATTTCACTAGCAACCAAACGGTTTACCCTAGTAACCAAATGTTCTGAACTTTATCTCAACTTTAGTAAATGACTAAGACATGGGGGTTGTTTTATATCAATTTTAGTGATTGTATTATGTCACTGACATAGTAACCTGACTGTGTACCATAGCAACCAATTTTGCATATCTCAGCTAGGGAAAATCATACAACCATGTTGGTGGGTTTATATTACTCATATGGGCATGGGGAACTATAGGCATGACTTCTGCATAGTAACAATTCTATCGTGATAGTTCAGTTTATTGAATTATATCCATTCCATTCTATTCTGAAATTCAATTTGCTCAGAAAAACACTTCTAAATCGCACTTTTACAAGTTTGTGTACAAACTTTAGCTCTCTGGTTATTTATTGTGTTCTAAGCAAAGGATACGCTGTGAGAATATATTTGCCATGTGCACCTAAAATTGATACTACACCCTATTACCATTAACATTTTCTGTAGCATAAATCAGTGATGGATATCTGTTTATTCTGCCTTTTTCTCCTCCGTTTGTTTACTCATTTTAAAGGCGTTTAGCTCTGTAAAGGATATCAATTTCATCCTCTATCCAAAGTCATAAATAAGCTCTCCTCACTTTCTCTCGTGTCTGTCATGAGTGATAAATTCTCTCACCTGCTGATCCATCACCTGTCTCGTCCCGCTGCCGCTTTTTGATGCAGCAAAGTCCCTCTTGCTTCGTTCTCCAACACCAGAGCGGTCGTTTAGTATGGACCACAACTGCTTCAATGCTTTAGCACTCGCTAAACTTCAAGGGACTGTGAGATGAAGCTATTTCCACCAAAACGTGATAATTTGCTTTTTCAGACCATCAGAGGTTTGTAGTCAGTAAACAATCCCCATTTAAACACACCCATTTAAAACGTACAGTTGTGATTGGAGAAAGTCCCGTAGCATCTTTCAATCAGGTTTGCTGTCAGGCATAAAAAACGAGAGACAGACAGGTATTGGACAGCTGAAGGTGAACCAGCTGCCCTCCGTGGCGTTGGTCAGATCAGAACGGTCGGTAATGGCATGAAACAGGGCAGAGGGAGATCAGAGGAGATGAGAATCGAAGGTGAGGATGGCTCTAGGCGCCTCAACCGCAGGCCCCCGGAGGGAACACTCCCCTCGACCCCCCCCGTCACCCTCTCCGCACATCTTCAAAAGCACATCGCTCACCATCCCTGCTCTGCTTCCCTCTCCTCGCCGACGCAGCATAATGCTCTCTACTCTTTGATTACTCTTAGCTATTGGAGAGCCCTCCATTCGAGAGTGGTGCTTGGCATTATCAAAACCAATCAACATGAAAGTTTTATTCCCTCTAACCACTGTGGTTCCCGATGGAGAGGGGCAAAAGAGTGTTTGGGGGGGTCTAAGAGAGAAAAAAATGGTTGTCATTGAAATAGAGACATCAGAGTAAACGTGAAGCCTGTTGGGTGAAGAACACATGGCCGACAGCTGGAACAGAAAGACAAATATCACAAATTTTTTGGATGAATTGGCCCCGCCCAGTGTTTGTGACTCCAAAGTGAATGTAGGATGTGGTCCTTACTAGTTTTTGCTTGATAAATGTTAATATATTTCAATGTTTACGTTGCTTGATCGCCCATTTTACAGCTGTTACACAGCATCCCAGGATTTTAAACAACGCATGCACACGATAAATGGGAGCGTTTTATACACACAGTTGAAGCATCTATGTCACTTCATCAGATTTTTTATATTGGGGCATTTTTAGGGTTTAAAAGGGCAAACAGGGATGTTCACTAAAGCTTCAAAAAGTCTTCCTCTAATTAAGAATATTTCTTAATATAAGTATGAAAATGAAGGAAAAATTGCTTGAATTTGACCAATAAAACAGTGTTAAACTCTGCAGGGAACTTCAATTGTGGATGTCTCATGGGAGTGTAAGATTGTGAATAATTATGTACAGTGGTACCCCGAGATAGAAAAGTAATCCGTTCCAGGGTTTTACAATCCGTGCAATGGCTCTCAGAAACAACAGTATAAGTTGATAAAAGAAGAAAAGAAGAGAAAAAATCAAGTAAAATAAATCAAGGTTTCTTCAATCCTTAAATCTACACATTGTTAATGTAATAAATGGTAATAAAACAGAATAAAACACAAGCGAAATACGTAATATGTAAACAAATGTGAACCCTTACCTTGAGTGAAGCGATGTGTCAGAGGAGGTGCAACGGATGCGAGAAGACATTATGGCACCACGTATGAAAGTTAACTTTCTCGAGATATTTCACAAATTACTAACACAAACACGGTTTTAAGCAGAAAACCGAAAACCGAGCATGCGAGAAGGGATGGAGAGAGCGCTTCTGAGAGCGCGCCACATGGTTTCTCTAAGTTGGGCTACAGAACTCTAAGATTTGTTATAGCACATTATTGGTAGTCTATACATAAAGTTTCACTCGATTTAAAACTGATTTAAAGTGTTATCAGCCCCTTAAAGCAATCTTTCTTCAAAGGGAGAAAGGAGCACAAGGATGCGGAAGTGCAGCACGACGTGAGATAAACAAGTGGAAAATAGAGCAGAAATGTTTGTTATTGTTCGTCTCTCGAATTTGTCTTCGTATCTCGAAGCAAAAAATTTCCCGCGAGACCTTTCGTATCTTGAACATTTCGTAACTTGAAGCATTCGTATCTCAGGGTACCTCTGTATTTATATTTGAATACATTTGTGAATGTGTAAATTGTTCAGCATTCATTTAATAGTGTTGCAAGGAGTTCATGACAGGGGGGTTGTGTCATGGTCATACCGTCTCTCAAACATCATCTTCTACGGTTTGATTTACATTTCAACTAGACCGTGGGAGGGAACTTGGATCTTGAATAGTTTTGCGCTCTTTTCTTTGGTCTACAGATTTAGCCTGTGATCTAAAAAGGTTAAGTTTCTTGCTATTGCTTGACCTACTTACTATTTGTTAAAAAATTGAGACGTTCGATCTTGTCACTAGTTACTCTCTAATCACTTTCTACAATAATGTTAAATGCTAACAACTAAAATATCACAGGGTGAATTTAGAGGGTGAATTATAACAAGTAAGTGCATTTCTGGAATTATTAACAATTATTAATACATAGTTTACCATAAAACAACACACAGCTGAAACCTTCATCCTCGGTTGAACCCCTTCTTTGGATTTAATTATGAACCCCCTTACAGGAGTGAAAACGAAGACCTTTACCCTAACCCCTCAGTCTGTGTCCGTACAAAATGAACACATTTAGTCAACCTACTCTCCTGCTAATTATTATCTAATCAGGTGCATTTGAATGAGGTTTCACACACAAATGTTTGTTGATTTTTTGCACATATGTTTAGCATAATATTTAAACCAATCGGTTGAGTTAATGTTTAGTTTTTATGTAAACCAATACCCAACGACACATTTTTTTTGGTGCAAAGTTTCGTGCGAGAATGTACTTCAATCGAAAAACCATGGGAACAACACACATTTACCCAACGAGTGGTGTCAGCGAAATAGAGTTTCGAACTGCCAGTTCAGCTGCTTTTTTCACAAAGAGAATGACCTTGGCACATTTTTCAGTGGTCTAAATGTGTTCGGAAAGTCACTGAATTTCGCACATATCTGGAGTGGTGAAATTTTACATCTGATTGAGGTTTATAAAGTGTTTGTCGCATTTGTAATGCGTTTCAGTCTATCATACGCAAACAGTTTGAGCGCAAGAACACGGAAGCACAGCGTGACGTTATACAAACAAGCGGAAAATACTGCAGAATTTTTCTTGCGAGACCTTTCGTATCTCGAACTTTTCATATCTCGAAGCATTTGTATCTCGGGGTACCACTGCATAAGTATTATGGATAAGTATTATTCCTAAATAAACAGGAAGCCGGTTATTTTGTAAAAACCTCTAAAAATGGCCACTTTTACTCTTTTGCATCAACCTGTATTTAGAGAGCAGCCGTGTAATGTTCAATCTGGTTCAAATTCACCAAGAGTCCCTTTTTCTGCAGTTTTATTCCACTATTTCAGACTGTGAAAGGACATACTTGAAATTTGGAACACTTATATAAGAGACCAAGACCTACAAAAAAGTAAATTGTGGGCGGGGGGGGGGGGGTTTCCAAAACTGACAGGAAGTCAGTTAGTATGATAATTTAGTGGAACTCCTCCTAGAGATTTTGTTTGATCGGCATCAAACTCTGGCAGTCTCGTCTAAAGGCCTCTGCAATGTTAAATTGCAAAGTTTTTTTGAAATTTGTGGCAGAAAATAAAATTGATAATAATGTTATTCGGGTCCGCTAAAAATATAATGTGCTGGTGTGTCTCTGTGACTCATGGAATGATGTGCTTCCTGTGGGAAGACCCCATATAAGCAGTCTCCCCTGGCCTAGGGGTCTCTCTCTTTTTCTGACAGTGTGACATAACAGGACGGAGAGCTGCTCTGATGCCCCTCAGTGCCCGAGGTGACTGAAATGCTTTTCTGTTTATCCTAATGCATCAATAAACCTGTTACCTTTCTGTTCATACAATCCCGTCTCTTGAGTCTTAAATATTAACATGATAACATATTAATTTGGTAACAAATGGCGTCCCTGGGTTTTTATCATTAAACAATTTTGCTTGGCGGCCTGCTGAATTTTGATGTTTTGCCATAAAGCAGGTAGTTGTCAATTACTTGGCCATTCAGCGTCAGATCGGAATGAAACTTGCCACATGTGTTAGGAGTCCATGTCTCAACACATCTATTTAGCAACCAACATTATCATTTATAGCACTCCCAGGTGGCCACATCAAATAGATATGCATTCTCATGCATAGCACCACCTAGTGGTTAATGACATTCTGGTTTTAATGAATAAATTAAGTTTTTCTTTTAGGTTTTATCAGCTCTCTTTTGAATACATCTCTTAATTTAGGATAGGTCATAGTGCAACAAAAGGCCCAAGAGGTGATGTGAAGCCCCCTTACTATCCACCATTCCTGTAAATGAATTAGATTGTAAATAAATGTAGAAGGAAAAGGCATTTGTTTTGAATATAATACATTTAACTGTCACATCCATGAAACCGGAGAAGATTGGACTGAGAGTGCACTTCATGCAGACAGAAATAGACAGGAAGACTGTTACTCAGTCTGGGGTCATTTCTGGAGGGCACGGGTGTGGGAGAAACACCTTCAGTTCTATATAACTTCATTTGAATATTAGTTTTTGCCTCGTATGATGAATTAGAGGGACGGCTGTCGTTTGTTAATAATTCAACATCGTATGGGTGGAAGAAGAGACTTGAAGAAATACCAAGAGATGTGCTTCATTCCTCTGAGGATGTATGAATAATGCTCAGCTGAGATCAAGGCGTGTGTGAAGGGTGTTTAGAGGTTGTATGTCGACAGCGCTGCGGGAGATTACAGTATATACATTCATGCTCAAGCACTTAGTGTGACGCATGAGTGTTTGTTTCACAGGGATGTCACTGGTTCGTGATCTCAAGAAGTGGTTTTATGTGTGCTGATGAAACATCCTCAGGAATCTCAGCTCTGTTTTTGATTGAGAATGACAGGAGCAAAACAGTAATTGCTGCCCAGATTTCCTAAACAGACTGATATCTTCATATATTCTCTTGTCAAATTTGCAAAAATGTTTTCCATGATAAAGTCAAGTCTTCATTTGTGAAAGAATGAGTCTCTATCTGGAGCTCGGTGAATTCCAGCATGGCTCTGGGATCGGATACAATTAGCAATAATTATTCCTAATTAAACAGCCAGCAATTGTTTATAAGAATAATCGGAAAAAGAAAAATTCTATGATGATATGGTGATATAATTTGCTTTTACAATGGACATAAAATGTACTTATTATATTTTGCATAAGCTCCTTTCATTCATTTTCCGGTCACCATCTTTGCTGTGATATATATGACCAGCATCTGTATATAGCACAGTAAAGGCACCACAAACTCTTATTAGAGGAAGCAAGAACAATGCACCGTAGAATGAAACAGCTCTGCTCAGAGAGTTTAGCTCTTTCTGATTCCTTAAGGAATATTTAGGGGGGGCTGTTCTCTCTCCAGCATAAATGGAGAACCCATAGCATCTAATCAGCTTTAAAGCCGTTTTTTCAGGATTTTGTGATGATAGAAACAAGCATCGGTGAAAAAAACACTTCTTATGATGCACAGAGGGGTGTCGTCCACCCGCACCAGTCAGATTGACTTCCACACTCCAAAAACGGAAATCTAAGCAAAGCTGAATAAGCTTAAATTTCGAAAAATCTTGATTTTTATTATTTTAAGAATAGATATCTAGCTTAGGGTTAGATTATTTAACTTATTTGGATCAAACATGACCTAATTGGTCGTGAGAAGACAAAAATGTTCATTCTGATCATTTTATTTTGCTTTGACTAATAAACTTTTTTTAAATCAGCTTTTGATTTTGCAACTAAACTTAAAACTAGAATCCTAATACAAGAAATTTTGACTCAAAATATTCTTACCTTAAGAATATTACAAATGTCTGGTTTTTAGAAATCAGTGTTATGTTTTTATGCTGTTTGTTTATTATCGAAATCACATATTTGATTCAAAATTTAGCAGATCATTTTAAATTATATTGCAATTACAATTTTACTTCAATTTGTGGAGCTCAGGAAGCGGAAGTCCATGGTACTAGCAGTTAGAAAATATTAGGTCACTTAGAGCGTGGTCAGCGGATGCTGGGGTGCATAATACACAGACGACGTTTTACGATTGATTAACCTTTGGGAGTCTCTGCATGGGCGGCACGGTGGCACAGTGTGTAACATTGTGACTTTCCAGTTAAAAGGATTCTGATTCAAGACTCGCGGGTACTCCGGTTTCCCCCACAATCCCGTGTTAGGCTTGTTACCCTGTGATGGACTGGCGACCTGTCCAGGGTGTACCCCCGCCTCTCACCCACTGCAGATACTCCAAAAAGGGAATAACCGGGTATGGAAAATAAATGATGAAAGTCTCTGCCCACAGCGTTTTAAATGTTTTCAATTATGTAAGAATGATAGTGTGTGAATTTCAAAAATATTATTAGTTTTGATATTTTTTGTGCTAAACTAAATTAAAATGTGAGAACATGCATCTCTTTCTGTTTCATTTTACAGACACAGTGCCATCTAGCAGTGAAAAGAAGGGATAACCCTTGGAAGTACAAGACCTGTGATATGGCTTGAATTTAAAAAAATTTATGGCACAAAAAACACAATGGAACAAAAAGTGCTTGGAACAGTGTAAAAGGTTTAGGAGAGGTTTATATAGATGTGTGTGCGTATGCGTGCGTGTGTGTGCATATGTAAAAAAGAAGCTGGGGTTGTACTAAAGTAAAGATATCAAGCATTACCTCAAAAAGGCCCCGGACTCAAAAAGGATCAGCGAGTATAGCGTTACATAGAGTTGATTACTGTGACAGAGCAGATCTGGGGAAGCATCAGGTGCAGTTCAATCAAACACACAGGACTTTGACTTGAGAGTTGTGAAGACATGAAGTTGATAGCCAATCAGGGCATGCCACAGACGAATGGTACTTGTTTGTTGAACTACGTTGTTGGGTTGTTTTTCAAGAGCTTGGTTCCAGGTAAAGAACTTGAGCACCAAGAGACTGTGGGAAAATCCATGTTGCCTACTCTGTGGGTACTGTTTGGGAATGGCTCCTTCCTACTCAAACCTGACTGAACACCAGTCCACAAAGGAAGACTCATAGTGGAAGAACAAAGTCCCCAACTTGGGACTGAATTTAACTTTATATCAAGGGAGATGCGTGAACATTGTGATGTGAAATATTTGTCATTGATTAGTTTGAAGCTAAAATATAACTTCTTTCTTCTTTTCCTTTCGGCTGTTCCCAGTTTAGGGGTCGCCACAGCGAATCATCCTTTTCCACCTAACTCTGTCCTCAGTATCTTCTACTCTTGCACCAACTACCTTCATGTCCTCTTTCAGCACATCCATATATCTCGTCTTTGGTCTTCCTCTTGACCTCTTGCCTGGCATCTCCATCTCCAGCATCCTTCTTCCAATATAACCACTATCCCTCCTCTAAGCTAAAATATAACTAATAGGATTTAAATTCCCCTTTGACCATGTTGATAAAATTGAGTTCTTTTGAACTCCTGGTTAATGAAAGAAAGCCACAAGCGATCAAATATTTATAATTCACGCTCTCCATTGCAAACTCTTTGATAAATGGAGAGTAAATGGAGACTTTTATCTTTACTTCAATAAAAATGTCAAATCCAAAAGCTATTTTTTGTCAAGCTCTTTGGTTGTATTTCAATTTATTTTAGTCACTTTTATTGCATATGCTAAATTTCTTAACATGTTTCTACTGCTCAGAGTACGCATCTACATTAATTCTCATGGAAAAGGGAACCTGGTTGTTTCACTTTTCCCCCAAATTTCAGTTATACCATTTTTTTCTGTGCTTTGAGTGCATAAATAGTGGGAAGAGGGAGAAAAAAAATGACATAAGATGATTTCCTTTCCACTTACGAGCCATTTTTTGTGGTCACATCTGTGCAGACTTTCAAACTCAACGTGGACAGCCACGGCGCTCTGAAAGACAGTCTCTTGGAGGAGGGACGGCAGCTCCTGGAACTCATCACCTCCCACAAATCAGGTAGAGTTCTACCCAGCCACACATTTATTATTAATGTTTGTATTAACATAGTGACCTTCAGAATTTATAAATCCTCAAGTAACTGCTTCTCATCCAGCGAGAGCACGACTATTCACATACATTACAAATGGCGCAAGGCCCACTGAATTGAGTTTTGGGATAAAGCAAGTGAGAGAGACAGGTGCGGCTGCTGCCTGAGCGTATCTAAAGCTGAATATGAAGAGAGAGGGAATTAAGAACAGCAGCTCCAGGAGTCAGAGGCCATTGCAGACACTCGTTCCTTCACAATATCTGTGATTATTCACCTGAAGAGTCTGGCCGAGTGTTCACAAATCCACTCCGCTGACCCTCCCGCTGCTGTGTCTCGTCTCTGCTGGGTAAAGCCGGCTGCCATTAAATATGCAGATGGTTCTCAGTGGCAAGAGCGAGTCTTTATAATGCCCTGACAGCTCTGTCCTGCAGTGCCACAGCTTGAAGGCAGCTCCCTGCCAACTGCACAAACACAAACATGCACACTTGCACCTTTACTATAACCTGATGCTCTGTAGGGAGCTAACACTTGGAATGTTTCCTGACTTTGATTGCTCAGATTGGAAATATACCTTTAATTACTATCTTTATGGGCTCAAAAAGGTAATATTGTTATTTAACAGTCTTTTATTTTCACTCCTCTAATGCTTGGCACAGATATATTTATATATATTTTTTTATTTCATCCATTTGAATTTTTGGGCATAAAAATAGGTGGATGGAAACGCAGCTACAGTTGTGTACAACGAGGTAGGAATGTGTTATGATTAGCTGACCAAAATAATATATTTAACATTATCTTTAATATTGGTGATGTAGCCACAATATAACTGTATGATTCAATATTTATTTTCGGCCAAATTATCAACATCAAAGATTTTTGTTTACCTCTACTTCAGGTTTCTTCCCTGATCCTCGCTCCTAAAATGGCAGCTGATTAAAATAGGCAAGTGCTGGTCATCTAATTAGAATAAAATAAAAGTTGAAACTGTTGAAACTGAATATTGAAACTGTTACTGATAATATTAATCATAACCTATTATAGAAGACTCTGGAAGCAACTTTAAATAAGATTTACCAGAAACACTGCTTATTTAGATTAACTTCAAAGCACATGCTACGAAGTAGAGGAAGAGAAGGGGAGTGGGGGAGGGGAAATAGAGGGGATTGAAATTGCCAAATGGCTCTTTCAAAGTTCAAAGCAAAATAGAGAGAGAGCGTTTTCCCGCCCCCTCATTTAAAAAGCCAACACAATTGGATTTATAAAATTTCTATTACAAAACATTTTACATCCAGCGCCCTGCAATGGACTGGCGACCTGTCAAGGGTGTAACCCCACCTCTAGCCAAATGTGTGCTGGAGATGGGCACCGGCAGACCCCTGTGACCCTGAAAGGGAATAAGTCGGTTGGAAAATGAATGAATGAATGAATGTACATCCAGCTAGACACACTTTCACAGATCACTTTTCACAAAATCAAGGTAGATCAAGCCAATTTGCTGCAGTGGTAAAACCAGGGAAAGAAAAAAGGATTGAACACAGACCGCAATCTGCTGTCACTCTTGAACAATACAAATTGGTGCAAGA
>SRMA01026539.1:0-26680 GCA_007224835.1 Danionella cerebrum | reverse complement strand
TAGCTATTATTAGTAATGTAGTGACAATGTTACTGGCTATTATTAGTAATGTAGTGACAATGTTACTGGCTATTATTAGTAATGTAAGGACAATGTTACTGGCTATTATTAGTAATGTAGTGACAATGTTACTGGCTATTATTAGTAATGTGGTGACAATGTTATTGGCTATTATTAGTAATGTAGTGACAATGTTACTAGCTATTATTAGTAATGTAGTGACAATGTTACTAGCTATTATTAGTAACGCAGTGACAATGTTACTGGCTATTATTAGTAATGTAGTGACAATGTTACTGGCTACTATCAGTAATGTAGTGACAATGTTACTGGCTATTATTAGTAATGCAGTGACAATGTTACTGGCTATTATTAGTAATGTAGTGACAATGTTACTAGCTATTATTAGTAAATGTAGTGACAATGTTTCTGGCTATTATTAGTAATGTAGTGACAATGTTACTGGCTATTATTAGTAATGTGGTGACAATGTTACTATCTATTATTAGTAATGTGGTGACAATGTTACTGGCTATTATTAGTAATGAGGTGACAATGTTACTGGCTATTATTAGTAATGTGGTGACAATGTTACTGGCTATTATTAGTAATGTGGTGACAATGTTAATGGCTATTATTAGTAATGTAGTGACAATGTTACTGGCTATTATTAGTAATGTAGTGACAATGTTACTGGCTATTATTAGTAATGTAGTGACAATGTTACTAGCTATTATTAGTAATGAAGTAACAATGTTACTGGCTATTATTAGTAATGTAGTGACAATGTTACTAGCTATTATTAGTAATGTAGTGACAATGTTACTGGCTATTATTAGTAATGTAGTGACAATGTTACTGGCTATTAGTAATGTAGTGACAATGTTACTAGCTATTATTAGTAATGTAGTGACAATGTTACTGGCTATTATTAGTAACGTAGTGACAATGTTACTAGCTATTATTAGTAATGTAGTGACAATGTTACTGGCTATTATTAGTAATGTGGCGACAATGTTACTGGCTATTATTAGTAATGTAGTGACAATGTTACTGGCTATTATTAGTAATGTAGTGACAATGTTACTGGCTATTATTAGTAATGTAAGGACAATGTTACTGGCTATTATTAGTAATGTAGTGACAATGTTACTGGCTATTATTAGTAATGTAGTGACAATGTTACCGGCTATTACTAGTAATGTAGTGACAATGTTACTGGCTATTATTAGTAATGTAGTGACAATGTTACTGGCCATTATTAGTAATGTAGTGACAATGTTACTGGCCATTATTAGTAATGTAGTGACAATGTTACTAGCTATTATTAGTAATGTAGTGACAATGTTACTGGCTATTATTAGTAATATGGTGACAATGTTACTGGCTATTATTAGTAATGTAGTGACAATGTTACTGGCTATTATTAGTAAATGTAGTGACAATGTTTCTGGCTATTATTAGTAATGTAGTGACAATGTTGCTGGCTATTATTAGTAATGTAGTGACAATGTTACTGGCTATTATTAGTAATGTAGTGACAATGTTACTGGCTATTATTAGTATCGTAGTGACAATGTTACTGGCTATTATTAGTAATGTAGTGACAATGTTACTGGCTATTATTATAAATGTAGTGACAATGTTACTGGCTATTATTAGTAATGTAGTGACAATGTTACTGGCTATTATTAGTAATGTAGTGACAATGTTACTGGCTATTATTAGTAATGTAGTGACAATGTTGCACTGGAACAGTGATGGTGATAACGAATGGTGGACTTTAGAGTGATGAGTGGGGGCAAAGTAAAACATTATAGCCTTTTTTTTGTTACTTTTACTGTTTACTGTCTGTTCATGTTACATGTTTGGCTGTTAACTTTTACACAGTTGATATAAAATATTTTACAACAGTATTTGGTTCAGAATCTTTTTTTTCTGGATTTTCCTCTTTAAAAATTGGGTGCGTCTTATGTGCCGGTGCGTCTTATGAGCCGAAAAATACGGTAAGTAGAATCATTTCTGCATTTCTGCAAATGTCACTGATGTGATCCAAATTGATTTGATAGTAATCAACAGGATGTTATTTCATATACCTGTAAAATGGTACTTTACTGGAAGTTGCCAGAATGAAACTGTGAAAATCCAGTGCCATACCATTTTTGAATTGATAGCATGCTACTGTTTTTTTTTAGCTATAGTATAAAGCTGTTAAATTACAAGAACTATGTAAATATTGCTGCTGGGCAACCAGTCAAACTCAAATAAACAAGTCTTTCATTGTAAACGAAATAGCAATTTGCTGTTACTAGATTGAATTTAGAATTTTTATACGTTTAATAGTTCGCAGTAGGGAGTGGTTTCAGTTAGGGTGTTTACAGGGGTTTGTTCAGGGGCTGATCAGCCTGCGGATTGTTCAGATTAATCGGCCTGAGCACACTTGCCAGGTGTGACTCGGTCTCCGCACTTAAACACGAGACAGTCAAGAGTCGCACTGTTCATCGTGCTGGAGAGGGCGGACCATTTCCCTCCACTGGGAGCAGCAACGGAGACCGTGAATGCCATTGAGGAGCTGAAGGAGCCAAGTAGAGTCACTGGGGCTTTGGCTGGATTCCTGTCCCCTCGGAAGAGTGAGCCGGGCGCTGTACCGCCCATATCCAGTTAAACAAATCCAGTTAGCCCAGAGCCCCGAGCATGGTGGATGCATCAGCGAAGATAGATCCCACAACGGGGTGCGGAAACCCACACACCATTGGATATACCGCAGGCTGTACAGTGACTGAACGTTGAGTGACTTTTTAAATTATTTATTGGTGGACCGTATTTTAAATAAAAGCCCTTGAACAGTGCCGATGTGTCCGTGTCTCTCGCCACTTGCCACAATTCTTTATAGAATCTTTAAAGCAGCCTGGCATTGACAGTGGTTTTGTTGTATTTCTAAGTTTGGCCTTCATTTCTTGAAGAGTTCAAACTTGAACATATTGAGGCACTGGACCAAAGTTTGTTTTTATCCAACCATTAAAATAACCATCGGCTTGATATTTATACAACCTAAAGATGTAACATGACAGTTGAGGATGAAAATAAATGAAAGACCTCCAAAAAGCCTTCTTCCTCTGATATCAGTGCTTTATTTAAGAGCAAATCTCCCTCCGATTTCCCATGCTGACCATTACTGTCAGGTATCTTAGCAACTAAGCGCATGGGCATCTTTCCACAAGTACAAGTAGCGGTTTCATCATTGAGCGCCATCGATAGCTGATCCAGGCACAATGCAGGGTCACACTCCAGAAGCCCCACTTCCACCTCAGCCGTATTTATCTTAATTTATGCTTTTTAATTACTTTGAACAAATAGGATTCGCAGACGGAGATGCTGATTTGGCCGGTGGCAATGCAGCGGACACATAATGGGTATGGAATACAGAAGAATCCCATAATACAAAGGGATTAACTGAACGCTTGAGTCTTCATCAGATGCAAAAACACACTCAAGCTCTGGCTAGGGTCACAACCGTCAAGTGGCATGAAAATCAAACGGCTTGTTTTGTCTTCCATCTGTTGATTAGCAAGCAGAGCCGAAGACATTATCTTTTCACTTCCTCAATATTTTATTTTTTTTACCAGAGGTTGCTTTTAATGATTTAGATGATGCTGGTGATTATGATAATGCCGCTAGCGTTATTATTAGTGATGTGTTCGAGTTTAAGAGGGAAGAATGAAAGAGAAATGCGTCTGTTGGGTCATTAAGGGTGAGTCATGATAAATGGTTGAATCAGAGCACATTAAAGGCTCATTAAAATAACTGTTGGGGGATGTGAATGTGTGGGACAGTCGGGCTGGACGGAAGGAACCTTTTGCTGTACGGTTTACTGTAACTAGAGTAAATCAAGCTACTGTCTGAGGTTTGACTCATGACTTCACAAACATGATAAACATTCTAAGATGCCAGAAAGGTTGCAAACAAGAGTGTATAACATGGATAGCATTGATAAATGCACAGATTAACTCGCGTTTCTCTTTTATCATTAAAAAAAGATATAATGGATCAAAAACATATTTGTATTTAAGGAATGTGATATTAAAATGATAATTAATGGTTGAGAATCCAGAACACAGTAAGTCTTAAACAAGTAAGAGGACAATTTTTAGCATTTATTCAGACTTACAGTTTGAGAGAAAACACAACAAGCAGTTTGTAAAAAAGTTAGTTAATTAGTAGGGTTTTATACGATAACCGAGAAACTTCCTGCTTGTTGTAACCGATGAGTTATTGCCGCGAGGGTTGGGCGATGTCAGACAATTTTGGCACCGACGATGTCCAATGTGGAACATCGCGATGACATTGTTCAAATCACAAACTTAAAATTGGTAAAAGAGTATTGCTGCCTAATAAATCATGACGCATATATGACGCAATATTGAACAAAACACCTGAAATCTGTAAACCTTTAAAAAATAAACACATGAAATGGATTAGAATATTTTCCCGAAATGGATCCTAACTTTGTTCATTAACAGCACGAGAGCTCAAAGCAAATACCTCTGCTAAAAAGAGATAATTCACAACAAAATGTGCTAATGTGAGCAGGTTGCTCCTACAGCGGGGGAGTGGCAGGGCCAAACCCTCTTAAAAACAAAGAAGAAGATGAGGGAAGAGGTTAGGAGGGCAACAGCCAATGGCGAAGACCATTTAACTTTTTAATGTTTCATTTTAAACTCTTTTAAAATTTCTGTATGGCCCAGTACTGTGTGAATTACAGCACGTCATTACGGTTCATATCTATGCTGGCTTTTTTGCAGGACTGCAGGACATTCTTCAGATGGTTTTCCAGCAATGGAAGGAGCTCCAGAAACAGATCCGCCGTCAGCACAACTGGATGCTGCGCACACTGGACGCTGTCAAAAGCCACATCCTGTCCAGTGAACGGGACGAAGATGAGCCGGAAACTTACAATCACCACCACATCCCTAAGGTATCGCCGAACCTGTCAATGTCAAAGCTCCGTATTCACTTCTTGATTCGTTCCATCTGCTGGTGGCTTACAGTTTCTCTCTGTTTGCACATGGCTATGATGTGCACGATCAGCAAAATACACAAACAGGGAAAAGCACTGATTTCCATAAGAAATGGCTGGATATAAAGTCCTTCAATGAGACTCTGCTTTCAGGGAGGAAACAGTAGCGAGAGGCGTGATTCGATTGGGAATGTTCTGTTTGCAAATGAGCATGAGACGTTTGATAGCCACAAACAAATGCACAATTATGTTTCAGAGGCGATGCGCTAGACTCAATTTATACTTCACACTTAATGCGTAATTGCAGACATAGTTATTTGGGAGACCAATTTCTCATTGTTTAATTGTCAATTGTGATCGGGTAATTGCACTCCAATTAGGTGCTGTGTTTGTGTTCTGGTGCCCTTAGAGCAAGGCCTGGCAACAGTGTGTTTATGTTTCTGTGGAGTGTGTATGTGTGACAACAGCAGGTTTAGGAACAGCAGTGATCGTGGCTGGATTTCCCTCGGGAGCTTCAGCTTTGGCTGGGCACAATCTCCATTTCTCCTCTCCTCTGTAATCTCCTCTGCTTCATCGGTAGTAAACCATCACCAGGCCCTTTCTGTGGTTCCTTTGGTTTCACTCATTTTGTTACTTTTCTCTGGTCTTTACAAGTGCTGCCTAAAGACAAAAAAAAAAAATCACGAATTAATTACACAATCCTCCTAATATTAAAATGATATTACAAATATGGCTGCCACAGTTTTATGTTTAAATGCAATTTGGAGAAAATATATAAAATGTTTATTTGAAAAAGTTTTTTAACTTATTTATTGACTGTAGTTTAAATAACAAGTTTAATGTCTAACAATGTAATTATAAAATTAACAGTTAAAAGCAAATTATCAATGAAGCTGAACATCAAATGAGACACAATAACATTAGATATTTCTACAAACATGTAGAAAGCACAGGTTAAACTGAGTTCAAAATATAACTAAATTAAAGCTGCAAGCAGCGATCAAAGGGCTTGAGCATCGTGCCTCTTGGTGGCCAGTTTGTTGCACTCTACATTACAACCAATCCTAATTTAGATGTATTCAAGCGAGAATTGTTTAGATTACTGAACTGTCATATGCAGTAGTTCCTCTCCCTGCCTTTAGAGGCCACCACACTTGTTGCTGCCTTAGTTCTTCTTCATGGTTTTTTGTTAGTGTAATGTTTTTCACCTGTGCTCAATCACAACTGGCTATTTAAGTGCTGCTTTGTTTCCCTGTCTTTCACTCGGTTTTTGCTTATTCCCCTCATTGAGTTTGATTCCCTGTATTATTTAATTAAATAAATACTTTATTTTTTGGAGCTCTGCTTGGAGTGTCTCATTTGGGTCAGATTCAAACACAACTGCCTCTTTGGTTCAGTGGTTCACACTCCAGCCTCCACACCAGAGACCCGGTTCGAAACCCGGTCATGACACTGAACAAAATAAGCAATTAATTAATGAAACAGCATAATAAAGTGTTGTGCTGTGAAGTAGTTGGAATATTTGTTTCTGTTGTAGTCTGTTGTATGCCAATGTTCTTGTCAAGTACGTTATAATTAGTAAAAATAATTATCGTATAAATGATAATGCTCTATTTTCTGTGGCCACCTGGTGGTGCCCAGGTGGGGGATGGGGTTGTAGACGTTTTCAAACATGGACTTATTATAGTTGGTAAATTTGGGACCGATCGAACATTGTATAAGTTATAACTTCTTCTTTAGGGTGAAATGTCGAAGCCCGAATTTGCCTCAAGATAAGACTGTCAGAATTTTGAAATGAAAAGATACAATCTCTAGGAGGAGTTTCTACAACATGTGCAAAAGTACCATTTTTTTTTTGAGGTTTCTGCAAAATAACTGACTTCCTGTCAGTTTTGGAAACCTGGTAGGCCTTGATGTCTTACATAAGAGTTCCAAATTTCAAACAGTCTGAAAAAGTAGCACAAAATAGCAGAAAATCAATGGCCACTATGTGATGCTATGACTGACAATGTAGCTATATAGATGTGTTCAGACATGGACTCTTCACCACTTAGCAAGTTTCGTATTGTGTAGCTGAGTTATTGACAACCTCCTTCTTAATGGTAAAAAATTGAGAGGACAGAGCGTCAAGGATTAACTGTTCCATGAATTCAAGAAAGCTTCGCAATTTCCCATTTCAGAGGCCAATAGATGAGACTGCCAGAGTTTGTGGGTGATCACATGAAATCTCGAGGAGTTTTTAAAGTATGAAGCTTGAAATTGCACAAAAGTTTAGAAAAAAAAAAATAACTGACTTCCTCTCAGTTTTGGAACCTCACTCTAATTGACTTTTTTTGTGTTCCACTCTATAACTTGTGTATAGATTTGATCAGAGAGGGACTTTTAACACACATGGCCAATTTTAGATGATTTGACACACGTCCGAGTTATTAGCAACTTCCTGTTTATGTGAAAATGTAGATTTTTGATGGCCACAGTGTTTAACAAATTTAAATTTAATATATCATATGCCTTAAGATAAGACTGATTAAGTTTGGAGACTAACAAATAAACTCTCTGGGAGGTCATTAAAGTACATCATAAAGTATGGTTTATACGAAATAGCTGATTCCCCTCGATCCATATATTTGTGGCGAATTTCATTAGCTGAAATGTGTTGGTGGTTCCATCGAGCCATTTTACCACACCCACATTTTGAACCACAATTAGTTAAAAAAAGACCCAAATATCAACCAACACATTTGTACAAAGTAATGTTAAAATTTGGTCAAAATTTTCTTTTGAAAATCCTGCATTTTCAACAGTGAAACCCACATGGTCCCATATGCATTCAACCATGCCATTACTGAGCCATGAGGGCTAGCTCTCACGTGTGCTTGGTATCAGGGAAGTGGAGCTGTTGGGTGTTAGGCACTCTTCACTCAAAGGGAAAACTTTAATTTGACACAAAATGGTAAACTGGTCACTGGTCTGCAAAAACTGTAGGTGGTAAGATTTTTCAAACATGTTTCCCTTTTCCACTTTATGGGCACGGACATACATAATCGGGTTGCTTTTAAATTGTTTTGTTGCAATTAGAAATCAGCACAATCAGTGTGATCAGTCAGCGTTGACAGCCATTAGCCGCTTGGTTACTGCGAATTACACGAGAGAGGGGTGAGTGATTCATTATCCGAGAGCTGTTAATGATGATCGGATGCATTGCCTAATTACAGACAGGCCAGGGGATTGTGGGAAGGTCACACAAGGAGCCACAAATCTCTCTCTGTCTGAACTAGGATGGAGTTTGAAGCATGTCGAGGATCTCGAGTCTTTCAGTACATTCAATGTGATTTTGCTTATGTACTGCACGCATGTATTGCATTTATTCTTTTATTGAACCTTTAAATTAATTAATGAATAATACTGCCGAACTAGTTTCAGGTGGAGGTCAAATGAGCTACAGCCATTGAGGTCTGATTATTAAGGCCTCTTCATACCGATCCGAAGTTTTGTCCCTCGATCGAAAACCATTGGCGCCAACAGGAGCTTACACACCGGACCAAACGAGTGGTACCAATGAAAAAGTGTTTTTCATATTGGATAAATTTTTCGCAAGGAGAATGACCAATGAAAGCCATCTCTTTTGATGACATGTGTTCTTCGAGTGGCACGGAGTGCATCAGTTGTACAGTAAACGCCATCTTCAGGCAGGAAGCATCATTCCATCAATATTTCGTGAACCTATAAAATTTGTGCAATTCTCAATTCGCAGCGGTGTGTAGAGGCCTTTAGACCTTTATAGGCAGCATTTGTTTAACTCTTTTCAAGAAAGCAAAAACCACCACACCTCCGTTCTTCTCATCTTTCTTTGCCTGAGGTCTTTATATCACAAATGTTGATCATAAATGATCGGATATTTCTCTGCTTCGACAATGAGACAAGTGTCGTCCATGATGGTGTCTTAGTGATTAAATTCTGACCCACCCACCTGTGACAGTTCACAGCCTCAAACCAGCAATGGTTTTGTAAATTGGGGTAAAAATGTTTTTTTTTTATCTTGTTACATAATAGTGTGTTTACAACATGGTCGAACATCAATGTACTATTTGTGCTGAAAACTAAACGTTTTTACTTTGTATTTTGCATATATTTTACACATTGGTGCTGAAAGCGAGCGTAAGCGGAGCATAAAAAAGACCCAGCGGCGAAACGATTCATGCACTGACGCTCCTGCACCACTTCTGTTTCGCAATGACGTATTACCACTGGGGGCAGTGTAAACATGGGCGCCAAAAAAATATACGTCGCTTGCTCTCTGCTTTTCTCCCGACAAACCTGGTAAAAAGAACTTTGACATGGGTCAAACAAATACTTTAATGATGTCCTCTCGAGTTGCCCATAGATTTTGAATCACTTTCACTGACTAAACACTATTTGGAAACTGCTGTCAAAGCACTCTTTTCAATGACAAGCCCCTCGTAGCAATTAATTCCTAATTCTTCATTGCAACAGGTGTCGCTTGTGGTCGTTAATTTTCTTTGCTTAAAAAATGGCTTACGAATGAGCAATGTGCTCCTTCAGAAGAATAATATATACCTCACTCATACTCTAAGTCTGTCCCTGGAACGCCATTAAGTTGTATACAGAGCAGGCCGTGTCTCTCTCGACAGCCATAACGCTTTGTTATTATAGCTCCTAACATATGCTCGCGATGCCATCTGCATTCTTCTCTCAAGACCATAAAGTTTTAACATGGCGGGATGCTGGTCAAATGGCAATCCTGAGGGAATCCTGTGTTTTTTGTCATCCGCCTCTAATTAAACTGTTGAGGGAACATCATACAGACAAAAGCCTGCAGAGAAGCAATCATTAACTAGGAGAAGCAGCTCTCAATAACATGATTCTCAGACGAGGAGATGGTCACGCTGAAATCCGCTTTTCATTTCCGTGTGCTACACGTGACTTTGTGTAAATCAGCGAAATGTCACAAGATATGAAGCTGGGATGGATGGCAGGATGACTTCATATTACAACTACATATGTGCAGGGATTTGTGGGTAATATTTGATATGTGTTGACTGGGGGTGTGTGATGAAGGGTTGATTTGTGCTGTCACATTCGCTGTGGGAATTCTCAGATCTGATGTCAGGCTGTGACACCTTCAGTCTTTGCCTTGGGAGATTTGCATACCCATGGAGAGAGGTTCTGCTGAGCTAATACTGTACTTGTGCCTTGTTCTAGTTTGGGAATCAAACATTTGAGCCCCGCTTTACCCCTATAGGCTGCTGGAGTTGGGTCATTTTGATCGCACACACTGGTAAAGGCCAGCAAGGTTTTAAATGCAAACAAATGCAGTGGTTGTGTTTTTTTTCTTGCTTTTTCTACACAAAAGGACAATCAAGCACTAAACACCAGGGGCGTTTCTTGGCACTGAATAAATTCTGGGCTGAGCCAACATTTACTTTAAAATGAAAGAATGGTATATCGGTCGAAACAAGATGATGAACTCATCAGAGTTGATCTACTACGGTGGCCACCCTAAAAAAAAGCCTTGCCACCCCATCACTAGTGTCCTAGTGTTCTAAAAATAAGAGTTTCCTATACCGATTTACAGCAGCGACATTAAAAAAGCGTATAGTGTTACGAGCAGTCCAATCCTCAAGGACGGACACCTGGAAGAGCTAGAGGCCAAGGTAACCACTGCATCCTAGTCCTACATTTATAGTCCGGGAACTCTGCACCTGAGCACATCCACAGTTTGTTTACATCAGTAAACCGTCCGTTACATCAATTAAACCGTCCTCCGGGGATTTGTTCACCTGTATTTCACCCGGATTTGCTCTTTATTCCCTGCTACAATACCCACAAATAATAGAACAAAATCTCATCTTTCTATCAAAGCACAGTCCGAGCAAACAACTCTTATGAACTTTGTTTTCATAGGAAAAAACAAAGCCTCTTACTGACTCTTACTGATGGCATTGATTTGGTGTCGGTAAAATGAAACTGAAAGGCAATCGCACATTTACTCACATTTAAAAAAATATCAAAATTATACATATATCAACATTATATTTGGGTTGAATCATTCCTTGTTAACTGAAAACAGCTGCTGTGATTGGCAGCGGTGCGTGCAGACACTACTAAGGGTTAATTGTACAGTGGTACCCCAAGATACGAATATAATCCATTCCAGGGTGACGCTCAGATCTCGAACAATTCGTATCTTGAAGCAAGTTTTAAATGTAAAACGCCTGATCCGTGCAACACCTCTCAGAAATAACAGTAGAAGTAGATGAAAAAATGGAAAACCAGAGAAAAATCAAGTAACGTTTCTTCAATCCTTAAATCTACACATTGTTAATGTAATAAATGACAATAAAACAGAATAAAACACAAGCAAAATACATAATATGTAGATAAATGTGAAACCTTACTTTGAGAGTGAGGCGAAGGAGGTGGAATTAATGGCAGAAAACATTACGACACTACGTATGAAACTTTCTCGAGATATTTCACGAATTACTAACACAAACACAGTTTCAAGCACAGGCGGAGACAGATAGAGAGACGCTTCTGAGAACGCGTCACGGGTGTTTCTCTAACTTGTGCTACAGAACAGCACTTTCCACGTTATAAACGTTATTTCTTTTACGACACCTTGACTCTAACATTTGTTATAGTGCATTATTATTAATCTATACATAATGTTTGGCTGTGTTATTGAAGTGTTTTGAAGCGTATCAGACCCTTTCTGCACTGAGAGATAGAAGCGCGAGAACCCAGAAGCGCTACACAACATCATACAAACAAGCAGAAAATACAGCAGAACAGCTTGTAGTTGTGTGTATCTTGACATTTTCTTCGTATCTCGAAGCAAAAAATTTCCCGTGAGACCTTTCGTATCTCAAACATTTCGTAACTGGAAGCATTCGTATCTCGGGGTACCACTGTATTCAGTAAATTCTCCTTAAGGAGTGAACATCTGTGTTACCCTGTGATGAACTAGTGACCTGTCTGGGTTGTACCTATGCCTTTTGCCTGAAGTGCATTGTAGATAGACAACACAAATGTTAACCCTTTAGTTTCTCTAGTTTACAAGGGCTTCTCTTTCTGTGAAGCAACTACATCAAAGAACTATATAAATACATTTGACTTGATTGAATTGCACTCATTTGTTCTTTTTCGCATCACAAACTTTAAGCCTGACTCTTGAGCAGTTCTTGCGCATCTCTCCCCTTTAAGAATCCGAGCTTGAAAGTCCCTGCCCCTGATTAGACCATGTTATTTCTCAGTCTCCTGTCTAATCCTGTACCTCACCTTTTAAAATGACCCTGGGGTTAACAACCGAGTAGCTCTGCTCAAACATTTGCTCATATGTTTTTTTGGGGTCACATTTTCCTCACACATTCCCTTTATTGGTTTATCGAGTTGCTGGGGACCCCCTTCATTGCCTGGAGAGTTTGCAGTATCAGTGTAGAAGCCGGGCAGACTGCAGTTCCTGCCAGCTCTCTGTAGCATATTCCTCCGCCGTCACAAGTGTGTGTAAGGTCTTATCGGAGACTCTTTGGAGACAGCTTGTTTGCCCCAGGGCAGTTATTTCACCCCTTGGTCTGTGCACTGAGGAGGAAGGAGAGGGAGGAGGAGGAGGGCCTGGTTGTGTTTGCTGGCATATGTTTAAAGCAGCAATGCCACACTATCCCACCCAGCCATGCATATGGAGCAGTCATAGGTATATCAAAGTCACCATGCTTTAAATGTGACCCGGGGTTATTGCAGGGAAAGATGAAATTACTGGAGGAGGAGGTGCAAGTTTTTTTTGGATGAGAGCAGCCTGGACAGTTCTGTGTCATGAGAGTAGATCATAACTTTATGTTAGAGTTTGGGGTCATCTGGAACTTAAATTGAAGTATTTGAGGTTTGATGTATATTTAACCACACCGGGTCAGACTTTTAATGAGTTTTAATGCTCCAAATTGAGATTTAGCTGGTGAATACTTGAGAGGAGAAAAAGTTTCAATTTTTTTTCATTTAAAACTTTTAGAGAGCATGTAATATGTGCAAATACTTATTTTTACATCTGGATACTTAGCAATGATCTGAAAAAAGTTACCTCAGTTGACCCACCCTTGCCAACTTGGATAGCCAGATAACTGATCAAAGTGTTTACTGAAAAAAAACAAACTTGTTTTACACAAAATTTGGTTATAATCTGTGTAAGTTTTAATTATTCAAATTACATTTGAGATGCAAGCTTAATCTAACTGGGAAATTAACTGGTTTTATTGTTAAAAGATTTCAAGTTCCAAAATGTATGCTTTTGTATTGTTAATAATGGTATAACTGACTCCAGAAGAACTCTACAATGTCATAGCAAAGAATACCATAATTTTATAAACCTAAATGTATAAACTTATACAATAGACATTTAATCAATAATCTATATCAATAGCCACAAAATTAATAACTGCAAAACATAACTTTCTTTTTGGCATGGTTGGTAGTTATGTGATGCTAATTCGTTTTGAATTTATGGCCAGATCAACTGGCTTTTTTTCTTCTATGAATAAGTGAACATTTATAAATGCACTTTGTACCGCAGCGCCCCCACAGCTGGATGGTCATGAAGAGTAATAGTATGTATTAGGTTAAAATCCCCAGTCGTGGATGAATGAAAGGTTTTTAGGCGTTTTCTTATGATTAATCTGACCTTGAAACAAACTTTTGATTAAAGCGCTAATTATATAAATATCAAATTATATAAATCAAACCATCAGTTTTTATCAACAGATAACGGTACATGTGTGGAAAAAAACACCAGTATGTTGCAGTTTTTTGTTTTAAACAGAAAGGACAGTATTTAAAATCAAAATGGGAAGAGAGGGGTGAAAGGATGGGAATTTTTGATGGGTTCAGGGATACATGCCCAGAACACCGTCCACTATACCATGGGTCTAGGCAACACGGAGCTACACTTCGAAAATGTTTTAGCTACACTTCTAAAATGACTGACTTCTCTCAGTAAAATCTAAAGGGTTGTCAAAGTGATTTTATTCTTTCAGACCTGGCTCCCTCAATCAATATATATAAATAAAAAAAACTGTTGATTGCTCTGCAAAAGAGTGACATTCAGTCAATTCTGTGTAACACATACGGGTGTAACGATACACTCTATATTTAACCAACTTTTGAAACTATTTAGTTAAACATCATTGGGAAAAACTAATTTAAAAAGCTATGAAGGGTACGGTCTAGTCTGATTTGAACTAGAGGGTTTGATTCCATCCACTAGGGGGCAGCTCAAATGTTGCATTAAGTCCACTATTTTACTCTAATTGATGGAGAGAGATAATTTAATAATCTTTCTTCTTTAAAATGTGAATAAAGGATTTTGTCTCCCAGTAAACATTATATAAAAGAAGAAGACAAGGTAAAGAAGTTGCAGAAGTAACTAGAAGCATTTTAACTTTAAGAAGCAAATACACTTCAGCTCCTAGACAATATCTCCTAGTAGCTCCACGATGCTTATTTTGACAATTTTGATTTGCAATATATTGCTACACATGGTGTTAATAAATATTGCATTTTTCCCTTTTAAAAAGCCCAAATTCTTTATATAAGTTAGCACACAAGCTTTAAAAGATAACAAAGGAATTTAAAGTCAATAGGTAAGGCTTGTTAAGGATTACAAGAACCCAGCGACCCTAGTCCAGAACAAGCGAGTGTGTGGTTTTCTTTAGTAAACAGCAAAATAATGAAAACATGAAACATGCTTGTATAGAAGTCCCACAAGAGCTTGTTTAACTAAACCTCTGTTCATTTTAAGAGACTTAATATTCATTCAGCTGCGTCTGAAAAAAGTATATTAATTTCTATTTGAGAAATGGAAAATAATCAAGGACCCAAATAGGCAGTAATTTATTCCAGTTCTCTCTGCTCATATTTGCATGCACAATCACCCGAGCTGTAATTCATAAAGCGACTTAAAATTGACATGCCTCTTTAAGTGTTTTCTCTCCCTTTCTTTGCCACCGGCAGTTTGACAATTGAAATAAATGTTTTATTAAAAAAATAATAGCACCCAGTTATTTGCAGACAGTTTCAAATATTAAATCATACAAATGATATGAATTAATATGCAGCCAAGGTTTAATTCATATTAATTTTACCTTCGAAATGAAATGAGAAACGTGTTTTGCAGAGAATATTATCCTCATGACTTGAATAAGAGTGAAATGTGCACCTCATAACAGCCTTTGTTGCCAGATTCTGCATTTCTCATCCACGTCAATCTTTTTTTTTTTAGTTCACCGGAGATGCTCTGGAACATTGTGATTTCTATTTATAAAGATGCATGGAGACATCATCCTGCTTTTCTAATTGGCTGTGGACACATGAAGTCATGAAGCTGTGGTCTTTGCTGAAACAGTACTCGAGAGTGCCTTAATTAGTTTTTTTTTTGTCCCTTGTCCTTTGGCCATACAGGAACAAGAGCCTACATGTTGCACTTCGGATCCCCGTTAACTTTAGGCTGTAATTATTAGAACCGGTGAGATTTACTGAAGAGGGTTTGATGCAGAGGGATGGATACGTGTTATTTCCTGTGCATACTGGACAGCAACACTGTCGAGTAAGTTTGATAAAACGATAAATGTACTATTCACTTTGATTCTATTCTAATTTACTACTAATAATACTAATTTAAAAATTATCAAAGGCTCTCTCACTTCTGTCTTTCGTTGGCTGCCATGCGCACCTAGTTTTGTGAAGTCAAAAAGCTTTGCAATTTAACATCCCCAATCTTAAGACTGATGGAGTTTGGAGAGGAACAGATAAAATCTCTTTGAACTTACAAGTAAATTCAAAATATCTGACTTCCTGTCGGTTTTGGAAACTCATTGCAGTTTAGTTTTTTTTTTGTAGGTCTCGGTCTTTTACAAACGATTTACAATTTTCAAACATGTCCTTCGAACACTGTCTGAAATAATAGTTTAAAACTGCAAAAAATGGGATATTCCATGTCGCCACAATGTGGCGCTATACATACCTGTGTAGAGTTTTATATAGATCTGTTCTGACATAGACTCTTATCGCGCTTGGTAAAGTTGAACCCAAATGGACATTGCGTGGCTGAGTTCCTGTTTATGGTAAAATGTAAAGTTTTCGAAAGCCACTATTTACTTTGTTAATAGTTAAAAACAAAAACTCGCATTTTAACATCCTTAATGCCTTAAAATAAGACAGAGTTTGGAGATTAACAGATCTCTAGATGCGACCATTTTAGAGGTTTTTGAGAAATGGCCTACTCCCTGTCAGTTTTGGAAACACAATCCACATTAATTATATTAAAGTCTAGGTATCCCAGACAGGTGTGCTGAATTTCATTTGGCTACAACAAACTGTAAGTTGAAATGCATTAGCTGAAATGGGCTATAGAGCCAAAAAGTCATGAAACAATAATAATAGAAAATAAAGCAATTAAAATAGGGTTCTATACACCTTCTCTGCTCTGGCCCTAATAAACATTGGTTTCCCATTCAATCTCATACTACATTTCTGTAGTAATGAGCTGAGCTTAAAAAAAGATCACTACATCTTGCTTAAAAGTAAAAGGTTGAAACGAAATTTTTCCATTTTGTGGTAGAGCACTATCTGGGAAATTTAGTGGATACATCAAAGTAGAGCTGTTAGTCCGTTTGATGACTTGATGTCTTCTTGTGATGTATTTCCCTACAAGAAGTGTTCCAGGAGAGAGAAATCCTTGCACATGGTACCTTTTTACAGCTTGGATGCCACAATTCGACTACATTGTTTCCCAATGACTTTTTGTGGCAACTATTCTAAGACAAATGGAGCCTAATTGGGACTATTTTAGGATTGTCCAGATTAATTGTGACTAATCGAGCTGCAGAACACTGATTGGGTCAAGAAAACCATCTACAGTGTGAATGTGATGGAGAGCATACAAACTACTGGGACGTACCATTCCAGACCATACCACTCAGTGGAAAAGCCCTAATACAGTAAGTGTATCATGGGTGGTACAGTAAAGAGATGGATTTAATCTTGGTCTATTCTAAATTTCCAATGAAGTTAGTGCTGCATAGTGTCTGTGGAAATGGGGAGTTACTTCTGGGCCAAATATCGATCCGGGGGTAGATTTTTCTCAATAAACTATTATGTAAAAATGTATCTGTATCTGTTCTACGGGCCGAAATCAACGTCTCCACTGTGTCTGAATGAGCTTGGTTTTTATCTGTAGACTTCAACCAAGGAATATGTAGGAAAATGGACATTAATAACAACATGGTGCTCTCTCTCTCTCTCTCTCTCTCTCTCATTCTCTGAAGCGAGCACTTAGCCTTCAGTCACTGTGGAATAATTGTCAATGAATATTTAACAAGGCTTCAGTAGGACGGATAGGCATCTGAGAGGCATCAACGCTCCCTCTATGTTATTAATATTGGAAGGGCTATAGACACAGTGTAGTCAGTGGAGCGCAGTGCATACTGGATTAGCAGCTGAAAATGATACAGATGTGAATAAACTCCTGCTCTTCCTCCTCCTCTGGAAGACATGTTTGGTGTGAGGTCTTTTCTCACAGGGGAATACAAAATAGATCCTTTTTTTTAGAAAGGTTGAATTTCTTTTTCTATAAGATTATTATTTTTTACCCTTAATGGTCTGTACATAAAACGTTGCAGGAGGAAAGGGGTGGAGCGACCGGTCAATTAGTTTTGTTTTTAGGACGAGAAAACAAACGCTTTGGTTATTAAGACATCAACAAGATGATGAAAGTGATTTATTGTTGTATGTGCTAACCAAGGAATATTATTCATATTTATTTTCTAAAAACAAATCGCTTCATTTTATATTAATCATCAGTGTTGTTAGATATTACGATCAGCAGTATCCTTATGAATTACAATATTGTGGATAATATTAGGCGTTCATTTGTAAAAGCATATATAAAATAAATAAAATAATTCATTAATGGTGTATAATAAAATGTCTGTTATCTGTAATTAAATATCCTGAAAATCTAGAAAATTATTGTTTGAAAATTATTGAGGTGAATTTTATTGCTGGTAGATCTCAGCCTCTAACAACTCATACTACAATTTTGTCCACTCCATTACAACGGTTCAATGGACAGCACCATTTCATGAGGTATCTACATATAGATATTAGGGGTATAACAACATGGAGCTACCGTGAGATATCGTCTAGGAGCTGAAGTGTATTTTTTTTCTTGGTCTGATTCTGTGATTGTGATTCCAGTCACTTCTGAAACTTCTTTACCGCGTCTTCCTGTTTTACTAGGAGACAATTATTATTTACTCACATTTTATATGAGAAAGATTACAAGATTAGCTCTCTACATCTGTTAGAGATGACCTATTGCACACATTAACACTGCCCCTAGTGGAAGGATGATATCAAATAGTCTCATACAAATCAAGTTAGACCTTAGCCTTTTTTGGCCTTTTAAGCCTTTTTTAATGGCTAGGACAGTAGGTAGGCTGGAAGAGAGTTGGATAGAGAGAGGGGGAAATGACAACCACGCGTCCTTGTGGGGGGCCGGACGACCCTAGTCTTTTAACTTTATGGTAAATTAAAAAAAATTCTAATGACATTTCATTAGAAATAAACATTATATAAACAGTCGGTTAAAAATAGCGGTGTAAAATATTGTGATTCATATCAAGTGTATCGTTACAGCCATAAAAGAGATCTATGGTGGGATACCCAAAGCTTTTTGTACATTTGACAAAATACGTATGAGTGGTGTGGATTTCCTGGTGAAAGTCCGGCGAATAAACACTTTGGGTGTACAAGTTGTACTTTAGAAATGTTAAATGAAATCCTTAAGCCGATAGAACAGTAGCATTCTTAGCTTAGAGTGTTAAACTAATGTGAGCAGATGCTAACACTAACTGGTTTTAGTGAGCGATTATAGGGCCATTATTAAAAAATTGTTTACATGAAATCTATAATTAAAAGAAAAGGGATAAATAAAACGGTAACATATAAGGCCGACCTGTTTAAGTCAGATTACTTCAATAAAATGTGATTTAGATTTTTGCTTGTTTGTAAACACAGAATTATGGTGAATTTTTTTTTTTTTACAGCCGTCAAAGGTGCACCTGAAATTCTGTTATAATTTGATGCGCCTTTTTCTTTGTCTCAGTCAAAAATGCTTATGGCCGATCTGGTAAACATAAACCTGTCTTGCAAGCCATGAAATACGCTACGTTGGAATTACCTTATCGCGAGCTCACATTTAAGCATGCCTCTCAGGTGAGATGCCGAAAAACACATCCCATCATTTTCTCACAGTCCTCCACGACTGTCAGAGGAACTTCATGTTCTTCGCTCGCTCCCTCCCTGTCTTGATGTGATATAAAATTCTAATGTCTGCCCTCTGGATCTCTTTCTCCTGAATTCTCGCCAAAGCACTGAAGGTATGTGAGCTCGGTGACATGCATGAGAAGGAAAACAGGAAGATGAGCTGAAGGCAGGAAGCCTCAACTCATGAAATGTATTCCAGTGATGGTGGGAAAAGATAGGGACATAAAATGCACGGCCTTACCTTTGTTTGTATGTTTTATAGTTGGAGCATACAGCTTCAAGCACATTGTTCTTTGATTTGGATGTAGTGATGAGCCATAATGAGCCATAATGATTCCCCTCAGCTTTTATGGCGTCCTGGGACAGATGCTCCGGCTTGTAAAACATTAGTTTATGCACACTGAGGATTGGTTCATATGTGATGCTATGAAAAGTAGAGGTTTAAGAATCATGAAAGAGCTACTTCCTTGCTGCCATCATGGTCATGTGGTGTGTAATGTAATTTCATTGCATCAGTAGAGATGCAGGGTTATGTTCTAGACCTTGCTCAGCACAATAGGGCATTGTAAAAGCTCTGAAGTCCATGTACCCGGTTATTTTGAAAACGGGGAATTTTCCGCACGGTCATGTGATTTGTCCACATGTGAGTGGAGCATCGTTGTCATGAAAACATGTGTTTTTGAAAATGTAGGCCAAGGTGCATAATCTTTGTTTTTAAGATCTTTTTTTGTTCTTTTTTGGGAGAGAGACAGGAAGAGAGGCAGATAGAGAGAGGGGAGGATGTGAAATGATGACAGGTTTCGGATCTGCATGTAAATATCCGGCGAACCATCCACTATACCCTGGGGCCAAACAAGGCAAGTGTATCTGAATGCAGTAATAGGGGTGGGCACGAAATGATCTATACACCCCCAATCTGTAGCAAAGTGTCCTAATCGTTGATTATTTATGCTCTGTTTTGTCCATCTAAAATCACTCACATTCTTTAGGTGAGGTTACCATTTATTCTTTTTATCCTATTTATAGTTTCCCCATTACATTTGGAATTTATGAGTGGTCATAACAGTAAAGAGATTTAGAGGTAGATCTCCACCACCTTAGCCAAGAACTGCGCCCTTGCCATCTGTGTTGTATAGAATTCAATTAAAATACCCATTGAAACTTTGGCTCCCACAGTAACTGTTGATGCATTACAATAACAAACTGTATAAAACTATAAGGAAGTAGTGTTCATATATCTTGGATGTGACTGCATTGGCATGTCACTCAAGCGACCACAAAAAATCCATATGAAGTTAATTACCATAACAAATGAGTATAACGTTTTTTTTTTTGTTTTTAATCCACCCCACAGTTGTCAAAAGCACAAGGGGCGAATACAATGCTCACAAAGCTCACCTTTCAAGGAGAAACAAAGCAACCTCTGCATCCGATGCAAGCTGTTTTTGAGCCCTTAATTCTCTCCAGTGCTGGAATGCCGATCCCAAGTTTAGCCGAGTTTTACCAGTTTCTGTTCCACACGCCATTTGAGTAGTTATCGTAACTAGTGCTGTGCACTAAGTCTGATGGGGTGGTCACACTACTCCTGAACCATGCACAGGAGGCTCTGTAATGTAAGCAATACTGACATCCTAAAAATGTACATATGCTCTAAATTAAGGGATCATCATAGCTCACTGACCTGACCTTACATTGTGGTGGCTCAAATCGCATAATTTGACCTTTGATTACATTCCAGCTGAACTTTCCTTCGCAACAGAATCCTTAATCGCTACACGTGGGCAGGAGCTTCCACTTTCGGATCGCAGAATGCGATCCCATTAAAGTCAATGTTTTTTTTCCCATAGTGTGACTGCTGCATCCTCCCGCTCTGCTTTACAAATTAATCCCATACCTCTGATTGGCTACCCTGTCAGTTAATCTGACCGCCCAATGCCACAGGTTTTCAAACCTCTAACTATAATATCCTTGAAACAGATAGAAACATCAACAAAATAAAAAAGAGAATCACTGGCGTTCCCAGACTGCTTACTGGGACAGCTTGCCTGGTACACTTACCTAGCCTTCCCACACATGCTTGCGATACTAGGCTGGTCCGTTTAAGTGAACTCATGAACCAGACAATAGATTAGATTAGAATAGATGTTTCTATTACATCTCAAATACACTACAGTTTTAAAAAGAATGGCGTCACATTTTCACACAGTCTCAGACTGGTATTACTCAAATGGTATTTTTCGATTGTCACAATTTTTTTTATAGTGGGAACATCTAATATTACATAATTTGAATCCTAAATTAAAGCAAAGGATATCTTCAAAACAAAACACTGAAACTTTAAATCAGTCCTGTCAAGTGTCAAATTCTGTTTAAATCCTTTGTTTCTGTGATGCATTTATCTTGTTTTGAGATTCAGAACAGGACTATGGAGACTGAAAATGTGCTGCTTCATTTCAGATTGTTTCAGAGCAAAAACTTGGCACTGACAAATGTGAAATAGCAAAGAGAGGATGCTAATAAATCTTCATCGTTTTCGACAACAGGTGAAAATTGTCACTTTTGTCTGAAACAAACTGCTTCCTCCTGAGACGCGTGCAGTTCTCAGGTGGCCTTCGACTGAAGCGCCCATGAGTTAAGATCACATTGTGACATATTGAAAAGCGTGAAGATGTGCTTGAGCTTTTAAGTTCCATGAATATGTGTACGTTTAATATTGTGGCCGTTAATACTATATTAAATATAGTTGAAACAAGCTTTTCACAGTAAGGAATATTTGTTAATTTTGTCCCAATACATATATATGGGTTTGTTTTACATCCAAGATTTTCTTTGCTTTTGTTGTGACACTAATTTTATTCTCATATTGGACGTGATGAAAAAAGCGACAGAACAGAACGCTAACGGATTCCAAGCAAATGAAAATTCACTTTTGTGTGCCGCCTTTTATAATGCAAAAATGTTAAAGTGATGTGCAGAATATCACAATAACAAAAGGTTCAGCGCTTGCAGGCCAGAGAGTTGAATGCATCACATTTGATTTGTTGATTTAAGAACCTTCTCCCAGATCACAACTGGGATATTTTCACTCATCAGAAGAGCACACTTATCATTTCCAAGTCGAAACCTATTCTGTTGTTTCTTCTTTTTTATGAACCTGATGAAATCTATTACTACACCGTGGCAGTTACAAATGCCGGGCTTTCTCTGATCACAGAGAAGCTTGTCTGCTGCATTACTTTGATTTATGCTCCAGCTGGGATTTTGTAACTCTGTGCGATAGTGTCCTTGGAGGTAAATGTAAGTAAACGGTGGGAAGGGTTTGGTGAAGGCCTGAGAATCACAGATGCTTCTTGCCGTCATGTTTAGGCGGTCTTCTGGGAACCGTGTGATCTTCCAGAGACTAGCTTTCCCTGGTTCTTCCAGCGTTGTTCAGGGCCGATAAGGTTTAAAAGGACAGTGCTTCACTGGGTGCGCATTGAAGATTTGAATATTTGTATGTGGATTTATTTATTTATTATGTTACTTATAGTGCAACTTATAGTGTCTGGATGCAAATCAGATGTGAACCCTTGTACTACTATGGTTGAGGACAAAGATTTAAAAGAGTGAAACAATTGAATATTGGTTTGATTAACAGAAATGCAGAAACGTTAGTAATCATCTTGTGCTCAGGTGAAGGAAAGGTGAGTACCAGACAGAAGTGGGACTACTTTACAACTCAAGTGAAGTCCCAACTCAATACATGGCAAGTCTGAGTCAAGTCCCATGTAAAAGCAGGGCAAGTCCGAGTCAAGTCCCAAGTCAAAGCAGGGCAAGTACGAGTTAAGTCCCAGGTCAATGCAGGGCAAGTCTGAGTCAGGTCCCAAGTCATAGCAGGGCAAGTCCGAGTCAAGTCCCAAGTCAATGCAGGGCAAATCCGGGTTAAGTCCCAAGTCAATGCAGTGCAAGTCTAAGTTAAGTCCCAAATCAATGCAGGGCTAGTCCAAGTCAAGTCTCAAGTCAATGCAGGGCAAGTCAGAGTCAAGTCCCAAGTTAAAGCAGGGAAAGTCCGAGTCAAGTCCCAAGACAATGCAGGACAAGTCCGAGTCAAGTCCCAAGTCAAAGCAGGGCAAGTCCGAGTCAAGTCCCAAGTCAATGCAGGGCAAATCCGAGTTAAGTCCCAAGTCAATGCAGGGCAAGTCTAAGTTAAGTCCCAAATCAATGCAGGGCTCGTCCAAGTCAAGTCTCAAGTCAATGCAGGGCAAGTCAGAGTCAAGTCCCAAGTTAAAGCAGGGCAAGTCCGAGTCAAGTCCCAAGACAATGCAGGACAAGTCAGAGTCAAGTCCCAAGTCAAAGCAGGGCAAGTACGAGTTAAGTCCCAAGTTAATGCAGGGCATGTCTGAGTCAAGTCCCATGTAAAAGCAGGGCAAGTCTGAGTCAGGTCCCAAGTCAAAGCAGGGCAAGTCCGAGTCAAGTCCCAAGTCAATGCAGGGCAAATCCGGGTTAAGTCCCAAGTCAATGCAGTGCAAGTCTAAGTTAAGTCCCAAATCAATGCAGGGCTAGTCCAAGTCAAGTCTCAAGTCAATGCAGGGCAAGTCAGAGTCAAGTCCCAAGACAATGCAGGACAAGTCCGAGTCAAGTCCCAAGTCAAAGCAGGGCAAGTCCGAGTCAAGTCGCAAGTCAATGCAGGGCAAATCCGAGTTAAGTCCCAAGTCAATGCAGGGCAAGTCTAAGTTAAGTCCCAAATCAATGCAGGGCAAGTCTAAGTTAAGTCCCAAATCAATGCAGGGCTCGTCCAAGTCAAGTCTCAAGTCAATGCAGGGCAAGTCAGAGTCAAGTCCCAAGTCAAAGCAGGACAAGTCCGAGTCAAGTCCCAAGACAATGCAGGGCAAGTCTGAGTCAAGTCCCAAGTCAAAGCAGGACAAGTCCGAGTCAAGTCCCAAGACAATGCAGGACAAGTCTGAGTCAAGTCCCAAGTCAAAGCAGGACAAGTCCGAGTCAAGTCCCAAGACAATGCAGGACAAGTCTGAGTCAAGTCCCAAGTCAAAGCAGGGCAAGTCTTAGTCAAGTCTCAAGTCAATGCAGGGCAAGTCCGAGTCCAGTCTCAGGTCAAGGCAGGGCACGTCTGAGTCAAGTAAATGCAGGGCAAGTCCGATTCAAGTCCCAAGTCAAGGCAGGACAAGTCTGAATCAAGTCCTAAGTTAAGGCAGGGCAAATAAAATTGCACTATACAGCTATTCAGTGGCGTAGCATTTCCATATGCAAATATGTAGGGAAAAAGACAGCTTGTATGAACTCATCGCAAAGCTCCACCACTTTGGTAACTGGTGTTGACTTAGATAACCAGAGAACTCTTCATTGTCAAAGGGAGTGAACGCTGGTTTTTGACCCATTTTGGACACAAAAGGGACATTTAATATTGCAGAAATTAAGTAATTATAGTAAATATATCTATTTTAGTTTTTATTTCAGATGGGACTATAAAGTACATTAAATTAGCTCCGTCCACTGTCCTTTTAATACTGAAGGCTGACACACGTCTTCCCACTCATTCTGCCACATGGAAATGGGTATCTGACCCAACTTTGGGCAAAAACCTTTTACATGGTACATGACTAGACCAAGTCTGGAGTCTAGAAAAGGACCAAGTTACAGCCAAGTTACTAATTGATGCCACACTACATTAGATGTCTGGTCCATGTCTTGTATGCCACGTTCCTTCTGCAAGACTTCATGGATCCATCCACACATTTATCCATTTCCTCCCATTGTGTAATATACTCTTCTTTTTTAAGGTTTTACATTCTTCATGTGAGCAAACACAACCACCCAGTCCGATTCAACGAAATCAAGCCATGCTCTTCATTTTCTTACTCAAAAAGCGGTTTCTTTCAGATATACATCATAATTGGTAAAATATGCTAATCATACCTTCCGTTTCATGCTGACTTCAAGAAAGCGATCTTAAAGAGGTAATGTGCTTCCTGTCGGCACCTTCCAATCAGATGGATGGCTTTCTAATGGCTGTGGCCGGCAGTTTGTAGGTTCACTAGCGGAGCTGATAAGCATATATCAAACACAGCGTTGTGCTCTTGCGATACTGAGAGAGATCCTGTGGAGCGAGTCAGGGTGCTGGAGACCCCAAGCCATGATTTCTTGGATTTTAATCGCAGGGTTTTGCTAGAAGTGTCAGCAGGAGGGAAATGAAGTTGTGGGTTCTTTCATTCTGCTGGAGATATTCTAGATCCAAGCTCACTCGACAATTCTATGGCATGCTATAAACACATTATTGTGTGTTCAAGAGGTTGCCGTTGCCCTTGAAAGGCCTTGTTTTCAATCTGTAATGCAGTAAATACTGTAATTTTTCAAAAGTCTTGTGTTAACATTTCACAATTAACAATTTCAGCAAAACTTGCGATATTTTATCTGGTTTTGAAATACTTTTCTTGAATCTTGAGTCTGAGTCAAGTCCCAAGTCAATTCAGGGCAAGTCTGAGCCAAGTCCCAAGTCAAAGCAGGTCAAGTCAGTCAAGTCCCAAGTCAATTCAGGGCAAGTCTGAGTCAAGTCCCAAGTCAAAGCAGGGCAAGTCAGTCAAGTCCCAAGTCAATGCATAACAAGTCCAAGTCAAATGTTGTCTACATTTTTATTAATGAATTACAGTATTATATTTTAAAACATTTCACAATTAACAAACTTGCGATATTTTATCTGGTTTTGAAATACTTTTCTTGAATCTTGAGTCTGAGTCAAGTCCCAAGTCAATTCAGGGCAAGTCCAAGTCAAGTCCCAAGTCAAGGCATAACAAGTCCAAGTCAAATGTTGTCTACATTTTTATTAATGAATTACAGTATTATATTTTAAAACATTTCACAATTAACAATTTCAGCAAAACCTGCTCTACTTTTAGATATTTAATCTTCTTTGTTGATTAGGGTGTGCTCATTTTCATGTCTAAGTATTTAAGGAGAGACTAAAAATTATGGCACGGGCTTTATACATTGTTATATAAATATAATAGTTTATTATAGTACTGCGGTATACACTACAGTATTATAGTGTAATGTTTAAACATTTAGGATTTTGGGAATTCTACACATAAATACTTTTGAACCAAAGTATAGTTACTAATTGCAGCAGAGATCTGGATAAATTGAAATGTATTGCTCAGACAATTGTAACATTTTTAAAAACCCTGACTTTCACTATCCCACACTGTTTTGTTTGAAGATAAAAAAAATAGTTTTTGAAAAACAAACAATAGAAAACCCTTGGTAGGGAAAACTTCACAGCTAAACTCAGTTCGTGAGATGGCTAACTAAAAACAAAACATGATTTCAAAACAAGAAAAC